>VWZX01009576.1:24064-211411 GCA_013399015.1 Galbula dea
AAAAAAAAAGACAAATCTACAAATCTGAATGCTGCTTGAAAGGGAGAAGGTAAATGAAGTAAAAGAAATGCTTTACGGAATAGAAATAGGCTAAAGAAAAGCAGCTTAATTTCAGTAAAAAAAAAATTTTGCCCAAAGCCAATTTTAACCATGAAGACATGTTGTCAGTTCAGCTTAGAATAAAACTGGGCGGAAAAAACAACCACCTACAGAAGTGAAATGGTTTAGCCTTCCAAGATGAGAGGAGATGTGTGAGACTTCAGCAAACCAGCACATTTGTACACCATGGGATAACAGGAAGCAGCCAGAATGGCATTTCTCTTTTACCTTTGTGCCAGGGCATGATTCTGACTATGGATTTCAAGGTTTATGGGAAATAGGTCCTCAGATCTCCTTGGAATTCAATGGGAGCTGGCTAATTTCCTCCTCTGCAAATTTCATTTTATATGAAGTCCACAGCTACAGAAGGCCAAAAGCAGCAACCCCTGGGTAACAAACAGCACTGTGTTTAGTGTGTTGTCCTTTGTGCTTAGAAGCTCACCCTAAGAGCAATTGTGGTTTAAACTGGCAGTACCAACAGGGATCTGACGACAGGGTTTATTATTATTTAAGGCTGTCATTTTGATAGGAATTTCCACAAAACAAAATTTTGTGTGAGAGAAAATGTTTTATACAGGAAAGGGAATGCCACTGAATGAAAATGTTAAATTCCTGTCAACCCTTCAGTGGCAAAAGGACATATTAGAAGCTTCAAAGTTCTCTGTCATTGTATATGAATTTTGCATAAATCTCTCATCCCAGAAATGAAAATACCAAGTGCCTCAAGCCACAAAATACTCAGTGTGTTTCTGATTTTACTGTGACAAAGCAGCTTTGGAAATCTCAAGGAGATGAGAGTAGTCTCTGGAGACTCTACTCTGATTTCCCTTAGAAGTTGGAAGACCATAAGTGTAAAATGGCTTCAGATGAAAAGATTTATGAAGTAATTAAAAAAACCCAACCTGGTGAATGAGGTATCTTCAAATCATAGTCCTGTGATGTTGATGAGAATTTCACTAATATTTGGAACCAATTTCGTTACTTGCCTTTTTTTGTGGATTAGCTTATGGACTCTTTGACCTTCGCTCTACTGCTTCAGGGAGTGAATATTCCCAATCTCTTTGTGCTGTAGTTGGTTCTTCTGTTGAGTTACACACATTTGTCCTTTTTCAGTCCATTAAAAGGTCTTAGCTGCTTGTGAAGGTCAGGAATATGAAGAGGATTGTAATAAAATAGCATTGTTCCAAAATATGTTTTCTTAGCATTAAATCTTGGAGCAGCTGCTAAGAGGAAGGGATCATAAACATTATTAGACACATCTAATTACAATAAAGGACAGTTCCAGGTTATATTATGCTGTTCTCTGTATTCAGCATGGGTCTTTCTGGAGTAAAACTAAAATATTGAGCCTTATCAACATAGTCTGTCTTGAAATCATATACCTATGGAAGCCAAATCCTGTTTGCTTTCAAACCCAGGTAGACCTATCAACATCAACAGAAATATCAAGTAACTTAAGTGAAAGGAAAGTGACACATCCTTTTTTTGGCATGAAATGAACAATGCAAATTACTATAATTTACAGTTTATAAATATTCATGAGGAAAAGCTTAGATTCTGTGACACACCAAACTGAGCTGTTTTGTTGAATTTTTGCACCAAACTGTAGGGGAATTCAGGTAAAACAAGATTTAAAAACATAAGACTATTTTAGTTGATTTAGTTTTATGTGTGATTTATCTCAACATGGCATCTGTTAACGTTCCTTGGATTAAAGCCTGGTTGTTTAAACATTAACTTGACTTGTGTTTAAACTGCTGAAGTGACAAGCCTGAACTCCAGTTCTACTGACCTAGTCCTCTGATTGGAAGATCTCAGTCCCCTGCAGAGCGAGTTGTATGTCTGTGGCAGGGCAAGCCTGTGCTCCACTCCTTACATGATCACAATTATCTAGGATTTTTTTTATATACTGTAATCTTCAAGACATTCAGGAAGTAACTTTAATTTTTTTCCCCCTGCTTCTGTGCTATGTGCATTTATCTTTAGACTGACTTATTTCTCAGCATTGCCAGTATTTATCTGCAGATTCACAGACTGGTTTCTCAAGCACAAAACCATAGCAAAGGTTGGTATATCTTCATATGAAATATCTGTGGACAGCTGAAAATTAGCAGCTATATGTCTACCCTGGGCTATGAGATAGGCAGGGAGAATTGACTTCTAAGACACTGCCAAGAAGAACTCATCCAAAAGTCTGTTGATTGCTCTGTTCCCTTCAACATCTTTCACTTAATATCTGTCCCAAGGGTCAGCGCTCAAGTAACGCAGCCATTAGTCACCCAGTGCCTCCTACTATGCAGAGGGAGCCTTACGTCTGTATTGGATATTTGCATCCCATTGCAGTGATTTTGCTCCCTGGTTTTATCTTCTTTGAAAGTAGACCACCTCAGATGCAGAGATAACAACCTGGACACAAATAACTGGACCATCTACTTCCAGTGAAGTAGTGGGGCAGTGGAGTGGGATTCCATCACTTCTGCGCTATTAGAAGTACCAAAGTGCAACTCCTGGTCATCACTTTGGCTTCCTCTGATCAATAGTATATTACAAGTTAATGTCCTTTTCAGAATGGAAAGGGTGATAGTTTTACAAGGATACTAATTGAGAAATCGCGGTAGTGTTGTGGATTTGACTATGTTGAATATAAATCTGTCTCCTTGTAGTAAAAGGTTTCCTCCTCTTTTCTTCTGTGTTTCCTCCTCTTCTCTTCTTTTGTGTTTCCTCCTCTTCCTCTAGAACATTTGCCCTAGGGGTGATAGAAAAAAGTATTTTCTTTGGGAATTTTTGTTATGGGTTTATACTCTTGCTTATTACAAAACCCACTGAAATGTGAACATTTTCAGCCATTTCATTTATCTATAAGTATCCAGACTCAATGTTGAGGTCATTAGTGTCTCAGGTGTATTACCTCACTGAAGTCTGTTGCTATGGAAATAGCTTCCAGCACCTTCAGTGCCTTGTCTGTGTACTGCCCATGCATCTTGGCAAGAAAGGCTGCATACAAGAGAGTGTCTGTTGTCTGTGTACTGTCTTTGCCTTTCTACTCCTGTGCTGTTTCCTGTTGCACTAAAACTTTAAAGCTGTTTGTCTGGGGTTTTTTTCCACCTCTAGAATGTCTTTAAGAAAACCCCAGATGATGAAGTGGACAAGACTTATGTATTTAATCTGCATGGTTTGAGATAGACAGTTAGCAGTCCCCTGGTCATTCCTTGCTCATTTAGTTGTGCTGTAAGCTTATAAACTTCTGTTTGGAACAGTGCTGTAGAGGCTTTCTAGCAGCCAGCTGGTATTTTCTATAATTCTACCTCTCGGACTTAATGTGGGATATCCTGTTTCCACTCTTTCCTCAGAATATATTTCCAATGGCGTTGGACAGATGTAATAGACAAGTTTCACCTATGTAGTTCAGTAGACCTTGCAAGGTGGTTCTGGTATGAAACCTGTGTGGTGGTGATCATCAGTGAGGTTAATTAGTACAACAGACAGTTTCCTACCACACCTGCCCAGCTGTTGGTATAGGTAACTGTCTCATCTAGATCAGCAGGCTGGCTGAAGCAGCAGCTGTGTGGCCTGAGAAGGTATAAAACCCCGGAAAACCTCCTGGAACACAGGATTGTTTGATACAATAGCATGCAGAAGAGGTGAGCTCATATGATTTCTTTCTAAGTCTTGCTAGTGATAGGTTTGGGCTTTGAAGCTGTGAGATGTGATTACCCTTGGTTTCCCACACACACACCTTCATGCACCCAACACACAGATACTTTTCTGCTGATTCTGTTAGGCATAATTGGCTCAGAGAGATGGTAAGGATGAAGAGGCAGCAGTAGCACAGGGTATCTTTCCTTCTTCACATCTGAGTCCCAATCTTGCTGTTATCCAAGCATGTATTTTATGATTGCATTTGAAAGAGAAATTTTTCAAGCTTTAAAATTCCCTAGTGAAGAAAATGCTGGGGGGGTGGGGGGAGTGTTTATTGCCTTTTCATTTATCATATTTAAGATATGGAGAAATGGAACTTTTGATCAGATCCTCACCTGATAGCGGCTGGCAGTACTGACTTTGAAGAGTCTCTGCCAAGTTATACTCAATATGATCAGGCTTATTTTGGAAGGAACTTTGCAAACAAATTATCATGGACTGAGATGTTGAAGCTTGTGATGAATCATAGTGTTGCACCTAATATTTAACAGTGGAATTTGGCTTGGCTTTCAGGGTTCTTGCTAAGTATCACATCAGGTATGATGAAAACTTATACCTAATTTAAAAAGTTTAAGAAAACTATTATCAAATCAGTTCTGATGGCTGCTACCTTAAGTTCCTTATTTGGTTAGTGGGATGTAGAGATTTTAGTAGGATTGTAAATAATGGGCATTGGTATCATGCTTACAGCAGCTAATAGAGATACGTGTGGTCCCAAGGCACATTCAACATGTATCGCCCTCCAAAAAAGGAAGGGGAGAGAAAAAGAATAAAAGAAACAGTGTATCACTGTGAAGCCCTTATCTGTAAGCATTTGTTGTAGACCAGAACTGTGCATTAATAGGAATTCCTTCTGTGACGAAGCATGCTTTTCTTAGGGCATGTCTTCTGTTTGTTGATGAAATATGGCTTGTGAGAAAACTCTCAGGAGTTTGGCATTAAAGTTTGTGGGTGCCAGGGTGTCATGATTTCTCCCACTAACTTCTGTGTTGGTGTATAAATATGAAACGTGCAACTCTGCCAAATGTCAACTTTGTATTTATAAATAGGGATTTTTGGAAAGAAATGCTGACTACTGCAGGTATCACTAATCTTGATTTGTAGCTATAATAGAGACATGGATCCCAAGCAAAAAAGACCATTGTCTTCTAACACCTCTACCTTTGTAGTTGTTTCATAGAACTTTAAATAATTACATTAAGAACCTACAGGAGTTAGTCACTCCAAGCTCCTGCTGAAGCTATTGTCAGTGGAGCTATACCATTGTAGGAAATGGTGACAGTCTTTCAGCAAAAAGCTCTTGTGTAGACACATACTATTTACAGACATCATTTAAAAACAAAACAAAACCCAAACCCAACCAACCAACCAAAAAAACCCAAAAAAATACCCCAACCCAAAACCACCAACAAGCAAACAAAAAAACCCCAAATCACATTTAGAAGACACTAGAATGAGAAAGGTACAGAGTTTGCCAGCAGGAATTCATTAAGTCTGTGTATTACTGGGTTTATTGACAAAGATATTGGGAAATAACAACTGACTTTGGGCAAACTAATTTTGGATTCTCAAACAGACATGGGTTAAAAACTAGTGACATGCAGGAATTAGGCACTGACCACCTTATAATGATGTGAACATCTATTATTTTGTCTGTTGATAGCTTACTAGGTGCTTACCACGTTCCAGTCTTATTGGTCTATCCCATGCAAACTGGTAGCTGAGAAAAGCTATTTTCAAAGGGACAAGAACAGACTGAATATGCTATCTCCAATGTCAAATGCCTTGGAGATGGATTCACCTGATTATATTTTTATTTCTATGTTTAAAATGTGTCTCATATTTATGTATAAAGCTATCCTGCATTTTCTTTTTTTGACATGGGGTGAAAGTCAAGATCTAAACAACACTGTAAAATTCAATTATAGAAGTGTAGTCACATCGAGTGCAGGGCCATTTATTTTCTTCAGCTGTGAGTTTTGCAGGGATGAAGAATGCATCCATTTATGAAGAACTCAGTATAAAACACTGGGGCATCAGTTCTGATCCTGCAGGGGTTTTTTTCATGAAAATTTTCATATGAGGACAAATAACTCAGAATCAGGCCAAAAATAACTGAGAACTTAAAAGCCAACCAGAATAATTGGATCTTTGCTAACAAACTGACAGAAACTGTCATAGATAATCAGATTAAGATGGCAGAAAGCCCTGAAAACAGTGATAGTGTAATGTTCATTTATTACTCATAGGAAACTTCAAATTTAACAAGCCAAAGAACGGGCTAGCTGTGTATGATGTCATTATCAAAGCCAAAGCAATGTTTACTGTCACACCTATGTCTCTTCCTTAAACCTTTTGAAGAAGGGGAACACGTAAAAATGCTTTCCAGAGGAACCTCACTATTTATCCCCATGAACAAGGTGTGTGCTTCGTGCTTTTCTCAGTGCTACTCTTCGTGGCCACATCTGCCTGCTCAGTGGCCCCTCTCATTTTGCAAAGGAGATAGTGTGATTCATTCACAGTCAGAGCTGGACCACAATGGAAGGCGGTGGCTATCTGAACCTCTTCTCAGAATGGTGTCTTTTGAAATAACAGTAAAAAGCAGAAAGTATTTATCTGGTATTTTTAGCAAGGCCAAGCATCTAGGAAATGTTCCCCAAAGCTGTTATCTGCTGATAAGATAGGTATGCAAAAGACTTGCAGGACCTATTTGATTGAGCCTCTCATAGCTGAAATTAAGATACACCAGGAGAGAGGAAAAGGGTAAAAAAGCAGCAAAAAGACAAACATAATCCTATTTCCAAATCCTTCCCCTTAAGATATCCAATATAGTGATAGCAAAATCCTAATTCTCCAAATGTGTATTTGGGAGCTTTTAATGTGTGAAAAGTCTTAGTCTTCTTAAGCCTGGGCTTTGTGGAAACCTGCGTTCCATTTCTTCAAACTGTATCTGTTGTCTTAGGCAAATCACTTTAATCTTCCCCTGCCTCAAATCTCTATAGCGTAGCACAGATAGATTAAGTTTACTGGAGATATCCAAATTATCAATGGCACAAACCCTCCAGGAAAAGAGTCTTTTGATCTTGCAGTAAGAAGAGCCCTACTGAAGCTAATGAGACTGAACATACAGAATAAGTGCTGTTGTAGGTGTAATAAAGCTACTGGAGAGGTTAGAGGGAGAGTAACTTTTCCTGCATCTAGACTGCATTTTTTTGATGGAGGAAGATGGAAATCCAGGTGGATTCAGTTTTGTGTCTATGAAATGTCAGTACATTTTTGTCAGGGTCCTTACGTATGCATCTTTCTCTCCCTGCATTCCTCGTGAAGATCTAGGCCATCCTCCTCCAGTGACCCAGCAATGAATAATTACCTCTCCTCCACAGTGTTTAATCGTGCTGGTATTTTATGTGGCACAGCTGTGTGACACTTGCTGCTGTTGGAATTAAATATGCTTGTATGGCTTTCAGCTCAAAAAGGGCTGATCCTGCAAGGTGTAGCCTGCCCTCCCTGCTGAGAAAAGCCAGCTGGCACTCTGGGTGGCATCTCCCAGCTCAACTGCAGGTCATGGGACTGGGTTCAAAAATTATCTGGTTGATACCTATGGCTTATGTGGTGCAGCATATCACAGAATCACAGAATATTAGGAGTTGGAAGGGACCTTGAAAGATCATCTGGTCCAGCCCCCCTGCCACAGCAGGATTCCCTAGACCAGGTCACACAGAAGCACGTCCAGACGGGTTTTGAATACCTCCAGAGAAGGAGACTCCACAGCCTCTCTGGGCAGCCTGTGCCAGTGCGTTGGCACCTGAACTGGGAAAAAAAATTCTACAACTGAGGAGGTCAGAGTGCCTCTAAAATGATATCTGTGCCACAGATTGTTATCTGTGGAAAGCTAGCACTGAGGTGTTCAGGACAGAAACTAGAGTCCATTTTAGTGAAGATTACTCTTGGGAAATGATACTTGAGAGTGGAGAGCATCATAAAGTTGTAGGCTGTTAGTGAATGTATTTATTTTGCTAACTCTCTTGCCAATCTGTCTACATGATTTGATGGAGATTTGTCAAGTGTTGGTTTTCTGTCCTTTGTTATGCTTGCTTTATATTCTATCTGGGTGCTGTAGGAAAGATGTTAAACTATGGCCATATTCTTTGGTTATGGTAGGCACACAATTCAAAAACAATCCCTGAGACCAGAGATGGTGTAAAGTCATTTTCTTTTCTATGTTTCTCTATACAGTTACCCTTGTTCTTGATTGATGGGGAGCTCCCTCACTTGTCATTAATGAATTTACAGCACCATAGAATAATTTAAAAAGGAAGGGATCTCTGGCGGTCATCAGGTCCAACCCTCCATTTAAAGCTGCGAATTTTGTAGAAATTTTGTAGAAATCATGAACACCTGCTTAAAAAACCAGAAATCCAGCTTTGAAGATGTGCATTGACTTTTCTGCCTTAGCTTTCTCTCAGTAATCTCAGTCATATTGTTTGTAGTAAAAGACCCAAGGTGATTTTAATGCCTAGGTCCTTGTATACTGTTTGCTACTTTGCTCAGCTAATGCTTCCTTTTCATGCACTTTGTTATTTTTTGTAATAATCAATCTCCTGTAGATAAAGGACTAGTTATTACTCATTACAAGATCTAGTGCATTTGAATCTCGAGCATGATTATATTACAGTAACAGTACTCTTCAAAGAAAGATACCACCACCTGCAGACAAGTATTTCATAAAGATGCTAGATATTAATTTTCTATGATGGGAATGTAGTACAGAATGTCCAGCATCAATCAGAAAATGTTCTTTCTTGAAGCAGTGAACTTTGATAATTAATCACTGCTGTCTCTTGTACATGAAAGAAAATTAATGTTAATGACGGTAGTGAGTAATGACCCCAGGATACATCTTATGGAAGCAAATGTATGTTATTTTGCTTGCTTCAATAATGGTCGTATTTGCCTCAAAAACAAAATACAAACCACTACAAAATAAATCTGCTCTTAGCTACTTGTGTGCTACCCATCAGTGGTTCATTGCTGTGTTGCGATTGTGTTATGCACAAAACCATGTATACAGCATATTGGATCACTACGTTGAACACCTAAATGAAAAATATGCACCAAGGCAACTACAGGCAGCTTGTGAAGCACCCTTTAAAGATGTATGGGTTCAAACAAGCTTCTTTAATAAGCAAGCTCTTGTAATTGCAAATTTTTGTCAGCAACTGACCTGGTTTGCTTTCACAGCAAGAGCTTCTCCACAGATTGTTCTGTGGACCATCAGGTCTCTTGTTCTAGGTTTGTCTTCCCTCCTGGAGAGGGAAAGGTATGTCAAAACTCCTAAAAGCAACAAGGAGTCATAGCACTGATGCTTCAGATCTGCCTGTGCTTTAGCAAGTACATTCCAAACTTGGCAGAAATTGAGATACTGGGGACCTGTGGGGTCACCCTCACGTACTGAAGTTCAACTGGTTTGCTTACTGGGTTGATATATCCAGTATATAAAAGGTTTACAAAATAAATTGACAAAGCCAAAGTGTTTGCAAATGACCTTTTAAGCAATCCTGGCCATCAGTGCAGGCTCAGGGCTTCCAATCAAGTACTGTGAACTATTTGGATCAGTTTTGAGTAGCATGGCTCATTAATGTGGTATGTCAAGAACTCTATGTCAGCATTCACTTTAGTATAGGTTTTTGTTTTTTCTGTTCTCTGAAATTACTTCTACTTTGAACTAGTCTATAGCACGCAGGTCAGCATGGCAATTAGCTAGGGTTAGGCCTTTTAAAAATAGGTTTTACCTTCCTAATTAAAAAAAAGTTAAATCTTTCTGCTTCATAATTTTCAGATTTTGGGAGATTTTTATGTGCGTGCAGTTTGGGAACATAAATGGGTGGCTTTGTGCATGAGTACTGTTCAAACACAAATACAGAGGCAAGTTCTGCCTCAGAGATCTACCTAGGAAAGAGAAACGCAGGCTGCTTGATCAGCAGTATTGCAGCTGCAGGTGTTAGAAGATGGAGTGATGCCATGATATCAGCTGATAGGATTAAGCAGATGTTCAACATAGTTTAACTATTGGATGCAGGGGGAGAATAGTATATGCCACCAACAGAAACATCTATTTTCAGAAAATCTTAATGGCTAGCAAAACATAAAGAATACAGAAGCAAGGAACACAGAGAACTATTATATGAGTGTGGCTTTTGTGTTTTGTTGTTCAGATTCAAAGACATGGCAGAATGCTTCATCTTCCTCCACAAACAGCTGTGTGTATATGTGCCTCAAATTTAGTTCTATTTTAAGAATAATATATTGGGCTAATTTTTTTTCTCCTTCACCAGAACTCTACTTAGGCACATATCAATTTCAAGGAGACTTTCACTGAAAAAACTTACTAAGTGTAAAATGAAATCCCTAGTTTTGAAGAGAGACTGATTCTTGAAGTAGTGTTTTAAGGACCCAAGTGTTCATCTGAGATGTGCAATTCTCAGGTTCTCCGCCTGTTTCAGCAGGCTGCCGCTGTACAAGCAAATGCCCTAAATTATTGATGGTTTCATGATGGCGTTCTCAGCGTTTCAGGTTTGAGCTGCCACAATTTATGTTTATAATATACATCATCCAATGTAAGAGTGACTGAATTTTAGCTTGAGAATCAAAACTCTTGTGTGGGTTGCTGTGAGCAGTGCGACCTGAACTCTAGTTTTCCACCACTCATGCCTATTCTTCTAACTAGAAGCTCAGTTTCTTTTAGGGTCTGTTAGCATGTATGTACACAGGAAGTGATGACTCAGGCACATGAAACATGTGAAACCTACACCAAAATGAGTTCATGTGTGGTTAAAGTCACCAAGAACTTGTCAAAAAAACATGTCTTATTTTCCCACCTTCTTCCCTTTCTTTTAATCTTTTTCCTCCTTTTTCTGGTGCCCTCTTCCCTTCTTCCCATCTTCTGTTTCTTGTCTTTGTGCAATATGTTCCAAGTTTTGTTTCATCTTTCTGAAGAACAGGGGAAAAAAATTTAAATCTCAGTTCCTTTCTGCAAGATGAAAGAACAATGTCTCATCATTTTTATTGATGTTCAAGTCAGACAAAAGTTAAAGAACCTGTTTATTTAGAAGGCAAAATGGATTGTAATTGGAACTCTCACTAGATGTAATAATCTTTGAATCAGTGCTTAGAAAGGGGAGAAATTCTTTCCTAATACTTGTGGATGAAAAATAGAAACAAATAAACTAATTCTTGGGATGATTCTTGCGGAAACTCCCAGAAATTTTTGTAAGAACGGAAAGAAAGCAGAGCATAAGGGAAGAAAAAGAGCAGACAAGAAAAGAAAAATAACCTGATAGAAAGGAAGACATGATTATGCCTTTTAGCAGTGTCAGTGATGACATAATTAAGCTGGTGTAGGACCTGGTTGGTGAGCGGTTACTGGCAGAAGCAGCAGTGCTTCCTTTGCACCAAGTTTAGTTCCTTACTGATAACTTATTAATGCTTCCACTCGCTTTGCAGAGGTGGAAGCAGCTGCACAAAGCCTCCACCAGCAGAGGTGGATGAAAAGCATGAAATGGGTGCTGGGGAACAGTGGACAGAATTGTAGACAGTGATTTATTATGTCAGCAAACTTTTAACACCTTATTTTAAATTGGCCGGCAAGACTGGGATACTTGAGGGGATGATTAATCTAGCAGACTCTGACTGCAAAACAGGGGCTTTGGCACACACACCAGCTTTGGGTTTCCTCCATTTCCCTTTTGCTTCCCGCCTTGGTGCCACAGTGAGACCTGACTGCTTGCCAGACTTTGCTCTGAACTGTATCATGATACTGGTTACACTTTTCCCCTGAGCTTTTATTTCTCCTTCCTTGTGTTGTTTTTTTTTTCTTTCCTTTAACCCAGAATGATTAGCATTTGGGTTCACAGCAGGGCCTCAGAGTTGCCTGCCTTGGCAGGACTGTGGGGTATAGGAGACAGGCAAAGCTGGTAGAAGGGCAGCAAAGGAGCAGTGGTGCTACAGGAACAGCTTGATCACAGCAGTGTAGTCTTCTGGAGCTTCTCCACTGGCTGCTTTGTATAAGGTGGCAGTTTCACAGATTTTGCTTTGGTGCTGGCAAGAGCTGTGCCAGCAAAGCAGCCCTTTTTTGCCCCTCCCACCCTCAGCCATGCACTCAACCTGCTTATTCCTGCCTGTGCCTTTATTTGTGTGGTTGTGCAGTTGGAGGGGGGGAGAGTTTCAAGTTGGAAATAACCACTCTGGGTGATGCAATGTGATGTGTGAGTACTGTGTCTCCAGGCCATGGCATGGTCTCTCCTTGTTTATCATCGTTACTTGGTATAATTGTAGTCTGTGCTACAATATATATCCAGCCTCTGTCCTTCTCCAAGTGGCTGAATAACACACCCCTTGAGCTACCAGCTAGCTCAGACTTTAGAAGTCGTGTTATGAGCTTGTGGAGCCTATTAATTGGATGTTTCCTTGGAGAAGAACATTAGGATTGTTTCCAGGAGCATCTGGCTATAACTTGGGTTTTATCTTACCCTGAAACCTCAAATATGTGCAGTAACTTACAATTCAGAGAGAAAATTCATCATCTTTCCCACCACCATGTAGTTTAAAGTTTCTCCTCTCCAAGGAGATGACTCAGTGTAGAAGGGATGCCACATGGGGAGGATGAATACTAAAGAGGTGGCCTTTAGGTCTGAGAATGGTGAGAGCAGTGACAGGGGTTGGCAGAGTGCAGGTGGAAGAGAGACTCTCTTCCTTCTCTCTCTCTCCAAGCCACTGAAAACTTGAAGTCCACAGCTCCTCTCCTTTCTGACGCCTCACAGCACTGCTACACAGAAGCTGTGAGAGTGGCTGATGTTCTCTGCTTTCCTGAGACATAAAAAGCAGCAGCCTAGAATGCAAGGTAATCAGGGCCACTGCAGAAACACTGAAATTAGTTTGCAAATGTGTCAGTTCATGCATTTTTTAAGCTGGTGTCAGAAAGGGTGGCTGTCATTTCAGACATTTCAGTCATTTCAGGCTGGCATTCCAGTTTGTCTTTTTTTAATTGCACAAAAATGCAGTGAGAAGGAAAACTGAGTGGGAGATTAAATAGGACAGTCTGTCTGCAATAAAATGGAGTTCCCTTAATTAAATCCACTCAGAAGTTGCTAAAATGTTATTTGCTTTATGTCACCATTTAGTTTCTGAAAAGAGGAGAAAGTGAGTATGCTCAAATAAAAAATAATTTATTAGTGTAAACTTCTGTAGGTGTGTAACAGGCTGATGTTATGGTACAGTTCCTGGCAGAGAAATGATTGACTCACAAAGGCTTCAGGTTTGCTGAAGGTTTGCCACTTTAAGTTGCTCACCATCTGTGTGTGTCATATCTGAATCTGTGTGCTGACTTCTGAAAGGTATTTGCTATTCAACAGCACAAAGAAAGACTGAAAAAAAAAACCAAACCCCAAACATTAACCAAATCTCTGATTATTTTATAATGATATATTCCCTACTGTTTGCAAGGGAAATACATAGATCTGTGACTCACCAATTCACAAAGTACACACTGACTTCTGGAGAGACAAATATGTGATAGTACCAAAATAAATATAGCTAGTTGCCATATAAAGTTGATGCTTGCAGTCCATGTGTCTCCAAGTGTGTCTTAATGCCTAATTTTTAATCAGTGATGTCCTGCTATTTACCTCTATTATGGATTTCTGCCCATGCTTCATCTGAAAAGTTCTACACAGCTTTTAATCAATTTTATGATTCATATACTTTCATTCAAAATTTACTTACTGCAAAATTTTCTCTTGCCTTGACTAAATGTCATTATTCTGCAAGACACTGTCATGGAAACCTTAGATATTTGCTGAGATACAAAATAACTACAATGCCATTTAAAGCACTTTTTTTTTTTTTTTGTCCTAAACTAAATACCCTCTGGGAAAAGCTATAAGATATTTTTTCCTCTGAAATTTCCCCATTACTTTGGTGACCAATCATTTCAATTTATTTCTGTTAAAAGTTTGATATTAGCTACACCAAAGCAATAATTAATGACATATTTGTTTTATGGAAGTATACAGTACACACTGAGAACTGTCCTTTTCTTGAAGGATAAATAGAGAAGGTAAGCACAGAGAAACACAAACAAGCATAGGTCTGAGCAGATACTGATGACCTAGCTTTCACAGAATCACAGAATATTAGGAGTTGGAAGGGACCTTGAAAGATCATCTAGTCCAACCCCCCTGCCGCAGCAGGATTCCCTAGACCAGGTCACTTCAGTTGAGTTGTTAGAGCACTTAGTTTGTATTGCATGTATTTTCTCTCCTCAGCTTCTTGCAGAGGATGTTCATTGGACAGAACATAAATATATAACTTGAAATTTGGCTGAGATTATGCTCCAGGCACACAGCTGGCTATGGGAAGTTATGTGCTTTTGAACCACCAGCATATTCTCTGCTGGGCAGGGCACTCCAGCAACTCAAGGGAGTAACTCTTGACCTGCAGAGTGCTATGCTATAATTGGGCCAAAGCCCAAATTATGCCCCAGCTAGGTCTGGCTTTTGGGGTACCCTATCCGATATGAGCAATAATCCAAACTCTGACTCTTGTTGATAGGCTCTTCTCATTATTTAGGACCAAACCCTGAAATCCATTGGCATGTCTTTCATGACCAGTTAGGCTTTGGTGAGATTCTTGTCTGGGTCAATACTGAGTTTTGCCTTTGGGTAGTGGGGGTTTTTGTTTGCTTTTTGGGGTTGGTTTTTTAGGTTTCGGTTTGTTGGGTTTTTTTTCCCAGTATTTTAGCCAGACTGTGGTGTTTACTCTTCCATAAAAGGAAGGTGAAAATAAGTGGAGGTGAAATTTCTGTAGCCCTTACCTTACAAGCAGCACATAATGAGTTGTGTTAATGATACTGCTTCCTTGGGAGCAAATTGGAGACTTTTAGTGCTGTAATTAAGGATTTTAACTGTTCTGCATGGAATGAAGTTGAGCTGACAAAAAGGTAATTACACTGCAGTGCATTAAAAAGCAGGTACTGTGCATATAATTGCTGGAGACTTTGAGCATGTGTATGTTTTCTTAACTTCATAGTCATCCCCCAACAACAGAACCAGGGACGCCTGGCACGGGGTGCTTGCCAAGAACAGCAAATTAGGAGGGTTATTTCAAACCAATGTTTTCTTGTGTTCAAAGCCAGACTTAACAAATGTTCATACAATCCTGAGAGAGGGGGAGTAAGGAATAAAAAAAATGGAACCAGAGAGTTGAGTTTCTGTCAGAAATTAATTTGTTTATGTCTGTGTGGTTATGTTCTGCCTTGCTTTACCACTACTAATAACATAGCAAAACAGCAGTGTACGAAGGAGTCTCACAAGACCTTTAGTATTTATTTCCTTATGGGGCTGTCTGCTATGCAGTGGTCATTGTTATGGAACCAGGCTGGAGCCGCAGTAGCCACTGCATTGGTGTTTCAAACAGAAGCAGCAAAGCTGTACAGAGGTGGGTGTTCCCTGCCCAGTGGCTGTGCCAGAATAAGTTGTTCGTTGTCAGAAGCACTCCTGTCTCTTCTGTAGTCTTTTGGTTTTGGCATTTAATCTGTGTAAGTTTGCACTAGATCTTTCTTTATCATTTGATATATGCTATCTGATACCTTCATCTCTGTTGCATCCCCAGTTTCTGCATGACAACAGCCCCCTTCCCAGCCCTTCTGCCTTTGCCTCTACATAGAGAGCTCTGCCCTCCCTGCCAGGAGGGATGATTCTGTGGTTCTCATCTTCTCTTTTTCATCCATCATGAAAGACTCAGGGGCATGACAGCAGCTCTTTTCACCTCCGAGATCACTTATATGTGGGGCATCCTTGCCCATGCAGAGCTGCTGGCTCAGTCGAGGTGAAAGGGCACTCGTGTCAGCAATGATAGTCATTTTCTATGAAGATTAATTTGGAAGTTCCCATTGACAAGAACCCTGTTGCTGTAGTCCTGCTTGGCTGCTGGCAGTGAGGCAGTTCAACAGTAGTCTGATAACTCACCTCCTGGTACAGTGAGTCCTGGGCCAAGGCATTTGGCTGCACATGCCATGCTGCAACCTCACTTCCCTCCTGCCTGGCAGCTTATGCGTAGCTTATCCCTCTGGTGTTTAAATTGCTGGACCAATCAAGCCAGAGATTGGTTTGATGGAGAAATTCATGGCATTTGTAAGCATATGCAATGTATATTAATTTTCTTGCAGAGCAGGGTGGTGTAGCATCTCAGACTATATGGAAAGATGAAGAGCTCTGAGCTGGGTTTCCTCACCAACTGTGATCACTGACCTGAAGCTACCTCCTTGATGTTTTGCATTAGGAATGTATAAATTCAGCAAGTTAAACATAGTTAAAGGATCCCAGCTGCTGGCAAAAGGGTGCTCAGCAGGATTCCAGGCACTGCTCTGTCTCCCTGCCCCAGAGACCACGTTTTGTCTCTCTGAGAAGGAAAGGGGGTGGAGAAATGTCCCCTGCAGTTTCCCATGCTTTCAGTGTGCATACAGAGATCATTAGGAGTGATTGCATCTAAATCAAAAGGGAAAGTGCTGATGATGTTCTGTTATCATGATGAGTGCTTCATCCATACCTGGGTAGATCAAATTAGACTTGCAAGACATCACATAGCAAAACACTTCTAGGTACAATACATAGAAAATGAATTTGTAGTTGCCTTCTGTGGATAATTTAAGGGCATTGGATAAAATTATTTTCTGTGTAGCCAAATACATCACAAAGAAGCAAATATTGTTGACACATGAGCTTCTCTCTGGGAGACTAATTTCCACCTGAGGAAAGGTGCTACTCTATCATTAGCAAAACAGGAGTAGCAGTGAGTGCAAACGAGGTCATCTTTTTACTGACTGTCCAAATTGTGAATCTGCTGCTGTAGTCCTGGCAGTAAGCATCCTGCCTGAGTGAGGAGCTCTGAACTGCATTCTGAGAAGATGGCAATGAGAATAAGGGAAGTCTGCTCATGCTTCATGCCCTAAATTATTAATCTAGCTCCTTCTGCCACTTTCAAATTATAACAGTATTTCTGAAGACTTAGGGCAGGCAGGTTTGCTCTGCCACCTCAAAAACCTCAGTGTCTTTCATGTTTTTCCCTCCAGCCCACTTTATAAAAAAAAAAAAACAACCTCAAACCCCTGTAGATTTTTATAACCATCATTAATAAGCTATTCCCAGTTTTATTTTCTTGGTTACAAACACATTGTGATTCCAGGGCTTTTTTTTTTTGAGATGGGAAGTACTTTTATACTATTATGCATTGACTCTTATGCTCAAACCAATTTGCATATGCTCAGATACAATGTTGTCCAAAAGCAAGACTATTGGAAACTGGATTTTTAATAGAGCATAATGGTTGCAGCAGAATAACTAAGATTATATCTGTAGTTATCACTGCAGACTTTGTATCTTAACAATGGAGGAATCATTGCTGATAAATCAAGAATGCAGTTTTACATTACAGGATGTAAGGCTCATGGAGATGCTGTTTACTGTATTGGGCATAGTTATCTGAAAACTATCCAAAATGTTTAGTGCAGTATAACATGATACATCCTGACAATCCTGTTGAGGGTAGTAGTGTCATGGGGATAGGGAATGCTTTGATTAGACAAGAGGGAACAAGATGGTGCTGATGAAATTCCTTCAGATCAATAGGTCCTGGGTTAAATATTGCCATGAGATTTGTCATTTCAGGGTCTGCAAACTCAAGTAGCTTGCACTGCATTGATTTTTTTTTTTTTTCCACTACTCACATTCTCAACTATTTTCTGATCATTAAAGTTTATGTTCTTTTTCTATTTTTGGCAAAATATTTTTAGTGCAGTTACACAATGGTAGCTGATATTGTGGTGTGTCCTAGGCCATAACAACTTGCTGTAGTCCATCAGCAGATTTAATTCAGAGGATCTAGGAAGGGAAAAGGCACAGAATTTTAAACAGTTGTTATAATGAGCAATTGTCACTGGCCTTTTTTCTTTTTTTTCCATTGCCTTCATGTCACTATTAAGATGTCACTAGAGTCTTGGATACTGCTACTGAGCCATGGTGCTTTAAATCCTGTTTGCAGTTCAGGACACAAAGGTCACTGGGATCTGATATCATGTTAAATGTATGGAGCCTGGGGAAAAACTAAAAATGAGATATTTGCTTGGTTGCACGTTTCAGCATGCTAGCCTCTTCCTTGTATTGAGAGCACTGAAGCAGCAGTGCTCAATGCGACTTTGCAGGCTTGGATTTTGGGGACAGGGTGGCAAGCCATGTCAAGCTTGTGTCAAGTACTGGACATATTTTATGATGGCTCCATTGCAACTCATGCCTGAGTGCAAAACTTTCACTTCCCCTTAAATTTTTGCTGTTATTCCTCAATGAATTTAATTCCAGGAGCTTTCTTATGGCTTATTTTATATGGACTGTCTGAGGGAGATCAGGAGATGAAATTAAGCTTTCCTTCTCCTTAGTAAAGATATACTTCCAGCCATACAGCCTTGAATCTTTCCTATTGGCAAGACACTTTTATGTTTAACAGTTATACAAGAGAATAAGGATTCCTTACCAAAGGCAGTATAGAAAGATGCAATTTCTACTCTTCAATAAAAGCTAGTATGCGGTTTAAATAAACTGGTCCTTGCTAATTCTGAATTTCTCCAGAGATGGTCATTCACCCTTCAGCAGATGTGGGCAAAAAAAAGGAGACTATTACGCACAACAAATCTTTCTCTAGTTCTTTCTAGATCTCTTTCTGCTGTTGCTCAGTAGTTCAGGTTAATTTCTATCAGAGTATATTGGAGGTCTCCATTAAACTTTATAGGGTTCCTTTGCTGCAAACAAATAGAATTTCACCAATAATTTTAGCTCTGGGTTAATAAAAAAAGCTTCTGCTGGATCTTATAATGACATCCAACTACCTGGTCTTAATGAATCTGCAGGCTATTTCTAAGCTGTATTTTACATCTCTTCAGAAAAAGTTGACATGAATTTGGAAAAGGCTTGAGAGAAAAAGGTATGAGAGTGATGCAGGGCTTGAAAACATGCCTTAGAATGGGAGATTAAAGCAGCTTGGTCTACTTAGTTTATCCATGGGAAAAGAAGTCGATTTGATAATATTCTAGAAGAACTAAATGGAAGACAGACTTCTGATACTACATAGAGTCTTGATCTCCATAGTTTTTGTTCTGTTAGATCAGAGGATTTGATGATGAGTTTAATATGTAGAAAAAATTTATATTATGGGTAATTAATCTCAGTAGCAACTTAGGAAGTAGTGAATTCTTCCTCAGTTGTCTTTAATTCAGCAATACCTACCTCTTGTATATATGTCTGTTCTTTAATATATTAATATTAATTATATTAATATTATTTAATATATTATAAGGCAATGAAAAATTGATACAGGTCATGCCAAGACTGAGAATCTGTAAAAGTGTGTTATGGCTCAAACAGATGTTTTAGGCTTAATTTAAGAGAAATTGGTTGCCATTCTCTGACCTGGGTTAAGTGAAAGGGCAGAATAGGCAACCAGAATGCTGGAGATATATCCCTGTCTTGTTTATTTCCATCCTAGCAAACCTTGTTAATTTGAATGTCTGGTGGTATTGAACTGATAATAGACAGTTCTGCTTTATTGGCTCCATTAACATATGGCAGTTATGCAGAAGTACAGCTCACATACTGGTACTGGTTATTCTGTAAGTGAAAGGCTGGTTAACACAAAGATTTAACAGAGATTGATTAAGCAATGAGTCCTGACAAGGCTTGCAACATCACTGCAAAACAGTCAGACCTCTGGGAACTTCTAAGGTCACTAACATGAGCCTTGGATTCTCGTATCACAGGGGATCCTCACCACAGAGGGGCTATTAATATGCAGCTGTTTGCATTAGAAATATTTTGCTGCTACTGCTCAGGTCCCTTGGAAGATTCCCCTGGTCTGTTTGACTTGCTGTCAAAAAAGCCAGTAAAGCAACACTGCTGACTTTAACTCTCTGCTTCTTATGCTCAGTATTGCTCCTTGTCTGCACCCAGGTACATATAGAAGTTTCCATGCTGCCTATCTCATCAAATTTATACTGGCAAGTAAAAAAAAAAAAAAATGGTTCCAGCAGTAGGGCTGTTAGGGATCAGTGGCCTAGCACTGATGACCCATCTCTCCTTATAAAGCAGTCAGCAGGTGAGCAGCTTTCCCACAGATGACCTAAGAAAACCTGTTATACCCTGTCAGCGACAGCTTGCTTTCCATGCTCTGCTAGAGGCAAGAGTTTTCCATGACATTATAGTGCAAATACTTTTACAAACTCAAGATATTTCTTGCATTGCAAATTAAAAAAAGGAAACAGCTTTCTCCACCAAAGGCAGGAGGCACAGACTTTCCAGCAGCGTGTCACAGCTGTGGCCTCTTCTTGCCAGAGTGGGACAAAAAGCACTGCCTATCTACGTCTCTGAATAGATCTGTCATCCATGCAGCAACGTTGCCACTTGTGCTGTCATTACCCTTCATTCTCTGCCTGAAGTTACTTACCTGGTCTGCCCTATGCTCTTGTCCAAGGGAAGATAAAGATCAACTTAGTTACTGAAAAGTTCCCATGCTGCTAGAATCCAATCTCTGCGTATCTTTACACCTTTATAAAGCAGAAGAAAACAGCAGAAGCGAAAACATCAGTCTTCGTGTAGGCAACACATTGCATGAGGAAAGTTCTTGGTAGAGCTTGATTAGTTTAAGCACACGTCATGTTAATTGTATCTTTGTGGCTCTTGGATGAAGCTAGTCTAGACACAGGCAGCCCAATGCCTGGGCAAACCATTTTTCCCATCTGTAAAAAACTCTATGGATATAATCCAAGTGACTCAAGATCTTTCAATTAGAAAAATAATTGGTTTTAGCAATTAGCTCTTTATTTCAGTGGGCTTTGGCTGTGATTGAAAGCATGTCTGTATGCCTGAAATAGATACAAATGAACTGCTTCTCAGCAGCAAATACGCAACTCTGCAAAGTTCTGCTCTGCTGCGTCTGTGCTGCTGTGTTCCCCAAGTGCCCTGTTTCATCCTGCTTTGTGCAGATGCTTCTTGGAGTACAGTGCAGGAGGTGAAAGCCCTGTGTAAGTGGTCTTCTTTCATGCAAATGCTGTTGTCATCACTAAAATGATTTGTGTGGCATAAGGCTTTGAAGTTTGATCAATCCTTTCTCCTAATTTAGGATTTTTACTTGGCTCTTGTAGAAGAGTTTCCAGACTATGCATTGGGAGGAATGAACAGGACAGCACACAGAGGTCTGAATTTTCTAAAAGCTGAAATGAGTGTCTTCTCAGCTTAATAGCTGAATACTCCTGCATACTCAGTCTGTGAGGAATCTTCCTGGGTGGATCAGACAATACCTGTAGACTCAAATGACGTTTTTGTTTTTTGCATGTGTAGGCACATGTTTTTACACAGAAAAGGCAAAAATCCTAAGAGTCAGATTTGAGAATCTCATTCATGTCATATATAGGTCATTGGTTGGGTTTGTTTTTTTAAAGGACTTATAGTAAAGAAACAGAAGGGAACTGAGAAAACAGATTGTAGTGTATTGGAGCCAACTGAGTAGCTTAATCTTACACAAAGAGTAGAATTTAGTAGCATTTCAGTCACTGTTGCTTTTGACTGGATTACTGGGCTGGACTATTAAAGGTGGATGATGGATTCTTAAAGTGTAATAAAGTGTTAATTTAGTAGCACCCCTTATATGAGAAGGGCCTTTCCAAAGGCAGCCAAAGTGTTATCTTTTGAAGAGTGATGCAGTGAGCAATTATTGCCTTCTTGCTCTAGCATCTATCACATTAAATAACTTCTGCATCAGTTACTCTGCATAGTGCAAAATGTCATTTTAATAGACCAGTGACCTGGGATCAATAATGCCTGCTTTGGAAATTAACTATATTTTTCTTGTACTGCTTGCTGGATCTTGAAGAGATGACAAAGAAAGCAGAGAGTATTAAGAAAAATATAAAAAGTAAATAAAACCCATGTTTCAGTAGTAATATTCAAGCATCCATCATTAAGCAGTTTGCTGTTCTGAGTCTGTATTATAACCTGCTGAGACAGTTAAGTCTAAATGAATCATTTACATGTTTGCTAGACACACAAACACTCATGTACAGAGTTCCATGAAGACATAAAGTGATGCGAAACTATCTTGGGTAACATTCCAGCAAAGTGTACGTATCTGTTATCCTTGGTTATGGTGGAACACAATTGTATTCTGTTTTTTTAAGGGCACTGTGAAGTAGTCTTCTAGGGGAAGACATTAAGTGAAGTAGTATCTTATATAAACAGTAAGATGTGGAACCTTGGCCAACTGTGCTCACAGTTTTAGAGAGTAAGTTCAAAAGTCCCTTATGAATTCAAATTCATATAGTGATGTGAATTTAAAATTATGTGCCCTCTCATTTGCCACAGTCACTTCAACCTATAGCAGCAACGTTTTGGCCTTTGAGCTGATCTTATACTGGGTTGCAAGGGCTGTGATGGGACCATTTATTAAAATTACACAGGAAACTGAAAAACAATTTAGCTGGTCAACAGAACAGACATCATTCCGGCACGATATCCCATGCTGAATCCACGCTGAATCCAAATTGAATTAGAGAGCGCTCAAAAATTGTATGTATGCCTATGTGTGAAATAAGTCTGATGGGTTCATAAATCAACTGACTTGCGCAAATGGTAAAAAGGTCTTTAGTCATCCACTACATTGCCACTGTCACCACCAAAAAAGTGACTCCTTATGGTTTCCCATCTTTTCATAATTGTATTCCACAACTCAATATCTGACATAGCTGAAGCCAAAACTACTGATAAGGTTAATTTCCTGGTGGGATGACTTAGTGAGAAAAATGTGGGAAAGGATGACTTCGAAACTATGTAGTGGATACAGAAATATGATAATCAAAAGTACATAAACCTTCCCTAAATTGTTCCGAATTTATAGCTCTGCAAGGTAAAGGGATCTGAAATTAGATATGAATCTCAGTGAAAGGGAGATTCAAGAAGCAGAGTGATAGCGCAGGCATGGAGACATGCAGGAGAAAGGGGCAGATTATTATTATTATTAAAGCATTACATATACTATTTTTCATTAATTTTTAACTGGTTTTCATGATGTATAAAATTGATTTCATTTTTACTGATGCAGTTACATATCCTTAAATACTTAAATGTAGTCTTAAATATCTCCTTATACCCTTACATTTCGGTAGTCTTTTATCTTTTTCTTGCTGGCAATGAGCATTGATCAAGTTCAGATAGGACGATGTGTGTGTTTTGGCTCATGATAATATCTGTGAATGCTGCTTCACATTATCTCTCATCAGAGCTCTGAACCTTCAGCATCAACAGAGAAAATTGGTCCATTTATTTGAAAATCACTAAAAAAAAAAAAAGGCATTGGTAGTTTGTGTCTTAAAAATGGATGTGAAATCTACAGCAATGATAACCTTGTATATCTATATCAGTTCTTGGAAATTAATATTATTTCTGGCTGTGATAACAACCATAAGTTCAGGTGCACTTTAGCCAGTTTAAAACACCAATCTTAGGCTGTACTTTGTGTGTGCGTACATAGTATGTACATATACTATATACAGGTATACGTGTATATATGTATACAGAGACTGGTTGGGTAAATGGTGGAAAACATGGACATTCCTCTGAAAACAGTGGAACATTGAGGATCCTAAGGTGCTATTTCTGTGTGAAAGCCCTTTTGGATATTGCTAAAAACATATAGCATTCTGATTTTGCATTTATCTAGGCATTGCATTCAAACCAGAAATGAACTGCAATGGAGCACAGTACTGGAGCTTTTCTGAACACGAGATTTTTTGTGAGAATCTTAACGGGAGATTGTTTCAGTTGTTGGGATCATATCTGTATGGATTTTCTTATCTCTTTGGAGGACTGGGAGTAGAATTAATGGCTGAAAACTACCTGAGTGAGCAGAGTGGTGTGCACTCTGCTTTCAAACTCAGCCTTTCTCTTCTCAGAAACTCAGTTCTAATTCCAGAAAAGGATGCCTGATGAAAAGCTTCTTATGTTATTTCTGTGCTCGTCATTGCTCTCAACATGTCAGCGGGATGAAAGCCTCTATAGAAATGTAACATCATTATCATCATTCTTGTTTTCCTCAGTATGGAGTGAAAAAGGGGTCATGGAGAATAATGCTAACAAAAATAACTGGAGAAAAGGTGAATAAAGCATAGGTGCATGACTTCTAATGAACACTTTGACAGATTTGATTGGAAAGAAAATATCAAATATTTCCTTGCTGTGCCTGAAGTCGCTGCTGGCTGCAGTGTCACAATTAGTAACAGAGAAATGGTAGCACAGGGTCAGACAGGTGGACCATGCACCATTGTTTTCCTTCATCTTTTTTTGACACCATAGTAATAAAACACATTTCAAACAAAAATCAAGAGTAGGGCAGATGAATTTTTTTTTTTTAATCTCCCTTCCTGCTCCATTTTCCTTGCTTTTATTCAGCTGCTTCTTCAGTGAGGTCCCTAAGGCCACATCTGCTTCTCACTGCCTCCAGCGTAGAGCCTGGTGAAGGGAGCTGGCAGAAGGGGCTGTTGGTATAGCCATGACTTGGCCATTGGCTTGAGCCATGACCTTGGACTATCTGGTCCATCTCCCTGTGCCTGTTTTCCCTGTTGTGAAAAACTGAGAGCAGAATAATTCTGAATTACCTTACAAGGCTATTGGGGGGGTCCTTAATGAATATTCACAGAGCACTTTGAGACCCTTGAATGAAGGAAGCTATAAAAATGCAAGATGTTATTACTTATTTATGAAGGTCCTCTGGGTTTTGGCCAACAGCGTGAATTGTTGACATTTAATTATTGAAACTGTATGCCTATCAGACCCCTTATGGTAGGAAGAGATAAATAATGCAGAAGACTTCAGAAAACCTGGTCAATACCCTCTCGAGATCTGAAGCAAATACACCAGACACGTAGCTCCAGCCTAAAAAGAACTGAATAATTAAACCAAGGAATGAGATCAGTTGTTCTGAATGCTCTTTATAGTTCATGCACAATGTTCTACAAGTTATTTATTATTAGTCCATTACTTATTAGCATCTTTTTCTAAGTGAATACTACACAGCTCACCTATAGCGATCTCATTATTGTGTGAACATATTAAGGACTGGTGAAAATGTATAAGCATTTTAAGTTATTAGAGCAATTATAATCTTTCTTCCTGATATCTTGAAGCTTTGAGTTTAAAAAAACCCCCCTTATTATAGAATAAATTATTACTTCTAAATACCCAGTCAATCATCTTGATAAGAAAAGAAAAAAGGATTGAGATGCTCAGAATGCTTTTGAAGAAGCTGCTTAAAGAGGAGGAAATGTTTGTGTGGTCACATTAATTATACAGTGTATTTTGGATGTTGTTTTTCATCCATGCGCTGAAAAGTTTTTACAACTGTTGAGGCTTAGTGTCATTGCAAAGCAAAATGCATTAATTTGCAGTACTGATGGATAAAGTGAGACACCAACCTGTTGTAAGACAGCCTGTGATAGGATCTTGGGTGCACAGCAGGAAGACAATAAGGGAAATGCTGTTCCTCCTTTGCAGGGCATACATCCTCCTCTCCAATCTCTAAGTATAGAAAAGCAGTGGTATTAACACTTACAGGGGCTACTAGAAGGGAGAGACACTTCAGGAAATCTACAAAACCAACAACTTTTGACCCACTTTCTCAATTGCTTACTTATTTTAATGCCTGGATTTTGGTGGCACAAAGATTTAAAAATAGGTGCATTGGGCCAACTTCAGCAAGTCCTTGTTTATCTGGTGTCATGCTGGAGGCTGAGTATATTTGAGATTAGAACTCCTCCATCTCTGTGACAATGCAAGGGTGTGTGGACATGATGCTAAATGAAACCTCTGACTGAGCAAAGGGGAGATTTTTTTTTTTTGCCAACTCTCTTGCAAGTCATTAATTTGGGAATTCATCCATTGCAATAGATCATAGAGATTTTGACTAACTTAGAGCTGTTCATTAAATTATATTCTATCATTTCAAGTGGAAACAGTATTTCTCTTCATTTTCTTACTGAGGAATGATGCTCTGTGCAGAATGATGCAAAGTGTAATATGCCATCCATTGATAAACTGGCATCAGCTCTGTGTCATCTCGCCTTGTACTGGCTGTCTGTTATTAAAGTACTGACCGTGCCTGACCCTGCCTCAGTTATCAGATATGACAAGCTCACAGCCTTAGGTAGTGTGACTCAGAAATATTTAGGGAAAGGGAGAACAGCCAATTTCTGTGATGGCTGTAGAAGGGGATTAGTAAATTCCACAGATGTGAATGATTCCTTCAAGCAACGTGGCTACTGAGCTAGAGAATACTTAAGGAAGCTAATAATTCAGACTAAGATCCCTTTGGCTGAGGCAAATAGTGCTCTTGGATACCATTTCTCATCTGAGTGAGAGCTGGAAGGAAGGAAAAACATACTCTCACTTTTTTTTTTCTGTTTTTTTTTTTCTTTCTGTATTCTTTTTTCTCTTTTTATTCTTTGTTCTCTTTTTTTCTTTCTTTTCTCCTTAGCTATTGTACTTCAGGGCAAACATTGAACATTTACATTGATATTTGATATTGTCAAGTTTCAGAAACAGGACTGAAGGTTAATATTTCATCTGACACCATGAAATTAAAAAAAAAGCCAATGATTGTCCTCAAACTGTTATTCTGAATTTACTCCAGCATAAATAAAAAAGGGTTTCCTTCACTTTATACTGTATTATACAAAAAGCTACAAATGAATGAACAGATTTTTTAGGTGCTAAGTGATGTGTTTGGCTCAACTCTTGTAATTAGGCTTTCAAAACATTTGCTGTGATATTTAAAAGATATTTAAAAGATTTCAAATGCTGCAAGTATATGGCATTTTGGAAGAGTCCAGCTATGCCGCTATTAAGCATGGCTTCCATCTGACTATGTCACCAGTAAGCACTATGGTTACTATGAAGTCCAGGAATTAAATTTTCTGTGCTGTAAGCTAGGATATCGGAAAACTGAAAACAGAAAACATACCTCAAAATACATCCTTTGCTTAAAATCCAGTGCATTCTGAAATTCTAGACAGAATGCAAAAATGTTCCCATGATCAACATCTTTCTCTAAAGATTCTGGTTGATTGCTTTATAGCTTAAAGATGATCTCAGAAGTGGGGAAAAAAAGAAATAATTTTCTTTGGGATCGTTAAAAAATGAATCAGAAGATCTAGAATCAATCTGTGTCTCAGGCATTGACTTAGCTTAGTGATACTAAATAAATCAGATTCTCTTTGTTTGCCTTTCTTTATTCATTGAGAGGGAGGAATGAGAATCTCTGCCCTTCTCTAGTTAGAAGGTATCCTGTCTGGGACAGGGAGCCTGTGACTGTACAATGCTCACTGCAATGGTACCCATAGCTTGAATAATATAGTGAATTGACCGTGAGCTTTAGGAGTACTGTGGTACGAGGCATGGCAAAGTAGGTGGAAAAGTATTGGGATATTAACACTACCGCGGGTTTTGAGAACCAAGGTCTTGTATTAATTTCTTCCTGTCATTAACTTTTCTTGTCTCACCAATAGTTTCTGTAGGATGTGAAGTCATATCTGCTATTGATTGCTGTGCAGTCTAAAGCACAGATAAGTGTCAGCTTGCATTAAGCTGTAGTTAGACCTCTCCCCTCCCCCTCGGTGCTTTAACGCTGTAAGTAGGTCATTGCAGAACTGGAAGCTGTATTTTTTTCCTTCTCCCCATGTGGCTGCTGGAATACATTTAATTGCAAAGCAGAGCATCAAAGCTGGACTAGCCAAGCTCACTTCCAAAAGATAATTAGCAAATCTCTGTTTGTGCAGTGGGCTGGAGGGTGAACTACAATTAGAGATGGATAAATATGCTGATGTTTTGGGTCCTCATGTTTTTTAAAGCAATTCCTGTTTGAGACTTCAACAGACATGTTTTATTGGTCCAAAGCAGTGCTGGTATTCCCAGTTCAAATGCACAGATGGGTATATAGTCAAGTAACAAAGATATGGATGGCTGTAGTGCTCTGAGTCTTGACTAAAATATAGAAGTAACAAACTGACACTGGGAGAGAGGCAGAGAGAAACAAGAGTTTACTTGAAACTGTGTCAGGTGAAGCTCCAAGGGCCAGCTTCCAGCAGTTATGTGGTGAGGCTGAAATTCAGCTGGTGACAGCTGATATGCTTTTGTGTGTTTTGGCACCAATCCCATTCCTGTGAATATATGAGGGCAGCTCTTTGAAAACATTTGATTTCTGGATATGTTTAACTTTAAAGACTATCTAAGCTTGTAGAAAATTGATCTGGAGAAGTGATTGGACTAGGATTGGTTTATGAAAGTTTAGATAAGCTGTTACCCTAATTTCTTATGCTGTGCTTGAACCTATCTAAATTCTCTCCCCAACTCTGCTAAGAACTTCCTAAATGAACTCCCTGTATGAACTGGTGCCGTAATATAGCCCCCAAAATAAGGTTTGTGGTATTACTTTAAAGGATTTAGTAAATGATTGCACTCTAGTGATTATGAGATATAGTGATAAGCAGTGCGACAAGAATCCTTGTTAACAAACCAAATACAGACTCTCATATTGCCTTTTTGAGCATTATACTAACACACTTTTTGGATTTTGGTTGGGTTTGGGTTTTATTTGCTTTTTTTTTAAGTGCGATAAACATCATCTTGGTTATATAGTTTCTGTTAATAACTGGACAGTTAAATGATGGAAGTTTTATCCAGTATTCTCTTGTGACTGTAAATACACATTGTTGTCATTTGTCACTGGAAAGTCCTAAATCTGCAGGGACTACTTATCACTCTTTAATAATGCTAATTACGTTTCACTGGCAACTATAGCCAGAAGATTTTAATCCATGGCTTCCTTTTAGGTTAGAAAAACTTATACGTAGCCCTAAAGTTCAAAACCCTATAGACAGTGTGCTGAGACTTCACATGACTGTTAAATGCAAGATTATGGAGGGCTTTTTGGAGAATAGTTGGGAAATTCTGGTTGAGCCATGACTTGTCTCAGGCTGGGATGTTAAAGGAGCTAAGGGCTCTGAGTGCAGCGCATGCAGGGGAAGTGCAGCCATGTAGGACCTCTGCAGCCCAGGGCCTTGCAGGCATTCAGCATCTTGCCCCATGGACAGGAATGTTAAGTTTGGCAGTGCGCATCAGATTTGAAATGGCGGGTCAAGTTCAGAGCTGAGGTGAGTCACCTCTGAAATTGTGCCAAGCTGGAAGTGGCCCTACGTGATTTAACTCTTTGCAGCAATTACGTTACTGGTCTTTTTATGGGTCTATCCATCCTTGGATAGATCCACATGCTGGATCTAACTATCAAAGTGCATGCTGGCACTTTGATGCTGGCTCTTGACTGCTACGCTTTACTCGTTTTCTGAAATAGGGTAATACAGCTAATTTCATGTGTATTTGTTTTGTTCTGGGCTGCCTTGTCAAAAGCAAGGCTAGGTTATTCAGTTTCAGTTGAATCCAGATTGTCAACTGCAGTGAAGATGTCAGCTCATGTTAAGAGACAGCCCTGCTCCACTGCAAAATGTTTAGAAATGTCAAATTCTTCCCTCTTTTTGCCATCAGATCATTTTGATCACTTTGCTTTGTTTTAGTATAAGGCCTTCTGTTCTTGAGTTTACTGAAACATTTTTCTGTAGTTTTCTAATCTGTGCTAAATCCTTGTGGGTATATTTTTTTGTAATATTTTTTTTTCCCCTTTTATGAGAGCCTCTCACTGGATCTGCTAATAGCTCTGCTGGTTACATGTCCCTTTTTGTGCCTTAATTGTGGAACAGGATAATGCTACTTTCTTCCTTTGTGAAACCATTGAAGAGTTACAACTGAAAAGAAAGCTCGATATCATTATTTTTCTTGCTGCATGGAGAGCTCCTTTTCTGTGGCAGAAATAATAAAATTCATTCTTCATTAATTTAAATTACAAATTGAAAATCAGTAGCTTCTCTGCAAAAACTGTGGCAACACCACAGCTCTAAAGTGCAGCATGCAGAGTCAGACCCTCGGCCGATATAGCTCAGCATATTCTACTGGAGGTAATGAAGCTGTTGGTTTACAGCAGATAACTGTCTACAATATCCCTAAAAGACGTCTCCACAATCTGTCAACCGCTATTATGGGTTCAGCAGCAGGATGAGATAACAGAAAAGATAAGGAATTATAGAAAGACTCATTTTCTTCTAACCTAGGCAAAGGATCTTGGTCAGAAAAGCAAGGCCTGAGCTAGTCCATCCGTTCTTCAAGGAGCACTCTCTCCAGACCCTGTCCAGTATCTGCCATCTTGGGCCTCTTATCATTTGCCAAAACTACAGGGCCAAATTTTCAAGCAAGCACTTCAGGTACTAGTTAGTGGGAAGACAGCATGTGACAGCATGAGTTCCCCTGGTCTGTGCAACACAGCTGTACTTAACTACAGGGTTAGGATAGCTCCAGCCTACATTTTCTGTCCATGGGGTTCAAAGACAACTACCCTGGGGTTACAGCATTGCCTTACCCCTTGCTCCAGCTCCATCAGGGCATGCTAGCAGTCCCAGGCAGGGCAGAGGAAGCTGCCTGTGTTGACTCTGTGCTAGCTATAGGAAAATCCTGCAACTTTTATTACTCTTTGCCCAGTTGGAGTGATGCAAAAAGAGCAGATGGCATTAAATAATTTGGCCAATGTTATTTTCATTGTTTGTTCTGCTTTTTCATGAAGTCTGTGGTTTGGGACTTGCTATAGATAGATTTTTTTTTTTTTAATTTTTTTTAAAGGAATAATATGCACACAGTTCCAAAATCATACTATTGAATAAGCAAGGTTTTTGTATTCTTGATATGTTTTGGAGTTGAGATGTACCACCTACTTTTCACTGAAATTTTCAAACTTATTTTGTTTTTATTTTTACACTCAGGTTTTTTTGGAGAAAGTTCAGCAATTAGTAGCTTTTCAGCTTTCATCAGATACATTCAGTTACATAGCCTTACAAACCTACAACTTTTCTGTTTTCAAAGATGAGACTTTTCGAAAAATGATAAATTACATGGTTTACCTTTAAAAGCAAAGTTTTTATCCTCTGAGGTGTGAAGAACTGGTTTTCATTTGTGTTTAAAAGATAGAAAATGTTGAATGACAGTATTCAGCAGCTACCTTCTGAAGCTGTGTTTATTTGTTTTCTGGTTTTGTTGAGTGACCATGGAAAGCTAATTGCTTGCTTATATTAGCTGAAATGTGTAAGATATCTCTGGTAGGAAAGGGGTATTCCCTGTTCAGTAGGCATCAAACAGACACTTCATTGATCTAATCTAACACCTTATCTAACTAATTTCCTTCCAGATATTTTTTTTCATTAATTCAAACTGCAAAATTACCACATTTTTTTCCATGTGCTTGCTCTTTTGGACATCTCCTACTTAGTCGACAGATCTATATTTCATATAATTAGAGATGATATAAAAAGCTGGAGATTTCCAGTCTTTCTCTTCAGGGAACCATCTCCTGGGCCATGATTAAAAAATTGAAAATTGTGTATTTCCTGTAAAGTATAATTAGACCACTTTGAAGAAATTCTGTAATGAAATGGGATGCTGAGTTAGTGTACAAAACCACATTAGGTGGTTCCTTGAACTTGCGTAGAGAACATAGAGAATTATGGTTATGTGGGAGTTGATCTTATAGTACTGTCCTGTTATTTAGCTATGTTTAGCTTTTGTCTGAGGTCCCATAACTAGGGCTGAGCTAAATAGCTTCCAAAAAATTAAAAAGTTCCTCTGTATTCCTGCATGTAAACCTTGGCTCCATATTACACCTGAACTTTTTCCAGCCACTGAATTTTTTGGATGTGTTTTCTGTCCCTGATATCCATTCAGGAGAGGAAGGGGAATTACCTGAAATGCAAGAGGAAGCTTGGATGAAGTTCTAGAGTAACAGAAAAAGTATCTCATAGCTCCAGTTGAAGATTCATTAGTCACTACCTTAAGTTCAAAATAGCATAAATTTGAACCTGGCTTTTGATCCTCAACCTAGTTAGATGTGCAGAAATGTGTTTGAGTAGACAGAGTCTTTAAGTGATTGTCATATATATATGGCACATTTAAATAAGACTGATGCATTGCCTTTCCTGAACTGAGAGTGAGATTGGTTGTAGGCTATTTTGTGATCTTGACATAGAAACAATAGATTTTTTTTAATATTAAAATTTGCATTCCTATGTATCTAAACCAACCCTGGTTTACAGATATTAAAAACATTAACAGATTCACGTAGGTAAGAAAGGAGCAGGGTTTTGATGTCTCAGTTAACACTGGTCTTTAACTGGCCGGTGGGGGCACTACTGACCTTTGATTCACTTTAACGCTGAGTGCTGAGCTTTTTTATCAAACAAATTATGATTTTCTCCTTTTCTTGTCAAGTAAAACAAGAAATACTGAACTAAATTTTGCTGCAACCTAGTGGCATCTGTTCTTCATGATGGTTACAGAAGTATGATGTCTACAAGAGGAGATGAAATTGGTTGGGAGGTGCTCCTTTTAATCAGTCCTCTGAGAAGTATGACAAGAACACAGCCGTCCCTAGAAGAAGTGATTTATGCAAACCTCAATACTGCCACTTCATTTAGATCATCCTATGTACTCCCTGCACAGAGTATAAAATACTATAGGCCCTGTAACTGGGTGCATTGAAGTTAGTGCATTTAATCTATATAATACACCCTTGTTCAAGTTAGTTCACATTCTGGTTTTTGGTTGGGTTGGGGGTTTTTTTGTGTGTAGGCTTTTTGTTTGGTTGGTTTGGGTTTTTTAGTTTCTGTGGGGTTTTTCGTTTTGGTTTGAGCTTTTTGTTTGTTTTTTGTATTGTCTGGTTGTTTTGGGGGTTTTTTTAATGTCCTTATTATCATAGAAGGTTTGACTGGTTTGGGTCTGTATTCTAAGAATTTTTGTTCCCTTTGGAATACAGACTTTACTTCAGAGTATTTTCATCTACAAATGTCTAATAAAAAAATATAGTATTATAAAGCCTTGGCTGGAAAAAAACCTTATTTAGTTAACCAAAAGGTATGGGATCTAGAGTCACACTGCAGTATTTTGGAAATTATAACATGACGATGTGTAAGGATCAGGAACAAAAAGGTTCAGAAAGGCTGAGAGCAGCCACCAGTGAGTGACAAAACCTGACCTAGATTGTCAGTTTGCCTTTTTTTAGTCACAAAAACTTACATTTTTTAGTTGGTAAGACTACGTTGTCAGATTTTTGGGGGCTTCGGGATTTAAATTTGTTTTGAACTAGTCATCTGAATGCTCTTTGTGGTCTTTTTAGGATGTGCACACATTTAAATATATATGAAGTTCTTGACAGATTTGCTAGGTTATATCACGTACTTTGTTTCATGCTTTTGTTTTTCATTTGTGGTAGATGTTGTTTTGTGCTGTGTCACATAGGATAAATTGGAGATGACAGTAAACAACGTGCCTGACATAGTATCTTGTATGTGATCTGAGGGCATTGTTGATTCCACCCTTCAAGGATTTCCCTCAAGATCTGTACCTTGGCATCAGATGTGGCAGGGGTAGAAAATGCTTCCTGTCAGAGCTGAATCCCTTTTGCACAGTGAAACTCTACAGATACGCTTGCAGTAAACTCAACTTGGAAGAAAAGTCTGTTTCCAGAGAAGGTAGAATAAATGTGATCAGTTATTACCGGTGGATCGTGGGTCATTGCACAGCTGTAGGGTGACTGTTGCATCCTAATGTGCAGAACACAAGGGGATGACAGGACTCAAATTTCATGGGTTTATTACCACGATGTCTCAGAGCACCCTTCATGGTGAAATACGTTGCTGTGAATTCACCAATAGGCAGGTAAGATTCTCAGACTTTCTGAAATATTAGTCTACTCTACACTGCAGTCACCCATAAGCAACCGGTTCAAGTGCTGCTAGCAGCCTTGAGCATTCTAAAACCCTCTGGGAAGCTGTGGAGACACTGTGGAAGTTAGTGCTGTTCTAAGACAGTCACTTGAAAGCCAATGGAGTCTGCCCGTACAGAGAGAGGGAGGCAGAATAAGGGGAAAGAGCATTACAGCAGGTACTGTCCAGGCACCACAGGACCTCCCAGGCTGATATCTGCTCCCTGCTTCTCTGTGGCTGGCACCACACCCTGAAGTAACTCTCCCTTCCATGAAAGAAAGGAACTATTTTGACTTTGAGAGACCCAGACGTAGGAAGCAAGGCTTGGTGGTACCCAGCAGCTGCAAAAAGGTCTATGCTTCTTTGTACGGAGTTGCAGTCTCAGGGCTCCCTGGTCCAAAGGTTTTCCTCCTTCTTGTGTATTGAACACCCCATCATGTGCTGTGGTAACCCTTCATTCACTGAATCAGGAGACATGTTTTTAGTTTTGTTGTAAAAACCTCATTGTTGGTTTTTCTAGAAAAGGCGCTCACCTTCCTGTGAATTTAGCCTAGTTTCACTCTAGCCCTGTGTATGAAAGAGCATGAATGGATGAATATTAACTGGGACTGATGCATGGTTATGTGAGGTTGACAGATAATTTCCATCAAGGAGCAGGACTGTGTGCAATTAACTTGCTGAAGGAATTACATGGACAATTATATATTTTGGGTAATGAAGAAATGCCAGCTTGCTAAACGGATGTCTTCTGAGAAAACAGTTATGTTCATTTCAAACCTCATTTATATAATGAATCATATGCAAACTGTATTTGGACTGTAATAAGTGTAGCTCAGGTCACAAACATTTAAAACACATGTAAATAGTACAACTCCCTTACAGGTATCATGAGTGGAAAGTACCAAATTTGGAGCCCTCTGTGCTTGAAAATGGGAGCCTTGAGTTCAAAAACTGCTAGACTCATTTGGCAAACCACTGTACAGCTTCACCCAACCATCTGCAGGTCAAAGGAATATATTAGTGTTCCCACCACATGAAATTTTCCACCTCCTTTCCCCATCTCTAACCCAAAACTGCATTTTTCTTTCTTCCTCTGAAATATAGTAAGGTCCTGAGGTAATTTCTTTCCCTCAGAAAGTTATTAAGTCTTGAGAATAGGGGCCATTTCAATTCTAACTCCATCAGGTGTTTCAGAAGAATGCTGCTTTCTCCAGATTGTACCCTACTACAAATGGCAATAAATACTTTCAGGAACCCTTTCAGCATGTACAAACAGCCATCTCGCAGACAATCCATGACTGACTGATCTCAGTGCACAACTGCTTACTCTCAGGTTGTCTCTTGGTGATTGCACATGCTTTGTCATAATTATTTTTTCTTAGCTTTTCATGGATTAATCATCTTTAGTGAGTTGGTGGCTAATAGGGTGAGAGCTATCCTGTATCAATGCAACATGCAAGCTGATACACTTGTGTTTTTTGATGTTTTTCACACTGTTTCAGCTGAAATTTTTGGGGGTATCAGAACACTTTTGTACAAAAGAACATATTTGTATCCATGCAGAGCGTTTCCAGTACAGCAGACCAGACCAAGAAACATTTCAACTAGCAAAGTTCTTAATTAAATTCACTAATTACTTCAAAAAGGCTTAAATGCTTCACTCAACTTGGGTTAAGCTTGAACGTGTATTTTGAATTGTCAGAGAAAAGACATTTTTCCATTTATATCAAAATTTGCAGACTTGAATTCTTATCAATCATAGCAATTTACAAAACTTGTGATTATGGGTAGCTTTAGAATTCAGAGGTAGCTTCTAGTTAGAGAATCTGCACTTGGATTTGAATGTTGAGAAGGTTGGATTTGTTTAGATTCAGGTTTGGAGAGGAATCATTCACAAAGACGAGACAAGACAAGACGAGTATGGGTTTCCATGTGGGAAGAATGGCTTTCTCGCTGATCTTTATTATTCACTAGTTTCATAGATTACAAAGCTTTAATTAGTATTAACAGCATTGAGCTACCAGAACATAAAAGGGGAACAGTTTATTTACAACTTTATAGTCTTATGTCACTGATATCCAGTTTAGAGCTGAAACTCTTGAGGTTCAAGTCAAGCTAGAAAGTTGCCCTCTCTGTCCTTCCTCCCATTTGGCAGATGGGAACCATCTCCCCCTCCTCCTTTCTTTGCTCTGGGAGAGCAGCACAGTAACCAGCAATTTCTCCATTCCTTCCCACCCTGTCTCAGTGCTCTCACCTCTGTGAATGTTACAGCAAAGTTTGCCTTCCTTGTTTTGGCTGAATACCACTATGTCAATCATCCTGTATGCAGGAAGAAAAATCACTGTGAAATGGGTGACTTGATGCAACTTTTTTGATTCCACTGAGACTGAGCTAAAGGTATTTAGTTGCTGTTGTTTCAGCTCTATTATTTACCCTCTGTGGGACCTTCAACCATTCATTTAGCCTATGACAGTTCATAGACAGGCATTAGCTCACCTACACATCTTCTAAGCTAGCACAAAGCTGTGCTAGCCAGTGCTAAACTCATGCTAAAATACTTGACCTCTCATCAGCATGTATGACTGTAGCAACTTAACATATCTCAATTAAATGGTGTCAGCCACAGTTCCTTTATAGTAACATGCAAACAAATCCTCCAAGTGTCTTCATCATTAGTCTGTCTGTAGGACCTCTTAAATGGGTAACTGCCACAGGAGTAGAGTCAACACTGGAAGTACTAAGGGCTTTACAGGAACACAGTATTAAGAGTTAATTAAGCTAAGTAAAAATGTCTTTTAGTTAAAACATAGGTAAGTTTAAGAGATTATATATTGGTTTTGCTCCTGCTTTATAATTAAAATCAAGTCCCTCAGAGGATCTACAACTATTGGATCCATATGCATCCCCCAACAAAGTTTCTTCTTCTCCTTACACCCTGATATAGACCATTGGCATAGTATGTTCCATTTAGCTTGCTGCTATACATTACTTTAGAATTTGCTTTCTTCTTAGAATAATGCTCTAAATTTTTGGCAAGAGAACTGTACTGTTCTTGCTTTGCAAGCCAATGAATCAATGTGAGGGTTGTGGTAAGCAGGGAACATGTCCCTCAGCCTGAAACTAAGTGGAATCAACCTTGAGGCAGATCGACCCCCTGAAGACAGGGGTAGTGCTCTTTTGGCTAAGTTCTCACAGAGAAATCTGCCTGAGTATAGCTCTGTCACTCTTGTTCAAACAGCAGTGTAGGTGATGTAAAATTAATAAGCTGCATGAATCATATACACATGATATTGTATTTATAGCATTCTTGTGAGGTTTCATTAGCATGTATTAGAAAAGCTCCTTGAAATTCTCCGGTGAAAGATGTGTCGCAGAAATACAGAGCTTTTTCCAGTCTTGACATCAGCTTTAATCAACTCATCAATTGAAATTATCTAGATTAGAACTTCAGTTTGAGATCCTGTCCCTCAGAGTGGCAATAACAAGACTGAAATGTTCCCAAACTTTTTTGAAAACTGTGTGATGATCCTAGAAGTCTGTGGCTTCAGCACTTCCCACATGCAGGTTTTCTGTCTTCTTCCCCAGTCAGCTGCAATATCAACAGCAAAGCTGCATAATTAACCAAAAATATTCTTTCTTTACTATTCATTAACATAAGAGCTGGGAATGTAGGCTCAGATAGTCAACCAAAACATGTTCCTTTGGAGCTAAATTTGGAGTGGGAGGAAGCATGAGGGGGGAGAGAACATAAGTACAAGTTGCCCTTTCTCCTTCACTCTCATTTGTTTTCAGTACTGGATGGGCTTACTGCCTTCTGGGAAGGAGAGAGAAGCAGGGAGTTAAGGGAGCAAATGAGGATTAGTCACTGCTGCAATCATGCATAGAGGAATATATGATTATTTCAGGCTGACTTTTCTTGGTCTCTTGTCAAAAAGTAGTTTTTGTGCACAGAGTAAGTGGAGACTTAACAGAAGGATTTTCTGGACCAGCATGGCTGACATTAGAGAATAGTTCACAACTGAAAGCTTTTCAAACAAAATTATCTGTGGATTTGTTGTGTTATTTCAGGTCAGGGTCTTGTGTGTTAAGGATGATTCCTTCTGCCCAGAACAGAGTTGATGCAAAGCCATTATCCTCTTGGGGAGCAAAGAAATGAAAACGGAAATAGATTCATTATCTCATAGCTGTGCCTGATGGCTGCAATGCAGACTGAAGAAGCACTGAGGACTCATGGTAGGACTGGAAATCCATTGGGCTGGTTGCTGTAACCGGATGAGGTAACTAGTTTAGTCTCCAAATGAAGAACATCAATCCATATTGGTGAGAAAAGGGAGAGACTGCAGAATGCAACACACAGATAAATCAGTAATGTTTCTAATCTACTGGTTTCTTAAACTTATTTTAAATTTGAGGAATGTGGGAGCAAACCACATGCAAGTTTCATGTAAATTTTTTTCCTATTTATATATATATTCTAAAAATATACAAGGAGCAAATTGACAGAAGCTGTTGAGATTTATTACAAACCTTTATAAAAAGGAGCCATTCTTGCTTGTTTATGGCAAGACAGTGTCTTTACGGAAAACAGTAAGGAAAGAAGCAGAAATAAGTACTTGTATCTACTGTTACTGGCAGAACAGGAGGCAGGTAGCAATATAAGAAGAGTAGCACCAAATAGTGGTTGCAAAAATCTTTGGGGAAAAGGACAAAAGATCAGTCTGTGCAGTATAACCACTGAAAGGATTCAATAAGTATCATTATCAAAACACACAGGAAACATATTTTAAATATTAATTGTTCAGTTCAATTCTCAATTATTCAGGTTAACAGGAGCTGTGATAAACCCTGAGTCAGGAGTAATAAAATATTTGTAAAACAGGGCTCCAAAGATGTGAACAATTTATCCACCTTGAAAACATATGAACAAATTTCTATAGTGAATAGGTGTACTTTTGAACCTGAGACAGCAGAGAAGGGAAGAGCCTGAGTGGCTTGTGCTGTTCATCTATCCTTGTGCAGCAGCCCAGGGCTGCCAGCTGAACCAGGGAAAAGCAAAGCCAAGATAACAAGACCTTCACCATCTGCCCATACTCAGAGCTAACTGTGTTGTGCGGATGGAGCCCCCAGATTTGATGACCCAATGTGTAATAACAGTTCTGGCTAGCAGTGGCTCTAGGGGGTTATTATTCAGAGCAAATAATGCCGTGTCAAGCCCCTTATGTTTCTCGGGTTCCTAACATAGCACACAGTCACTAAAATAGTCCTTGCTTTTATGAACCTTGTGCTGCTTCCACAGCAGAACAAGCCTTCCCTCTGTTAATTGAGACACAGAGGAATGTGTTTAACTTCTCAAATTACAGAATCAATTATTTTTTCTCCTCTCTTAACTTTCTTGCTTCCCCCTTCTGCCAGAGATCCCTGTAGCAGGAAAGAAGTCAAACTGCAAAGTTAATGCAGGTAATTACATCCTGGATGGCATCTTTTTCCTTTTGGATATGTTGCCTGAGATTTAAAATCGCAAATAAAATAAATAAATATTTGAGAGGTATTTAATTAAATTGCTCTTTAAAAAAAAATCTACCTTACTAGAGCAAAATTGTTCTTTCCATTTTTTTTGTGCATGTAGAGTCAGGTAATTTATCACAGTTGTAACTTCTGCCCTTTGAGGAGTTTTGTTTGAATTATAATCATTATAGTATCTGTGCTCTTGGTCTTTCTCCCTACATCCTCATTCTGAGCTGCTTTTGCAAAAGCATGTTGGAATTTCTTGAGCTAGCTAACATGAAGCACTTAAAATGAAGCAAAACAAAACTCACCATGTAAGATGTGGGTATCAAATATACTCTTATTTTTTTCAAAAGATAAGCTTTAATAAATTAATATGCAACTTTTCAAGCTTTGGGTAGAGTACTTGAATTCTCTTAAATATACACCAAGCTAACATCAGTGAGTTAACCTAGTACTGCTGGAATCGTGCTTTGGCCCACGGTATGAAAGTCGTAAAGGTCAGATTTTTAGGTCTGTGAAGGTAACAACTGGTGCAAGTGGGATTTTCAAAAGCAAAAAAATTGTAAACATTTGAAACTCTACGAGTGCTTTTCACCTACTGCAAAAGCCTCTGCCAGCACTTTGCATAGCCTTGAGATCAAGTCAGACTAGTGTTAGCCATAGCGAGGGATAGCATGCTTCTGAGACCACCTGTCAAGATCACAGCTTTCCTGGGCTGAAATAAGGAAGGATGATCTTGCCATTAACCTGGCAGACTGAGACCTAAGGAGAAAAGACTGGATTCACTTTTGAATGGAAGAGGTGGCTTCGTTTCCCTCCTCATATCTACAGTTATCCAACTGTGCTGTATCTGGTGACAGTGAGAATTGTAGGCCTTTAATGTCTAGCTACATTCATGCCAGATTGTATGGCTGAGTTTTTTTCTGACCTGCATCTGAATGACAGCTACTGGCTTTGCTAGGACAGCTTAATAAAACAACATGGTCTTTACTTTCCAACTTCTGTCTTATCGTGTGTAATGCAGTCTGGTTTTTGCTGGCAGAGACATGTTTTTGTGTTTTTTTGAAACTGTTTGTAACGTGATTGTAGCAGGAGATTTCAACTAAAAATGGGGCCTTGTTGTGGGAAGTGCAATTTTTTTTTCTTTTGTTATTATTTACTTTACTGTGGAAGGAGGAGTTGCTCTGTTAGCCCTTAAAATTTACAGGTAACATAATGGCTCATGGGCTGAACAGGCTGCAGTGTGCTGTACTGCACCAGGCACAATACTAGACCTAGTTGTTCTGGATTTTTTTTCTTAGAGCTGCTAAAGGAGAAATCTTTGATTATTAAGTGGAGCAGGTATGATCTTGAATCTCTCTTTAGAACTCAATCTTCTGTTCCTCCACAAACTTCTTGTCAGGGTAGAGAATTAGCCGTGGGAAGACAGTCTGGGAAAATAGCACCTTTTACCTCATAGTGGTGTGAAAAGGAAAATTTTCAGGAGCTCAGATGTGTCAGTATGAGGCATGGAGGCTCATCTGAGAGAATGAAATTGTTCTGGGCTCATAAAGATCTCTCTGAATTGCAAACCTGTCCTGGGCTATAAAGACGTAGCACGCTCATTTTAGTTTGGCTTCTGCGTGCGTTACTAACAATTGCTGTGATGTGATTTTTTTTTTTTTGATTTCACACTTGCTCTATCTTTTGGGAGCATGTGTCAGTTTTGTTTCACCGCAAGAGCCCTAATTGTGAATGACTCCTTGTCACTGCTGTGTGCTTTCAAATCTATTCTAGGTTAGTCGAAAAAGTCACACATTATGACAGTATGAAACACTCAGAAAGAAGCCTCCTGTTTTTATGACAGAGGTGAAGACAAGTTACACCAAGGCAGTATATTGAAAGAATAATAGATCTCCCAATCTGTATTCACCTACATATGTTACTTTGTACATAATGGGATTTTCATCTGGCTCAAGCAATACAGGACAAATTATTTCACAAGGATGATATGTCCTTGTATTTTTTCTCCAGTGAATTGGACGCAAATAGGTCATCCATTACCATCACTCATGCATGCCTGGGTTCTTTCCTCTTTCAAGTAGAGACAAACGGGGAAAAAATCCAATATTTCTCCAGCTTCTCTTTTTATTGTGGCCAATACTAAGAGATTCTTGCACTTTAGAGCATGGTCCTCCCGTATTTGGGTCTAAACTTTCTTATTTATGTAGACTTTCTGCACTTGTGTGCATCTTTGTGAAGACATTGTTTTCCTGTCTTTTTGGTATGCAAAGTGTGAGAAATGAATGGAGAGCTCACAGGGGTAATAAGATGAGAAGGAAGAATAATGACAAATGGATTGTAATTAATTCATAAACATACAAATACTTAATACTAGTATGAATGTTCATTTTCATGCACATACTAGGAGATATATTTGCAACAAAAGAGACAAGCAAAGCATAGCTAATTTTGTTACCATCAATAAATATATTTTTGCTTATAGGCTGGGCTTGGTGCTTGGAGCAAACTCAGAGCATGCACCCAGTCAGTTACTGCTGGTGTTTCATTAAGCTATGGAGAAGCTGTTGCTTGCAAATGACTTTTGATTCTGTGAGATGTAAGGAGCTCACAGTGCTCTTGGGTGGTGAGTTTCTCTTCTGAAGTCTAAGGGTTGGACAGAAAACACAATGACAATACTAAGCCAAAATTTTCTTCTGTGTGCTCTCAGTGCTCCTGGTATTGCTTCAGAAATCATTACAAGAACATGCCTGGAGTTGCAACGGTTGTTATCCATTGCCACTTAGCCACAAAACAAACCCCAAACAAACAATAAACCTTCTCCTTTCTCTGCTACTTTAAACTTTTAAAGACTGATGGGAAACAGCTTGATCAGGAGCATACTTCTGTCCATTGACTCTCCTGGCACCTGAGTTAGATGGCAAAAATTACATCAGCAATAAACCTGAGCTGAGAAACAACATTGTAATCTGATGTAGATAGTAAAGGGATTTCATTGCTGTGTGGGCACACTGGAGCGGAAGTGGAGGAAAAAACCAAAAGATGTCAGTAAGAACCTGGTGGAGAATAAGTCAATAATGTATTTAAAATTTTTTAAAGCTATAAATAACAGAAACCACTAGTTTGGCTTGGTTACCGAACACCTCCCATTGCCATGGGGGCTCAACACTGCCAGTGTGCATGGTCTTGCATCTTTCTGATGTGTAGGTTGTGTATATACATGCACATAAAGGACCATCTTCTGCAAGAGGAGAGATTTAAAGGTGCACATTTGACTTGTAAAAAATACCTTAGTACTCAGCTCCAATTTTCATAAATGCCTTCTAGATACTTATTTACACAGTAAGACACCTATATACATTTACAAAACTGATCTTAGTGACTTTCCATGGTCACACATGTGGAAGAAGAACCTCAATTTTGGTATTCTGAAGTACAGGCAGGTATGGTCACAGAAGGATCATGAAAAATGTTTTGGTTCAGTCAAAGAGTTGGGCAAGAGCTCGGACAATGCATTTATTGCTTGAATTTTGAGTACAGGAATTGATGAGATAAGAGAGATTTGTGTATTTGCATTGAAGTTATTAAGAAACAATCATACTGAGACTGGCAAAAGGCAGCAGCAAACTAGACTGTGTTTTTGTCCTGGATTAGTATAATGCAAAAGGATCAGTGCATATGTATGGAAGCACCAGCACCACTTGCTGTGAATTAAAGAAAAGGCAAAAATAAATCCATGTCATCATCTCCATCCTTACCTTTCACTGACAACAAAAATTCTTCATAAAATGGAAGAAGAAAAAACTGCCTAAACCAATATATGAACTCATATCTAGAAGCTAACTAGGAAAGAAAATGATTATAAACTTTTTGCAGTTTGTAAACTGTATATATTTTTATGTCATAGTGATAATATTATATATTGCATTATCTAGTGACCTGAAAGCTTTTTATATTACCAATGAGATAATGCTTATAGAATAAAGCTCAGTCAATAATTACTGTGGGATATTTCTGGGAAAGGTCCTGTTGACTTATTTAAGGTCATACTGTTTATAAAATCAAGCTTTTCAGAAGAGACAATAAAGGATTAGCATCCTAAGTTAAAATGAGGAAACAGACTTCTAAAATTACATATTTTTGGTTTAAAGTCAATTCACAGAATCATTATGGCTGGAAAGGACCCTCAAGATCATCTAGTCCAGCCGATAGCTCTACACCACTCTTATCCCTAAATCATCCCCTGAAGAACCACATCTATTCGCTTCTTAAAAACCTCCAGGGATGGTGACTCCACTACCTCCCTCGGCAGCCTATTCCAATATCTAACCACCCTTTCAGTAAAGAAATTCTTCCTAATATCTAATCTAAACCTACCCTGGCACAGCTTAAGCCCATTCCCTCTAGTCCTGTCACAAGGGAGAAGAGGCCAACACCCGCCTCCCTAGAATGATCTTTCAAGTAGCTGAAGAGAGCAATAAGGTCTCCCCTCAGCCTCCTCTTCTTCAGGCTAAACAAGCCCAGCTCCCTAAGCCTCTCCTCATAAGGCCTGTTTTCCAGACCCCTGACTAGCTTAGTTGCCCTTCTCTGCACCCTCTCTAGTACCTCAATGTCCTTCCTAAACTGCGGNGATCCAGCCTGTCTAGGTCCCTCTGCAGAGCCTGCTTACCCTCAAACAGATCAACACTCCCACCCAGCTTAGTGTCATCTGCAAACTTACTAAGGGTGCACTCTATTCCCTCATCCAAGTCATCAACAAAGATGTTGAAAGGAGAGGCCCCAGCACTGACCCCTGAGGGACACCTCTCATGACCAGCTGCCAACCGGACTTGACTCCATTGAACACAACTCTTTGGACTCGGCCATCCAACCAGTTTTTTTATCCAGCCAAGGGTGTGCTCATCCAAGCCATGAGCAGCCAGTTTCTCTAGGAGAATGCTGTGGGAAACTGTGTCAAACGCCTTGCTAAAGTCAAGGTAGACAACATCCACTGCCCTTCCTTCATCTGACAAGCGAGTTACCCCATCATAGAAGGAGAGGATTTACACATACCCTTTTCTCAGCTGACTTAATGCTCAAGGTATTAAGCCTTCTCTTGCCTGCCTAGGCATTGTCATGCCTTGGGAAAAAAACCCTGTCAGGTATTTAAAGAGGCATATATAAAAGAAAGCTAATGGCTAAAGTTTAATTCTGTGAATTCTGCATTCAAAGGCTTTGTATCTGCCAAACCAGCTACAGATTTAATCTGCATGCTCTCCATACTGTTACTGGTGATCTACCTCAGCCTAAGATACTAGGCTGATGAATGTATTTGTAAAGGTCTGTCTCTGTTCCTGTTGGCCACAGAATAACTTCCAAGTATAAAAAACACATGATAGCAGCAAGGAATAATAATTTCTATGACAAGATCACCAACAATGCAGAACAGGGTTCTCAGGATCACCTAATGAGCCAAGACTTTTGTTATCCTTTGAGTGACTTTTTAGCAACCTCCCTTCTTAGACGACATAAAACAAATTAGAAGGAAGTGTCAGGGGTTTATTACTCTTCGGCAGCTCAGGAAGAGAGACCTTGATCTCCTGATTGATTCTTGTACTCAGTGCCAGCCTTTGTCACATAGGCAAAGGATTTATGAACATGCTTACATCTTTTTGCTGAGTAGGACATTTGCAGGTTTCAGGTTATATGCCTTGCTCAGTCATGGCCATGGTGTGCTTTTATGCTTCTGAAGAAGAGAATAGCTAAGCAAAATTTAAACCTTGTTGTATCAATTTAGACAAAAAAGATGAGGAGCCATAATACATAAAAATGGCAATACAAATCTCACTTGCAGCTGCCTTCATACCATACATGGCTGGTGTTTCTGGTCTCATCTGAGTCTTGATGTTTAAAAGGAAGGTGCACAGAGAGAGGAAAGCATCTGTAGAAGGCAGCTTGTTTAATCTTAAGTGGATAAATCAAATCAAATTCTTCAGATCTCTCTCTCCTTACTGAATACAGAGGGAGCCTAGATGGTGAGACTTGACCATATGCCTATTTTTTTAGTTTGATAAAATGAAGCCAGATGAATCCCACACCAAGTACAGAAGTCTTGGCATAAGTCTTCTGACTAACTCTTCATTAAGGTCTTCTCCCTTTGAAGGTAACAGGATATTGTGTGTTTTAGTTATGCACACAGAAGCATGCAGAACATTTAAGCAAGTTCTTACGATAGCACCCAAGCAGATCACAGTGAAGGATAAATATGGTGGCTGTGTGTCAACGTAGAAGTAGAAGGAATTATTTTCCTTATCTGGTAAGGAAGTTGCAGAAGATTCTGCTTTGCAAGTTGAAGCCATTAAGCTGCTAGGAGAGAGTATTGTAGCATCATTATATCTTTCGTGAAAGCTGTGTAACACGCAGTAACCTGGACCGTCATCCTTCTGATAGGTAACTGCAGTCATTCTCCCTGGCCATTCTCTTCATCTGGGTGGAAGGGGTAGTACCTGTTGCATCTGAAACGACTTCATCCTGAAGGTCCTGACTACATTTACTAACTGCTTTGTATTTCCCTCTCTCATTCATTTCCTCTAAGTAGACCTATAGCAGCTGTACCAAAACCAAAATGCTTGATGCACTATGACCAAATAAATCCTACTGGAGTTATCCCTGTAGGGGAAGGTGGCAGCAACAAACTGTGAGTTTTTGTGGCATTAGAGAGTTTGGTAGTGATCGTGACTACTGAGCGGCACGTTGCCAGCAGTAGTGTGATGGAGAGCTCTTCTGTGGATAGGAATTTATCAAATCAGTACAAATGGCTGAGGTGAGCCTAAAGCCACACTAGAAGTGGATTGAAAATCAGGTTGTAGCAACAACTGAAATGTTCTGTGTGGATTTGCAATTGACCTTGTGCTGTACAGAGAGTTACAGCACTCATCTCTTGCTAGGAAAATGTCACTGGCTGCTTGCCTTTCTTTGAGCACAGGTTGGGAAAAAGCCAAAAAAAAAAAAAACCACACCAAAAAACCAAACCCCACCAAGCACAATAACTACCCCCAAAAAAAACCTACAGCACAAATAGTTTAGCAAGAAAAACTAAACAAACAAACAAAATCCCATTAAACCAGGGGACATACGAAACCATGTGTAAGTAACATGAGAAATTCTCAGCCTGTTATCTGGTCAGCTCTTGCTAATTTAGAGAACACATGAACACAAAAGGGTAATCAGAGGGCAGAATATCAGGTTCCACTTACATCTGAAAATAAAATAAACCTGCACTTGAACCCAAGTAGGCAATCTTTTCAGAGGATAGCCATAGCTACATTGTGGTTATAGCTTGAGGTGGAAAGGTTGTCTAAGTATTTTAGAGCACAGAATAGGGAGACTGGTGATATGGATTTAGACTTTTTCCTCACCATGCCATGGCTCCTGTGACCTTTTAAGGGTAGTAGTATTTGGGGCTTCTTTTCTGGGGTGGTTGAGGAGCAGGAGATATTAGGAAATTGAGTGGCAATAAGGCTGACCACTTGTTTAAGGTGAACACCAGACCAAACTGAAGTCAGCAACTTAAGTGGGGACAAAATGTATTCCACATCTGATTCTGAATTCTTAGGGGCAGAAAAACTGATTTGAAACAGGTTTGGGGTTTTTTTCCTATCAATGGCCCCTTACTTCAAATTATCAAACCTCTTTTATAGTCTCAAAACAAATTTGAAAAAATAAAGATTTTGAAAATACTTAAGAGCACTTTGGTGCCTAATTCCTTTTAAAATCACCTGGAGTTATGAACAAGGAGTTAGGCTCCTGGAATAGCCCCCATCTGAAAGATTATTTAATGTGTCTAGTCTGTTCCCGTATTATAGATTAACACTGAGGAGAACAGAAAGTCTTGTTATCTTTCACCATTTTCCACTAAGTTGCTTCATGATTTCAAATGTGTTGGATAACCATCTTGGTCTCCAGTTTCGCAGATAAATGAAAACTCAGACTTCCTCCCAGCTGTGCTCTTTGTAGATAATGCAAATAGCAAAGCATTGCATTCTATCTTTAAGAATTATTTCATTTTGTACATATTTGAAGAGTATATATAGACTCTATCAATTCAAAATGAAGGCATTTTCACTTTTGTAGTGCCTATAAGGCTCATTCTCTACCTCTCTGTCATTCCCTCTGCCAGAGTATGCAAGACAAAGTTCAACTGACCCTAGTCCAGTCCAGTTCCTCTCAGCTGCACAAAAGTGATGGAATACATCATGGTCACAGTTTCCTTATGGTGCAATATCAGTCTTAACTGCTGTTAAACATCAGGAATTTTCTGTGTGACTTAAGTTACCTTTCAGCGTCAGTAGCTGTTCAGAAGCTGTTTCAACATCTAAAGGTTATATATTACAGATTTCTGTCATTTGCCCAAGTGAATCTACAGTTTAGGAGCTGAAGCACTAAACAGCATGTATGAATTTATCCTATATCATCTCTCCTCCACTACTCCACCTCATCTCCAATAGGGCACTTTGAAATGTAAGACACGCCAAAGATCGTTTGACAACATGGAAAGATATTTTTTTCTAAAAATTCAAGTTTTTCAGAGTCTACTTTAATTTCTCGCTCATTCTGCCTTCTTCTTCAGCATTTTCCTGGGGTGATCTGTTTCTTCTTTCCTCTATGGTGGAAAAGGAGCTGAAGAATTGTTGCATGTTTTGATCTGAAGACACCGTGCTGTGAAAGCCCTTATTTTCAATTGGTGGAGAATACCTACAGTCTTAGAATAACATATTTGTGGAGCACACTGCTTAATTAACTTCTGTTCCTAGAAAGTAATCCTTCTTTTCCTTTCCCTCTAACGTCTCCTTTTCAGAATTTAACAGGGGAGCTGCCTAACATGACCTCACCTTCCTACCTGGCCTATGCACAACTCTGGTGATTTTACTTTTGTTCAGGTAGAATTTGCTTTGCCTTTTCTCCCAAAGAAAGAGAGCAAGTCTTGACTGGAGAAGACTGGTAAAGTTAAAGGAATTGATCAAGCAATGTCAGGCAATGTAGTATGTTTTTTTATTTTCTGTTACTTACAGGCTCAAGAGGAAAGATGCATTTCAATTAAAGCACAGCTTTCATCTGGCATGTGTATATGTTTGGGTACATCCACAAGAGATGGCTAAACTTTTAATATAGAGGCTGCATAAAGCTCTGAGTTGGGAAAGGGAACCAAATTCGTGTTTTCCTTCAGAAGTATTATCCTTTTAGACATACTTTTAGTACTAGAGAAAAGTTAAAAATCTAGACTGGAGAGAAACCAAACTATATCTGTTTGAATATAAATTCCTGTTGTATTGGGGGTGTATAGGTGCAGTCAGAATCAATAATATGGAGAAATGAAACCTGTGAAGTTCCCATCAAGGTCTCTGGATCATTGTGCTTGGGTTTTGCCCTCTCCACACAGAAAGATGAGATAGAAGTACATATTTAGCAATAATTTATTAACTATTGGATATGCTGACAAGGTTTTACTTTAAAAAATATTAGCTTACTGAATGCAAGCATTTCCTTTTCACATATTTAGTATTTTGGCATTAACATAACAGCAGTTGATAGTGTCAAGACATAATTTCTTTCAGATTATTAACTTCAGAATGGTAGCCAAATGTCGTAGGCTGTACATACCATACTGACATCAGCTTAAAAAAAAATCCTCACATTCAGTATTCATGTGCAGAGAGGGGGGAAAAAATACCTGTCCCTTTAAAACTATCTCTCAAAGTAAAGAAATGTTGAAGCTCATTTATAAAATATGACCAGCAGATTCTTATTACTGGCTTTCTGAGGCTGAGAGTAGCAGCAGTGCTGAGGACAATGTTCATAGAGCAGAATGCCAGAAATGGTGTGTTAACCTGAATCAAACATCATGAATTATTGAGAACTGCTGCTTTTGTTAACTTTTCACTTCTTAAAATATTCCTTTTTGCATGGAAAATCTTAAAGATAAGGATTCCATTTCTCCCATCGAGTATATTTTCCAAAGAGCATTTAAAGGAAGTTCTCTGCACAACCTATGGAGAAGTGTAGATAAAAGCAAAAGCCCAAGGAATCTTTACATTTCTGTTACAAGTCTGTAGAATTTTTGATCACATTCTTGAAGACCATTTCGAAAAATCCTTTCCTCTTGCAGCCAACACTCAAGTCTTCACCTGCTCCAGAATTCACTGGAACATATGGAAAGAGTAGGATATACTTTTCTTCCTTAAATTCTGTAAGGAAGACTCTATCTTTTTTATTAAAACTATAGGATCTTATAATGATAACTAGAAATTCCAAAGGAGCCTTAGTGTGGGGCAATTTCAACCTAGTGCTTATCTATGCTCAAAGAGGGTCTTTCTCGGGTCGTGGCTGTGACTACTGCTCCTTCTGAGACTGCTTGTGTTTTTTTGTGAGACCATAGCAGTTTCAGTAATATGAAATATTCTGAATTGAGAGCCTTTGAAACAAGAGTAGAGAGACTGGATGTGGCATATGAGCAGTGTAAGGTTTGATTTTGCAACATTTAACAGAAAATATTCTGTAAAGAGTATGAACAGGGAGCTGTGAAAATAAAAATATGGTAATGAATTGTGCCAGATGATGCAATAATGATGGAAGCAAGGTGGGAACCTGAAGGATTATCTACAGTAAAGGTTTAAAAAACGCAGCCGAATTGTCTTAAACTAGAGTCTGTTGCCTGCTCTGGATGGTGACTTCACATTACAACAGAAGGGAGTTTCATGGACCCTTCTTTTTTCTAGCTAAAGGATTGGAAGGTGGCTGGCAATATCTCAAAACTGTGAAGTCTCTACCTTCAGAAAGAAATATTTATAAAATAAACTACTAAACTAGTTTAAATAGGTCAGAATTTAACTCTGTTCCCTTCAGAGTGACTCACATGAAATAATAAACTTCCAAAAAGTACGCAGTAGTAGTAGATTTGTTGAAGATAAGATTACAGTTTCTGAATAAAATTAAAGTTTGCTATTTTTTCTTGTAATTGTGCTTTGGCATCATTTGTCACCATCAGACGAAAAAGCATGCACTAGGAAGCTGGTTCAAAAATACTGTGACATGACTTTTATGTATGTTTTGCAGTTCTATTTATTTTATGAAAATGCTTATGTTCTTTCAATGGAGGTACAACTGCAAAGGCCAAGAGATCTGGATGTGGTGCTCAATGATGTCTTGTAATACTTGCATTGATGTTATTTTTGACCACCATTATACAGTAGGTGATCATAATGGTACTTTTGCCTTAAAAAGTAGATCCTCATAACTTTAAAATGTATTCCTGCTTTGGGATTTCAGATGATCACTTTGAAAACTCTGTGATACTTCAGGATTTACTCTGTAAGAGCTGACAGAAATCAGATTTGTTCAGGATCTTAGTCCCACTTGTCTAGGATTAGATCCCATGCAGTTACCAATACTTTAATTTTACAGAGCTGATGAGCATCCACATATCTTCTTAAAGTCAGAAGAATGTGTAGCAACTTACACTTGTGACAATTAGGTTCCTGCCCAATGTGTTTCAGAGTGAGATATTCAAAAGCTGAAGTACATAAAATGAGTAGCTGTTTTGCAACTTTGGTCTCTTCTTCATGTAAAATTCATACTGTTAAAAGGAATTAAACTGAGGATATAGACTTCTAAAAAAAGAACCCTGAGCTCTGCTGCACATCATTTATTTTCCTATTACTCTTTGAATATTGTTTATTTGACAAATTGTATATCTCCTTACCTCTCCCTCTTTTTTATTTTAATTGGGACCTGGTTATTGGCTGGAAATTCCTCTAGCATGACTCATCCTTGTGCTGCAAATGGCTCTGAACAGACATTGTGGGATTTACTTCCCTCCCTCTTCCACCCCCTCACTCCCTTTTTTTTTTTTTCTCCTAAGTGCTTTATCGTGGCACGAGCTTGTAATAATAAACTAGGAAGGAAGTTGGAGCTAATCATTTGGTTCTGAATGCTCAAGCCCTGCCAAATTTCCCCACAGGCATGAAAAAACCGCTCAAGCTGTGACACCAGCAAATTAAATCCTGGGGGCAGCTGACCAGAAGTAATGAAATGTGTATTTACCATACTGATGCTGTCAGTCCTAAGACACACTGGCTTTACAATCTAGTTAAGTGGGGCATGTTTGTCACTTCCAGTGGTGCTTAGAAAAAATACTCAGTTTTTTCCCTAGCCATCTTCTCAAAATCAGAAGCCCAGTGCTGGCTGGTAACCCCTACCCCTCCACATGAACATCACCACCTACATGAAGAACAGGATGCCCAGAACGATCTGTTCTTTTAAAACACTGCCAAAATGAAATCCATATCCCAAAGGAGAGGATTGATCTCATCTTATGACATATTAATTGCCAGGCCTTTTTATGCATCCCTTATCTGCCACTTCATTCTATAAACCAAAACTTAGAGCAGAAATGAAAGGATAATTATTATTTCAGGAGCCAACGACAGCAGATGCTTCCCACAAACCATGTGTCCTGTGTATGCAGTGATTTGAAAGCCTTTGCAGGTACAGTTGTGCGGAGAAGAGCCACACGATCACTGAAAATAAGAGGTACCACTCAAGAGAGGGATGTATTATGCAGGTGGGCACTGGCATGGGACGGATGAGTCACATGGCTACTAAAAAGATGTCACTCAAAAAATGTCTGTGCATCTTGGCAGAAGTGGTTCAGGAGTATCTGGACACAGGCACATAAGCAGGGGAGGCTACCATTTCGCGATATTCAACTGCTTAGGACTCAGGTTTTTTCCACTGTTATATGTTGTCATTGGTAACAATAGCATATGTCTAGGAGGTTTCTGTGTGTTTAGCAAGCAGAGGCATGTTACGCTAATTGTGTGAGAACAATTGAAGAAGGTTTGTGGATCATTTGGTGAATGGTACATGCTATGAGTTCAAGAAAATATTACAAGGGAAGAATCGAAAGTACTATCTTCAACATGATTAATACAATACCCATGGAAGAATCAAGGAATAGCATTGCACCCTATACGAGCAGCCTCTGAAAAGTATCTAATTGCATCCTAAGAATGTCTGTGTCTCTCACTTATATGCTTGATCTCCAGCTGTACTTGGTTAGCAATGCAATTTATGGTAACATAAAACACAAGAAACTTGCTTTGAACTGTTTATTGGTATGTGTAAATTTGTTTGGCTGTCTTTCCTGGCTCTTCATTGTGAGGTAGGCATGTTGAGTTAGTACCATGCAATTCAGTGGCAAAGCCGAGGGAAAGCTAAAGTAAGTTTTGAGACCATTCTCTTCCCTCTAATGAAGCATTCAGATGTAAGTCTATGGAAGGTCAAACCCCACTGACTTCTATGGCATTACACATGCACTTCAAGCTTAATATGTAGAAATAACTTTGCTGAATCAGATCTGTCTTTTCTTGCTTGGTTTTGGAGGACAGCCATGCTTTCTGTGATACAATAGCACGCATGCTTCTGGAAAGCCAGTTCAGGGGGTACCTTCCTTCTCCCTTTCCATGGCAGGAGAGCCGAAGTAGGAGTCATTCCACATTTTCTTAGTGTGGAGATGGATAAGAGAACCTCTACTAGGTTTTGATCAGATCTAAATGTAATCCTTAGTTAAAGGTTTTAATCCAGATTTAATGCAAAATACAAACATTTGGAATGTGGTATTTTGACCTTCTCAAGTGTAAGCTTGTTGAATTTAACTGAGGCAAGTAAAACACATCGAAGCTTTTGCATAATTTTAGTCTTACAATGTAAACCTTTTGAAACAATTGCTCTGTGATGTGTGAAAAATTACCCAGACTTCCACAACAAAGCATGCACCCACTGGTAACATTGGATTATATAATTTTAGCAATTTAAGTCATATTTTACAAGACTAATGAAATCAGATCTCAAATCAACAACTGAAGTTGCATTGCCTCTGTTTTTAATCTCAGACTTGAAGCTATCTAGACTGGTTATCTTATATGGGCTCAATGACTTACACACTTGATCCCTTGTTCTCATGTTGGGTCAGATGAGTGGGTTTGCTTCACGCCTATGATTTTGCTTGTAAGGGGATATGACCTTAGATACACTGAAATCTCAAAGCCTAATGATAAAAGTGTAAATATAGGTAAAGGCAAACTACTGTTATTTAAAATCTTACAGTCCTAGAACAAATTCTTTGTTCTTGGGGTGTGCGTGTATGGTTTGGTTTTGTTTTTTTTTGTTTTTGTTTTATTATTATTATTACTACTGTTATTTATTTTTAATACCAAGAGTTGTCAACACCATATGTATGAATTCCAAATAGGCAGCTTGGCTCCAGTGACATAAATCCAAAAAAGATTATTTTCATGGAAGAATCCCCACTAAAGACAACTATAAGAAATGAAGAGGTAGCTAAGCTGCTAGAATTAATCTCTGAAGGAGGTGTCTGACTCTTTTATAGAGAAAAACTTGACTGCATAAATTACAAACTATCCATGATTGCCCACCCTGCCCTCCAAATATGCTCTCAGTCTGTAAAAGATGAAGAAAAAGATACTGTGGACTTGGGGATTGAAAATATCAAGTATTGCAGTTTTCACTGGGGGTAAAAAATTTCAAACCAAGAGTGTGGCCTAATACACAAAGAAACAACTCTTAATGTAAGCTTCAACTTTTCTTTCTCATTAATTACCACAAACCTGTTTTGAAATTCCTGTAGAGAACAAGTGCTTCTTGCTGACAGCTGATTTGCAATTAATAAAAAGGGAAGTGTTTTCAGCTGGCAATGACTTAACATACTCATGATAGATGAAAACAAGTCTAAATTGCTCCTTTCTCTCTGCTACTAATAAAATAAATATTGAAAATGAAATGGTGTAGCTTAGGAAATGAAAAGTGCCATCCAAAGCCCTGGATCTCGTACTGAGAGCTGTGTATCACCTGGGACTTGCTGGAACAGGCGTGTTTGGAAAAAATCAGTCAGTGTTAAAAATTGTTTTTCAGTTGCAGGTTTTCAGCATATATTGTGTTGAAGAATATATGATCCTGTTTCTGCAAGATAAAGGAATCTTGATTTAATCATCTCTTTTGGGGGATTTAAATGATTCATACTTCGTGACATTATTAGAAATCCTCTTGACCCTGATACCCTTTTTAATCTCATCCTTCTTCTGCTCTACTCTACCTTCCATCAGGAAAGAATGGTGGAGGCTTTGTTTCCCAGGATGTAAGGGACAGAGTAGCCACAGCATCAGAAAGCACATGCAGGAGCCATCCCCCATTGAGATGGGCCTGATGATCTTGGCTGACTGTGAAGTGTATTCTGAAATAACTGGTGCAATTTGATGTTAACTCTTGCAGAATCTCAAATGTAACTTTATCACAAATATGAGTATCCCATGAAGGTAAAAGTGAAATGATAATTTTTACTTCAACACAGTCTGTATTCTTGTCTTGCAGAATGCAGAACCTTTCCAAGTTACTGTTCGAGAAGACAATTGTATCATTGTTTCCCTGGAAGCATCTGATGTGGTGAGCTCCTCCTCTGTATATGTTGTGAAGATAGCTGGAGAATCCAAGAACTACTTTTTCCAGTTCGAAGATTTCAATAGCACTTTACCTGCCCCTGTGGTTTTTAATGCCAAATACCATGGCCTATATTATATAGTGACTCTGTTGGTAGTGAACTCAAATATGGTTTCCAAGTCAGCAAGATCAATCACTGTGTTAACCAGTAAGTAATACATTATTCTTTTTTTTCTTCTCTTTGTGTGCATGTGTGGGGTTTCCCCAGAAATTGTTCTTGTGGAGGAGGTTGGGTGGGTTTTGTTTTCAATAGGTCCTCCTTGTGTGTAGGGTAAATCCCTGTGTGAGAATGGTGGGGAAGATGTCTTCAGAAGGCTTGTGAGTGAAAATTCAGGTCTGGCTAAGATGAAAGGGAGACCTGTGGGTTTTCCCCAGCTGACCCTTCTTGAACACTGATTGAAGAGGTTTAACATACTGAAATAAGTGTGTCTTCATTTCAAATGTCCATCCTTTGAAACAGGAGTTCCAAAAAGTCTAGTAAAAGGCATAAAAACTGTTGATGGACATTTTGTTGTAAGCACTCCTGTTCCATGGTGAGGTATATTCTGTTTAAAATGCTGTAACAATGTTCTTTGATTGCTGATAAATTGGAGTAGTAGTAAATTCTGAAAGAAAATAGTAGTCACCAATTCCGTGTGTTTCTGCCACTGCAGCTGAAGGTTTTTGTGATGGAGACCATATTTGTAGTAGTTTGTCTCTTACTACTTCCAGGTGCATTGATCCTGGGGGAGAGGTGTGATTTTCTTTGCTCTGTCATCAAGCAAAACACCACAGATTTCTGTGTGACTCCTGCCATATTTCTGGCTCTGCTGTTGCTCCAGAACTGTTTCCATATGCCAACCTGAAAACAAGCTGTAGGATAGAGAAGGTTTTCTTCATCTGAAAGACAGATTCATGAAAATATAGAAAAAAATATTACTTGGATGAAGCAAACCCAGTTTCCAGATTTTATTTTTTTCTAAATGGCACCTTGGAATTGATGGACAGTTTTAGGTGGTTGGCAAATGAGGAACAGTTATGATTTTGTGTACTCACATAATTCTGTCAATGAGCATCTTAAGTAGCTTCATATGTTACTGAATAAAGTGCTTGAAACTTAGGAGTAACTAGATTTTGCATTCTCTATACATATATCAGCCTTCCCCTGTGTGCTCAGGTTGTGCCCTAATGAGAACTGTAAAGGATTTTACAGGACAAGTATCATGTTGTTGGGTAATGCAAGTCTTTCATAAGGCATATGTGCAAGAACATCTATGTGTAGTGAACAATTTAAGGGTTCATAGGCAGCCAGAATTTCCTTTTTTTTCTGTGACTGCTCTAACCTTGCAGACAAAGTAGTAATTCTAATCCAATTTCCTTTTTAATGGTTGGTTTGTTTTCTGAAAAGAAAATAAAGGAAGCATCAGGTGTCATACACAACTGGAAAAAAAAAAAGGTCTCACTATGCATTTCCAGCAGGATTTGAATGCTGCACTTGCAGTTGTGCAGCAGGGCTCATTGCTGATTGATATCCAGAGCCCATGAGCGTTACTGGTAGCAAGGGGAATGAGTGATCCAGGATGGCAGATGGAGCATGCATTCCTGTGCAGGGGATCTCTGAGGGAAGAGGGGAACAAGTGTTGCTCAACCTATCAAAGCCACCCCCAGACTTTCCTTTTCTGACTCAGAAGGTTTCCACAAGGTGTTCCTGAAAGAGCAGGAGGCTGATGGCTCCAAGTGGACATATCCCACTTCACCCTTCCTACTCCAAGGCTTGAGAGTATCCTTTCTGATAGAAAGGAGGTCACCCCTTTTCACCACCTGTCCTATGCAGGTGCACTGGCAGTACCTCAGGGTTTCCTGCTGTGGCTCACCCAGTGGAAGGACCAGTGATTTTGGCAGTCAGCCAGCACTGCTTGGGGAACTGATTTAGCAAAAAGGGAACAGTGAATTTCACTGGTTTGTTGGGGTTTTTTTGAATCAGCAGAAAGACAATCAGCATCATGGAAAAGAAAGGACATTCCTGCGGGCAGCACTGATGGGTGCTGTACTGAGCACTGAAAATGTTCTGTAAATTGTAAGCTTCACAAGGGAGAGGGCCCAACTTTCTTCCTAGAATTTTCTGTCAGACAGACTGATGAGTGCTAGCTCATGTAGCAGTCTCAGCTACTAACATAGCTCATATTTGGGAGCACAAGGCTACAGGAATGAAAGTAAATTTGGAATGAAAAGAGTATGTGGCAGGCTGGGCTTTTTAAGGTGTATATTTCAGTATAGTTCCTTTGAGAGCTTAAAACTCAGGTAGTGACCACTGGCTTCTCTTAGAAAACTGTGTAAGGTGATAGTCTGTTTTCTTTTTCTGTTTGTTTGGGTTTTTTTCCCTTTTTTAATTTATTTTTCATTTCATTGGTGTTTACGTAATTTTCTGACTATTAATTAACATGATTCTTTTGGTAGACAATAATTAGGATAGATTCATATTTTTCTTCATGCCATATGCTCTCTCAGCCTGTTTAACATTCTTAGTTTATCTTAACCATGAAGAGACATATAGCTATTTAATATATTCCATCTATATCTTTTACATGAAAAAAAGGCTAATTCCAACTAGCTTCCAAGACCAAATTAATTCCTGTTCTAATTTCATTGGTATCAGGAGAGCTTTACCAGTGGCAGATTGGCCCCATTCATTATGCTGACACAAGATAAATCAAACAGGAGAGCCAGTGATGCCAATGTGGTTATTCCCAAGGCTATACTTTGATATTTCACAATGGTTTTCTGGGAATCTCCTGATGTTTGCAGAGGATATGAGGCATTCTGTTATGCTGTATGCTGGAGATCTGAGTTTCACACTAGGCAGTGTGTATCCAAATTGTGCATGTCAAAATGAGAGCAATATACTTTAAAGGGTTTTCCTACTTAGAAATTTAGTGAGAGTCCTGAAAGACCTCTGCCTTCTGATGGTATATCTTGATGACATTTCCTCGGTTATGTGCTGCTTCTCAGCATATTGACAAGGAAAAGATATGTCGCTTGGTTGAAACTTCATCTTGTTTAAGTTAGAGAAGACTTTTGGTTTACCCCTCAAAGGTTTCTGGCCAAAAAGAGAAAAAAAATTCCTCAAGAGAAAGATTATTTAAAAGCTAAAAACTCATACTTTATATGTATGGCATCTATATAATTATATATGTATAAAATAAATACATATGACTGTGTGCATAAATATGTACATATAAGAATATAAATTTTCTTAACATTATATAAACAAACATGCATTCATGTACGTAGGCTAATTTGGGCCTTCTCTGCAAGACTAAGCCTTTTATTTTCTGCTTGCCTCTGACTGGAATAATTTCAGAACCTTCTCAAGTTAATCAAAGCACCACAAACTACCATTTCCTTGTTTAGATTCTATAGTCCAGATTGTTGTAATGCAAAGTGTGAGCTTTTTGTTGCAATGTTTCTTCTCTTTCATCAGCTTTAGCACAGCCCACATTCTTGCATTGCTCCCTGAGCTGGGACGTTAGAAGGATGAGATGAACAGGGTGCATTCAGCTTTTAGGTAGGAAACCTATAAAATAGAATTCGAGCGCAAAATGGTGTTTTCTTCTGATTCTGTAGCAAAGCAAATTGGGCTCAGTACTTCACTGAAGGAGAAAAACCTGAAACCCTGACCACTTATTATTAAAGATTCCTGTGATGGTTTTCAGAAGAATAGGTGTGTGAATGTCTCTGTCCTGGACAGATTCCTGTCAGTGCAATTGTGTTGTGCCTATCAAATTGACTTTTCTTGGAGTTTTCAGTCTGGACAAGGTTGGAAATAGTTTTGGTATCTAACACAATTATTTCAAGCCTGGTTTCTTCTGCTTTTGGAGTTTTTGCTTTTTGATGGGAGTGAAGTAACTCCAGAATTTAATTAATTTAGTGTTTTGCAATATTTGAAAGAAAGTTCCACTTTATTACTAGTTGGTTTTAAGGTAGTTTGAGAGCAATTAAAAGCACTGATGTAAAATCAGTGACTGAAATTTTCACTCATCCTTAATTTTCCCAGCTTGAAGCCTTGCTTTATTCTTTCCAGGGTGACACGTACCAATGTAGCCCTTTTATTTCCAATTCATGGTCAATTTTTGTTGTGAAGGAAGAAATGTTTGTACATTTGAAGGAATGAGGAAAGCAGTACATTACAAGGCTATTGTGTGCTGTAGAAAAAAAATGTATCTCTGCTGGGAACTGGGGAACTCAATCTCAGGATGTCTGAGGGTAATCAAGAGCAGCTCTGCTTGACTTTTAGTTTAGCTTATTAGGAGTTTTGAGTGCTAAAAGTCTCATTGTTTCAAAAGCCAATGGTTCCTTACATATATCACTGTAAAATATATTCCCTCCAGGGAGAGTTCAGCTTCTATGTCTTCTACAAAAAATATTCTCCTCAAGAGACCAACAGGCCTGCTGCCTGGGATTCTGGTCTCCTCAGCTCTCAGAGAGTAATTGGCATTAAGGCCTAGTTAATTCTCGGTTGTCATTGTGCCACATACTGCAGGAAATGATTCAGCAGGTCAAATTCTTTCATCTGGCTCGTTAGTGGATCAGAGCTGTTGGAGTAGGAGTTTTAGAAGGTTTTTGTTTGTTTGTTCCATCAAAATATAAAACTTTAGCCCTTTGTGTTTTTCTCTCATAAAGGATGAAGTGACACATCTTTAAAAAGGCTGATTATCCGTGACAGCCCTAATTTTGAAAAGTAATTCAAGTTACATTAGTGCTCAGCTTTCCAGAGCAAACAAAACATGTTTTCCTCTTTTTAAGGTGAAGAAACCCCTCTATTAGAATCAAAGAAATACAAGAACTGCCACCATATTATTTCCTGCCATAACTTCCATTGGAAGGCTGATCTAACATATTGCTCTAAATCTGTTTCAAGAACAACAGAAATGGCTTTGTTCTTGTGACAGCATTACTTTTTGTGTTGTCTTTTTATTTGTTAGCTGATGTGGGCACCTAGAAATTGCAGTATCTACCATCATTACTTGTATATTACTTTCATTTACATTCCTCTTCCATAAACAACAGCCCGTGGTATCTCTATTGCCTATCATAAACTTGAACACTATGTTCCTGAAGTATTTAATAACAGCTTTTTAATCTCAAAGTTAGTCACTTTTTAGCAGGAGACAAAGCAATCCCTAAAGTTTATAGCATAATGGAAGCTTTACCCTGACTATGACTTACTCCCAGTAAGGATAGATATGTAAACAGTGTCATCCTGAGGGGAAAATGTTATAATTAACAAATGTTTCATGTGAATAAAGGGAATTAACATCAGGAGTTAGATCACTCCCTTAATTGGGCTTCTTCTTTATAGCCATCACAGTATGAAAGTAAATCATTAGTTTAACTGTGAGAAGCGAGAGAGCTATCAGTCCCATTTCAACCACTCACATGTAATATTACATCTCACATGCCACAATAATTAACCATTAATTCAATCTGTAGAGGGAACTGATGCAGATACTAAAACCAAATTGATTTGGACTAGAATATGTTAATTATTTTCAGTGTGGTTTGGTTTTGGTTTTCTGGTTTGTTTTTTTTTTTTCCCCCTGCCTAAATTGCAAATGTTAATGTGTCTGGCACAAATTGAATACATTAATGAAGGATTTAGCGTCCAGAATTTTCCAGTGCATTTGAGGAAGAGGTTAGCCACATTTATTATGCTGTCTTGATGTTTGTATAATGCAAGCTAAATGCTAGAGACTCCAGGAGAAACACAAAAGTTTCCCACAAACAAATGTAGTGGGAAAGCAGTTGCTATAGGAGCAGCAGATTCTGACACACTAAGAAAAAAGGCAAATTTGAACCTGCAGGCTTATCTATGTTTATTTAATATAGCCTGAAAGTCTAAATTGAAAGAAATTTTATGTGAAGAAGTGCCTTAAACTTGCTATTAGAGGGACCTCAAAATTTTCCAAGTCCCTTCTCTAACATGACTTCAGATATCAACATAGTGCACAGCATTTATAAAGCTCTAAGTTTTCTGAAGGCTTACAGTACACTTTATTTAGGCTGTTTCTTGAGAACCACTGAAATCTATGAAAAGCCAGATCCTAAATACGGAAAATTGTAAAATTAAAAACACCAGACTGTTTTTGTGCTCTGAATTATAAATACAGATAATGAAGAGTGACTTTTTATATATTCTTTAAGTTTAGTAACCATAGGAGCAGTTAGTAAGTGAAAAACAGAACATTATTTTTATCTGCTGAGTGTCCTTTTAATTTCACAGTGCGCAAATAGCTTTTGATGTGAAGATTCGGTGCCGAAGGAAGTAAGATAATGGAAGAATCTTTAAATTGCATTATATCGCTCATGCTACTCTGCTAACATCAGCCATGAGTGAGGAGAGGCTAGGAAGAGGAAGATAACAGCAAGAGAGTCCGTGGTGATTACCGCTTAATTCAATTATTGGTTAATTAAATCAAAGCATCAGGAGGAAAAATCACTTGGATTAAAAATGAATATAACTTCCATCCTTTATTTGATTTGTTGTAGGAAGGAATAAATGGGGTAATTTAATCACTGCCATAAGAAAGCTCCAGTAATTCTTTCAGAAATAAGGAGCCCTCAGATGTGAATGAGATAGCAGAAGAAAGCCCAGGGCACAGCTGCTAACGTGAAAGATGACTGCATGTAAGCGTTGTGCTATTTAGAGATTGTTATTGACATTTAAACTACTATCATGTGCTGTGTGAGCTCTGATATGAAGCTTCTGGTTATGTGGATAGTCAGATCAACTGTTTATTTCAGAGTATATTATGGGAAAAACCTCAGCAGAAAGGAAGAGGGTAGGCTTTGTTTCCCGTGATTTGCTTTACTCTTATTTCTAGGCTATTGTGAGCTGTCAGCAAAATTTTCACAGATCTCATCACTGAAGTGCATGTTAGTATCTGTGAGATTGGGAGTTTATATTTGTAAGTGGTTGACATACAAATATATTGATATTTACCTGAATGACATGTCTTTTCCATGAAAAATAGTTTAATATTCCCACACCACTGCATTTCCATACTCTGACAAAGTTAAAAATGACAGTACAACTTCTTCTTAAGGCTTGGGGAAAGATTCTTTTTGTATCTGTGGCTTTTGTTCTTAGTTGTTTTTTTCTTTTCCACTTCTCATCATGCCTGGAAACTTAGTAGTGTGGTGAAAATACTGTTCTGATAATTGTGATTTCTTCCACCACAGTTTTGCTTTTCCATCTTTGATTAACCTATTCCACCTTCTCAAGGATAATTCCACTTTTGAAACTGATACTGGTCTTCTCTTTCATCTAGTCTTTCTCTTGCCCATTGTGACTCTGTGCTCTTTGAGGAAAAAATTTTTATTAGATTTTCTTCAGGGCCTACCACAGCAGAACTTCGAACTTCAATGTGTCCTCTAAGGCCATTCTAATCTACAGCCTCAGTTTTTCAATATGTTCCCTACAGTGCATAGGAACTAAATCATCACGATAACTTATAAGGATATAGACATAATTACAGAGGGTGGTGTGCATTTACTACCTCTATTAAAATATGTTAGTATGGCAGATGTCAACTAGCACTATAACCTTGTTTTGAATATCAGCTTAGCCCTCTTAACCTATGTATAGTTGTGTTGCTATCATTTTTTTCTTCTGAGGAGAGCATGAAGCAAAAGGGTAATTTTTATTTTTGGCGTGTGTGTGTATAAAGAAGGCTAAATAAAACTGTGTGTTTCTTACTGTTAGCAACAATCCAGACTCCCAGATGCAGTGAATTGGCACAGCTTTCTTTAGCTGATGGAGCTATACTGGTCTGGATGCCATATCACAAGACACAGGGTATTTTTCTTACTTTTTGTAGCCCACCCATCTCAGAGTTCAGAGTACTAGGTCAGCAGTTCCTCACTTACCTCCTTTCTGTGCAGTGGCTTCCTCTGTGCTCTCCAGGAAACTACTTTACTTTTCTATACCTCAGGTCTTCATCTATAAATAATGGTAAAGGTACTGCTATGTTTTGTTTGGTGTGGATAAACACATTGAAGATGGTGCCTCTCTCAGATATGGTAGGAACGGGGACTGTCTATTCACACATGAAATAAAGAAATTAATACATATCAAAATAGAAAATATTGATTCAGGTAGCTTCCTTTGGCTGTTACACTGAGAAGCTTCTCAGCTAATCTTAAGAGTTCACTTTTATGCCAAAGTTATGAGCAATTCCAAGTGCTTTGTTGGTTTTTTCTGGGCACTTTTACCTGATTGACAAGCATTAAAGATGAAGATCTTTCTGGGGTGATAACTGTGAGTGCTTAAATTATAACTGCTATTTGAACCTCATTTTCTATGGCAAATAAGGAAATTTTTCTGTGAAATTGTAAGCATCAAAAGCTTAAATTGTTTTGTGGGGAAACACGCAAACGTTGGCTTTGACAATGCCCCAAGTAGTTTTGCCCCAGACCTCTGTGAAACCTCAGATATCACCTGGTAGACTTAAGAGTGCCTCTGCCATACATAGCAAAACCATTTGATTCATTGGTGTTGTATATGTGTGAAGAACTAAGTTCACCTACTAATCTGCTCCTTTCTTCCTTTTTTCTTTTTATTTGTATATTCTTTAGAACCCCTTCCTGTAAGCAGTGTTTCTATCTATGATTACAAACCATCTCCAGAAACAGGAGTGTTGTTTGAAATTCAGTACCCAGAGAAGTACAATGTTTTTACCAGGGTAAATATAAGCTACTGGGAAGGAAAAGACTACAGAACAATGTTGTACAAAGGTAGGAGGAAACTATTCCACTTACACTTAATGTTAGCTCTGCTGAAAACATTTTAAACAGTGGTCTTAGATGTGAATTTAACATGTATTGGTTGTAAGGATTTATATTTCTGGTAAAGTGTCTGTTTACGTAATGATTTTTCATGTAATGAAATAAGTGATGAGTCTTCAAATTGAACTGGTGGTTCACTTTTGATTTAAGCCTGTTTCCCATCCTAGTTTTAGTGATGCTTCCTTTTTTTGAATTTTAGAGGAAGAGTGGATGGTCTGTATTTTTCTAATCATGGTTTGGGTTGGATTTTTTTTTTTTAATTTTCTGTAATAAACCTGGGAAGAGATTCCCCCAATTTCTGGTACTTCCAAATAAGCATATACACCAAAATAAATTAAAAAAAAAAAACCAAACCCACCGTGCTACCAATTTTTTTTAATCTTCTCTACCGCTATACAATCCAAGAGAAAATAAAAGGGAAAAGGAAAGAATCCCAAAACTCTGTAGGAAGGACACAGTTTTTTACTTCTAGATATGCTTGTTGAGATCCCTGGATGACATTCTATGTCTGTTGAAAACATCGAAACAAGTTCCCAGTCTTGGCTCTAGCCAAGGTTTCCTCTTTGGTAAATAGCTGATAAGAGAGCTCTGGTATGCTTCAGAACTGGGAAACCCATGCAATATACCCGATTCCTGGCGCAGGATTTAAACCTAGTAGTTCTGTATCACCATACAGTGGCACAGTGCTCATAGTACTGTTCTGTGTAGTACCACATATTACTGTAACAGTCAGTATTGGTCCTGAGCTAATAAACCTTGCTGCATATTATAAATTCAATTTTCTTAAAATAATCTAATCAAGGAAAATCTATCTAACAATCTAGACAGTCTAAACAATTGAAACAACCAATCTAACCACCTAAACGAAGTAACAAGGGCAAATTTTACATTCTTTTTTATTTGTTGATAACTGAACTCCCTTTTGCCCTGCAGTTTAGCTTAAACATAGCATTTTTCTGTCTCAGAGAAGTAAAAGGGACTGTCCTATGGAAAGCATCCTAAGAAAGGCACCCACAAACTCTGCAGACCCTGAAACCCCAATGGTTTAACTTTGCATAGTGGCAGTAAAATGCCTTTAAGCAATCCAGTAGGTGCTGGACTGAATTTTAAGCACTGAACTAAGGCTCCTGATGTCAGAAGTCTGCTCGCTGTAAGCTCCCCTACAGTCAGCAGAGGGAGATAAACACCTCCAAGAAGGAGGTCAGAAAGTTTTGGAATCCTTGCTTCAATACAGAATGGGGCTAGATAGAAGTCAATGTTGTGAAGTGCCAGAAGTTAGGAAGAATGATTCTGGATCACCACACAAAATACAAATGACCTCTTTCCAGAGAACAAAAGGGATACCAGCAGTAAATTTTGTCTTCTACAGCTAATGCATTCTTCCAGGGGCTATAGCACTGCAGCTGCTGATAAGTAAAAAAGTCAGCCTGAATTAAGAGATTCACTAATCAACTTGCACACTCCTTCCCATAGTCAAATAGCCCTAAGCAACCTCTCTCCACCCTGCACATGTACTGATGATGGTCAGACACAAGCTCAGCTCTCAGTATCTCAATACCAGGGCTTGAACTCAGATGCATAGTGGATGGCCCTTTGAGCATCTACCCTGAACGTTATGCCTCAGTCAGCAAAAGACCAAGGAGGCTTTTGCATGCAGCAGTTAAAGGTCTTATGAAACTGTCAGATGGTCTTTGAGATATTCAGTGTCACGTGGAACAGGTTGCCAGATACAGTTCCCCTTCCTGTGAAAAGTAGTTCATGTTTCTCATGCTGGGCGTTTTTTCTTTTTTCATCGTAGCGAAGTGGCTTTGACAGCCAGGAAAAATGTTGGCAAACTGAATTATTAGAACTTCATGTTTCAGACCAGGCTGAACAATGTTTACACATCTGAAATGCTACCAATTCAGTATGTATAGTTGCATTAGAAAGTGAACGTTTGATGCATTTTTCTCCTTTTTTTTTTTCCTCTTCTTTTTTGAACCTTCTGCAGATTTCTTTAAAGGTAAAACAGTTTTCAATCACTGGCTACCAGGTATATGCTACAGTAACATCACATTTCAGTTGGTATCAGAAGCAACCTTCAACAAAAGCACACTAGTGGAATACAGTGGAGTCCAGCATGAGCCCAAACAGCACAGAACAGGTGAAGAAGATTATTATACACCATTTGCTCCAAGTCTGTATGATTGCTTTCCTTTCTGCTGTGGGGGGGGTATTGATCCCACAGAGAGGAGGGTCTCTGTGGGAGCAGTCCTGGGAGCTGCTCCTGGACAGGAGTGTGGGAGGAGGATGCTGTGGCTACTGCATAGGGTTATGTGTGCAATACAGTGAGAAGAGAGATTTGCATGAGTGCTTCTGTTATAAAGCTTGCTTCTTAGAAAATAATTTCTGTTTCACATGAGATATCCTAGGCCTTGTGCTAGGAATTCGTTTTTAAGTCACAGGAATAGCTGCACTGAGCATACTATTATTGATCTGTCTATATTGGTCTGTCTCTCTGTGCAGTGAATCATAGCTAAAATGTTGGAGAAGGCCTTCCTCATTGTGCAGTCTTCTATCATAGAGAAGAATGTCAGAATCACCCCACTTGGCAGGCAGTTTATGCCATGAAGCATGAACTTTTAATTTCCAAGACAGCACAGTTGCACAGGCTGAAAATTGCATTTGTTCAGGGTCCAGAACTAATTTAATTTGGTCCTGGGATGGTGCCCAAAACTTTTCTGTTAATCTGTTGGACCACAGACATTTTCCAAGGACCAAAGTGAAATGAACCAGTGGTAAAATCAAAAGGCCAAAACTTCAGATGAATACAGTGAGGTTGGTCCGTTGCCTTGAACAGAGCAAAGCCAACTGATGCCAGCTGAGTTCTGTCCTGAGGATCCTAAATATAGTTATTGAGATACTGAGCCATAAGAATGTGACCAACAGGATCGCATCTGTTGTTCCTGCTGCCCTCCCATCCCTCATTCTGCACACGAACTGTAATGAGATTGTAGTGTCTGATTTTGTATTAGTGGCCACGGCTGGGGCAGGAGAGGTGAACTAATTTAGTGCATTGTAAGGTTCCAGCTTAGGAGGAGCTAGTCAAAATTGTTCGCAGAGGCTACTCACACTTACCATGTGTAGGGGCAGACAGAGAAGCAATTACAGTGTGGCAGACAAAATGCTGTGTCTTCTCCTCCTGGCATAAGTCAAAGCAGCTTCTTTGCTTGCCAGAATCTTTGTCTGTTGGAGACCAATGTCTTATGATCGAACTTTCATAAATATTAAAATTTAAACTGACGTTTAATGCTTGTGAAAAGGTGGCTGCTAAAAGCATATGAAAAGCCCTAGAGCAATGTGAAAGTCATAGTTTTTAAATACGAGCTATGCTATGTATTAGCTTTACAAATATTTTTGATTAATTTCTACAGAAATACCTTTTTCTGTGATCAAGACCTTTCTAGAAGAAACAATAAAATAAATGAAGATCCAATCCTACAAATTCACACTTGAGTAGCCTTGCTGCTGTAATATCACTGAAGTCTGGTTGACTTCACAGCTACTTTTCTTCCTGGTAGTCTTGAATTGTAATTCTTCTGTGAATTTACACTCATCTTGATCCCACCAGAATCACTTATTCTATAAAGTATATATAAAAGAAGGGAGAATCTTAATAAGAACAAGTTATTTCAAAATATCCTTAAATGCATATATCCTTAAATCCCAAATTGCACTTTTCTGCAAACTGTTTCTCTGGGGAATTAGAATGTTGTAAAGGTGGACAGAACATATCTATTCAAAGACTAACCCTTGCTTCTCTTTTAGTTCCTTACCCACCTCGAAACGTTTCTGTTCAGATTGTACCAATCAACAGAAACAACTGGGAAGAGCAGAGTGGGAATTTTGCAGAAGAATCATTTATGGGACCACAAGAAATCATAAGGAAAGAAAAACGTAGCCATTTTTCTGACAAACCACCTGAAATTCCAGCAGCAAACACATCTGCAGCCTGGCCGGACTACCGCTATAACAGCACCGAGTACGAAACCACCTCACAGCCATATTGGTGGCCTAATGAAGCTGAGTCATCAGAGGGTGAAGAGGAGTTTGTTAATGCAGTTTCCAGGGATTATGAGGCCAAAGACATCAACACATCTGGAAATCTCACACCAGAGCCTTCCTTCCTTCCTGTACAAATGGTGCTGACCTGGTTACCACCAAAGCCACCTACTGCGTTTGATGGTTTCCATATCAATATTGAAAGGGAAGGTAAAACAGAGCCTTATACCCTTTTCATACCTCCTCTTCATAATACCATTGGTGGATTGTCTCCTCTACAAATCATTAATTTCCTAGCAGTGTGCTTCAGAGGGCCTTGTTAGATCTGCATTTCTTGAGAAGTTTCTTGCCTTAAATAGCATCTAGTTCTGGCTGGATATCATAAAAGTAAGGGAGGAGGGATAAACTGAAATTTGCAATTCTTTTTCGTTAAACTAGATTTTTATTAATAAACATATTGCCACACTGTTTACACTGCAGTTATCTTAAATCCATTCTGGTATCAGAGAAAGGAGAAATGAGCTGATAGAAATTTGAGACCAAGACTGTACATTATACCGTGTAGTTTGTCTGCCACTGAGAAAGGTTCTCAGGGGAACCTACACTGGAAGTGGCATAGAGAAAAGGTAGTCTAGGTTCAGATTCTTTGTTGTCTCTGTGGACAGCTAATACATTCCTTAGGCCACAAAGAGGCTGTGGTGGAAAATGGGGAGACTTTTCAAGTGACAGAGCTACCAAAAAATTGCCATGTTGCTTAAAGATTTTCTGGTTTAAATTCTATTTTATGCTAATGAATTTTATTTCCTGACAAGCAGTTTTCGTAAGCCTTCCCACATGGAGAGCAAATACTTTTTTTCTTTTTTTTTCAGAATAAGAATGCAATAGATAGAAAATTGGAAGCTGCTTCTCTTCTATGCCATGCTGGTTTCCACTTACACAGTCATGGCAACCCTATTTCATCATCCCATCTATGAAATGAAAATTTGGCCTGGGTTTATTGTTCCTCTACACCTATACTGAAGCGTTGGTCATTAATTACTCTTGCACTGATGGCAAGAAATAAAACTACCAACATAAATCCAGTCTTTTTGGATACCTTTTAATCCCACATCAGAAACAGTATTAGCATTTCTCATACAAATCATTTTCTCAGTGGCTGGAGCCTTTCAAGTTTCAATTAATCCACACTTTTTCCCCCCCCGATTTAGAGAACTCCACGGAATTTTTGACAGTAAGTGAGGACACTCACAAATTTGTTGCTGAACTTAAAGAACCAGGAAAATATAAGCTGTCTGTAACAACATTTAGCTCTTCTGGCTCTTGTGAAGTTCGGGGAAGTCAATCGGCAAAAACACTTAACTTTTACATCAGTAAGTATCTCAACAAATCTGTCTTTTTCTCCCAGACCAATATAACTTTAACATACAGAGTTTGACCACTATGGCAGCTATGACATCTGCTGCAGGCTCAGAAGAGTCTGGTCTTCTGGAATTCTCTGTGCCAAAGGAAAGATAGTGCAAATATGTCATCTATTATATCCTTCCTGGATGGGTTGTCTTTGTTCTCTCTTGGCAGAGCTGAGAACTGAAAGCAGGTAACACATTTCATAGTCGTTGCCCAGTGTTCAGAAGTAGCTCACTGAAGCAGGTTACCCTTTTGCCTCTTTCAAAGAGATTAATTAATTCTGAGGATTAAATCAGTGGTTATAGAGATTCTTGAAAATACTTAACTTCCTTACTCCTGAAGTCTATATGTCGTGGGTTAGGGATGAAGGGCATCTCAGGCTGAGAGTGTGGAAATTGCACAATTAAACATTGAACTCTGAAATTACATGGTTTCTGAGAGAAGACAGGGCAAATTGCACTAGATTAAGTAGTTCAGCCTGCTAAATTCAGAAGAGAAAAATTAATTTATTATTTCCCTGTAGAATCCCAGATTTTCTTAACTGAAAATTTAGTAAAAGACAAAGTGATAATACACTGCTGTGTAAACTAATATCATGACTGACAATTAGATCAGCAAGTGAGACAGGTGTTGTTGAATTCAGATTATTGTCCTTCTGATGGCTGTGGTCACCTCTAAACCTCTTTTCTCAAAAGGAAATAGATATAGCCTGTAAAATGCCTATAAAATGAGAACAGGGAAATACTTTCAGTACTACCCAATTTTAACCTAGGAGGATAGTGTCTCCCCAAATCATGAATGCTGAAGCAAAACACAGGAGCTAAGGCTGGCAAGAATGTTCATATTAAAAGGAAATAAACTCAAGTAGTTAAGTACATTATTACTAAAAAATGTGTCTTTAGTAGCTCATAACATTTGCAAGTACTAACTCTGTAGGTTTAAATTCATCATAATGCTTGGCTACATGTAACTAATTCCACTATTGCCCCTATGTTTTTAACAACTTTATAGCTGAAAGATACAATACTTGGAAAACAAAAAGAAAAGAGGAAACAGCACATGACAGAAAGCATCTGTGCTGTTGTAATTTCACTGTCTTCTGGTTCTCTTTAGGAATAGTTATTAGCTTCATTATATGGAAAGCATTAACATACATGTAAGTATACAAGTATATCAAATAAATTATGTAGCACTGCTATTGCTGCCAATTGTTATTCCATTCCACAGAGCGTGACTTGTTTCCATTAAGCAACATGCAGCACAGAGATCTGAGAGAAATGAGAAAATGTTAGTCCAAAGTATAGATATATGGACTGATAGATTAAGGTTGAACTTGAATCTCATTGGCTATGGAGTATTAAAGTATTACAGGAATGTAATAAATATTTTCATTTTACATCTAACATGTAAGAATGTTTGGCATTCTGGGTTTTGTCTGTTAGTTCTGCAGGCTTTTAGAACCAGATGGGGATTCTTGGCAGTAGTCTTTTTTATTCTGTCAAACACGAGATCCTTAAACTTTAACTAGAGTTTATATGTGTGTATGATAGTATGCCGGATCTGAGATGTGCACAAGTACTCTTTAGGTGAAATTGCTTTTGCATTCTTCTTTGAGCCTGATCTAAGTAGGCTTTTTGTACGGGCTCTGACATGAGATAGCTCAGTTCCCTTCATGCCAATGCTGGAACAATTTCTGCATAGTAAGAGTTGAACATACATCCAGTGGCTCTGGAGACTAATCTAATGTGATCAAATTCCTTTTTTTAACCTGAGTAGGTGTGGGTCTGCTGTCTTGAATAAATTTTGCTCATAGCTTTGGCCTTGTCTTATCTTTGTAGCACTCAGTTAGTGAATCATCCTGTCAAATTACTGGCTTCTATTACAAAAGATTTTTGTTGCACCTAGATAGCAGGAAGGATTGTCAAGTATTATAGGCTGATCTTGCACCATATTCTTACTCTGACATTTGTTTTATTTTCTCAATAAAGACAAAGTACTATTAGAATTCCATGGAGGGAGGAATGTCAAGGAGAGAGCTCTCACAAGAGGCACTTAAAAGTGACAAGAAAAGATAAATTCCACAAAATCTGAAATTTTGACCAAGTTTAGCTGAAGTTATTTTGCAAATTGTTATTTTACCTACATTTAAACCTGTGCTTGAAAAAGTCTAATGGACAATGAGGTTCTTCACAGTGGTGTAATCTCTGTGAACTCTATTTTCCTGCTTCAAGGCTGTAGTATACTTGGATGGTATGTTAGAATGTGGAGAGGTGGAAAAATTTGTGTGCTTATCCTTTAATGTTTGTCAGTGATCTGTATGCTGTTGGCTATCACTTCTTCTAAACGTTCCCTTGAAGCAAATCTGATATTGCTGGGTGGTTTCTGGTAAGCAGCAGAGAATATTGCCATCTGAGTTTTCAAACAGCAATGTTTCTCTTGTCATCTGCTCTGCTACAGCTGAAACAGCACCAGCCTCAGGCTGTTTCCCAGAATATGCCATCTTGGCTGCCTGGGGGCTGTGAAAATGGACAACTGCCAGTCCAGCCTCTTTCACTAGTAGTAAATAATCATGTGAAATAAGGATGTTTTAACATATGTGCCTCAAATGCATAGAGTGGCTTATGTGCTTTTTGGACATGTCCCAGGCCCCACAGGTGAATGGATAGAAGAACTCACTGAAAAGCCTCAGCATGTGACTGTGACGGTGCTAAGCTCCACTACTGCCCTGACATCCTGGACAGCATCACAAGAAAGCAGCAGGAACAGCACCATCGTGTCTGTGGTCTCCCTGACCTGTCAGAAACAAAAGGAAAGTCAAAGGCTTGAAAAACACTACTGCACTGAGGTAAGGAGCAGAAGCTGGAGCCTTTGGAAATACAGGAAAAAATTGTTAATCATCCTGCTGCTTGGGATTTTTGTGCCCAAGGGCTCGTGTCAGGCTCAGCAGTAGGTGCTCCCTTCTGCAAATTAAAAGGATATGGCTGATGCAGGGTGGAGGGGAGAAGACAATGTTGAAGAATGAAGTGTGCAGTAAACCATAGTGGTGTTAGGATTGTATTTCTGTTGGACCGATTGTGGCCAATCATTTGTTTAAGCTTGTGTGTTATGTTGTACCCCGAGACAATTTTGGGGCAGCAGGCAAAATGGTGCCATATTGTAATAATACTTTGGCATATGTTGTAATCCATGTATATTAAACAAAGTGCTCACATGCATGATTATCATCAAACTAGCATAAATTCTTTCTTAAATATCCTACATATGAATATGGAATCTGACTAAATTTTCAGAAGTTTAGATGTGATCATAAGTCAGCTTTTCTTTTCAAGAATTGCTGTGAACTTAGACATATTGAAGTGGAAGTGTCTTTTCATGATCATTGGAGAAGTATTTTTTGCAATCAGGTTGTAACCTCACAGTTAATTTCCTTCTACTTATTAGGTGTACTCCTTTAATCAGGAAGCGAAACAATACAGTAGGTGATTATGAACCACATATCACAAGTATATACATATATAATTAAGCTTAATATTACAGGATTAATCTGCAAACTTAAAAACAAGTACCTAAAGCTAATCCATGAATAGACAAGATATCTAAAACTAAATGTGTTTATTGCAAGTAGGTAGAAAGAACTAAATGCAGTTGTTTCTTTCTGTCATTACAAATATTTGTACCACCTCTACTCAAATATTATCAACTTATTATACCTGGAATTATTAATGGCTGTTGGTTTGAATTCTCCTTGACAAGCTGAAAAGGGCAAAACTTAGTGCAGAGTTCTGTCCATTTCTAACATTGTGCAGGATTTAAAAGTGATTTAGCTTTCCAAACCAGCTGTTAAGGACAAATTCTGTTCCTCACTAAATCTGTGCTTGTGCTGATGTATTAAAGCGCAGTAAACCATCAGTGCAAAGGTGGCTGCGACCAGACTTTGGAAAGGTTGTGAAGAAAATATTAGGAGGAAATATCATCCTGCAGTTCTAGAAGTAGTGCATGACATCCTTTCCTCAAAGCTGCTCTGTGCATTTGCTGTTAGCTGGCTCTTCAAGTGATAAGACTTCTCATATTGTGTCAGATCTGGAATCACTTGGTCAGGCATTCTGCCTCCAGCTCTGACCGAAATCTAGTGTGGTAGAGCAGAAATTTTAATGGTAGTGTTTCAAACTGAGAAAAAAATCACAGTGTCCCTTAGGTATTGTGCTGTGCACAGGAGGTGAGAGTAATTTCTCTCTGATTTCACAACGGAATTACTTAATGCATGCATTCAGAAGACAGTTTTCCCATAACACTGCCTTCATCTCACATAGCTGCAGATTAATCACATGGCCAATGGAAAGCCTCAGGCTTTTATTGAAAACAAATGGTCTATGTACTCCAGTCTGAATAGTAACACCTGAATATGAATAATACATACTGAATATTTCAATAAACTTTGATAGTAGGTGAGAGTGGGTCTGCAGTATGGGCAGCTGACCTTATGCAGCAAGGCAAGTGTGATTCTAAGTCAAATATTTTGTCAAGTCAGTCCTGACCATTTTCACAATTTTGCCATTTTGTGCTTAATGAATTGTATTTTAGCCTCTGATGTCAGTGTGTTCAGAATCATGCCTTTTGTAACTTACTTAATTCAAGTATGGCCTCAATATTCTTCTAATTAACCAAGTGAATACTTCATATCTGACGTGTTCCCCTCCTATTAGGTGAATTCAAGCAGCAGCCTTATTGAAAATCTTGTTCCTGGTGCTCAGTACCAAGTTGTGGTTTACTTACGGAAGGGACCTCTGGTTGGACCACCTTCTGATCCTGTTACATTTTCCATTGGTAACCCCTGCATCTACTGTTTGAAATGTGTTTGGTTTTAAATATAAATAGTATGGTCATTAAGTCCTAGAGCCTATAAAGGAGTACAATACTGCCATGTTGGTTATTTCAAATGCAATGGACACTTAGTGAGAATATTTTTCTTGTATTGTCTAGCCCATTACTGAGGTAGGGAAAATACCTCTTTCAGTGGAAGAAAGATATTTCACATTTAAATGTTATCACCAAACCTAACTAAAGCACAGTTATGACCAGGATTCACCCACACAGTGCCCTATGGGAAGAACTTTATTCACCCTCAGACACCTGAATATATTTGTTGCTAGCAGTGCTCGTGGTCTTTGTCATTTAGGGTGGGAGTCACACTGCTTAGGTGTAGCCAGCCTGAATTGCAAGTGGTACCTGGATAAATGTGGACACTTCCAAAAGGTGATTCATTCCCACTGTCTCATGAAGTGTGTGGGACTGCTGTCAAGAAATGTTTCAAATGTGCTTTAGAAGGAAGTAATGTGGCCTTGTCTGAAGGCTACAGTGCTAAGAGTCAGGAGAGCTGGCTTATCTCCTACAGTACCACACAATCATCACCAACTTCAGTTTTGTATGCCTTGATTTTCTTGAGTTTAATGGTGGATCTTGATGTTCTCTGCTTTGAGATTTGAAGATAAGAACAGCCTCCTGAAACTAGAAGTAACATGTTGAAGAATGTGGTTTTATGGCCAACAGGCAGAGCTGCTGCCCCATGCCTGTAATTCAGGAATCCACCAGGCTCCTAAGTAGACTCCCTTAGTATACAATCCAGTATCTTTTAGTTTCAGTATAATTTGTTTTGTTAAGGTTACCAGTTTAACTTAAGTTTAACTGAAATGTATTAAGAAGAGAAAGGGCAAAGAGAAAGAGATCCAGTGTAGAGAGTTACATTTGCAGAGAAATATTTAACATGAGTCACCCAGCTTCTCCTTTTGACAAACAGTCTGCCTAATGGGAGAGCAGGTGGCTGAAAGGAGATTTTAGGGATTTTTTCATTCTGCTTCCAATCTATGATATAGTAAAGAAAGTGAAACAGAAAAAAACCAAGGTAACCTGTTAAGAATTGAATCCTTAAATGAAAGCAAATATATTGATTGGTGAATATGGTGAGAGCCTTTTCATTCCAGCCAACCTTCTTATACATTTTCACAAATTGAGTCTGAATAAAAAATTGAAAAGAGAGTATGATACACTTCAGTAAAGACAAAAAGACTAAGTAATGTATGTATCTATTTTATTATTAAAATCTTTATCTTTAGACTATTTTGACAGATGGTTTTGATTTTCTTTCTCACTGTAGTTACTTCAGAAATCTGCAAAATTCTGTTTTCACTTGAGAAAGTAAAATGCTGTATTCCCAAAGTAAATAGATTCCTTCATTTTCTCCACTTTTCTGCATGGCCTCACAACCATAAAAGGTTCTTTCTAAAGTCAAAATGGCAATCAGTTTCTAAACAAAACATTTCGTATGTTTCTTATGATAAAGGGGGTGTTTATATGCAGTAAAACAACAGTTGTATGACTTTCATTTGATAGCAGGATATTGAATTTGATATTAAAATAGTACTGCAAAACAAGCTGTTCTATGAAATTATTAGTGGTGGTTAATGATGAATGAAACTGAAAAAAAGATAAAATACACTTCAATTCTCCTCATGTTTATCCCAAGCCTTGCTTTCACTGCGTGACTATATTAACACGTTAAGAGAAAGCAAAGAAAAAAATGTGGTAAATGATTTATGAAGAGAAAAGTAACCATGTGCTGACATGGGCTGAAGTAATCTGGGTGCTGGTGCTGGCTCTAACCTGGCATGCAATAGCTGAGTCTCTGTAACCCTTTCAAATGTTTAACAAAGTACTTCTTTAAGTGGCCTCAGTTAAGTCATGAAGAATAATTGCTTTCCAGACAAGAAAGGGCTGCAGAAATTGTCCCTTCTGTGACATTTTTCAAATCACTTGACTCCGCTTTCTTGGTGTCATCATCTGTGAGGCAAGAATAGCAGTACATGACAGCACCTTCGGGTTCTCAGGGAAGGAAGGCTAGACATAAAAATTGTTCTTTCTTGTAGTCTTCATCTTCTGAAGTGTTATGGCTTTTGATGCTTTGGGTTTAGAGCAACTTGAAATATCTCCTAAACATCCCAATTTCGAAAGTAGAATGGAACCCTCAATTTATGAAAAAGCAAGCCCTCTCAAGCTAAGCAGACAACACAAGTAGCCTGTAGTCATTTCTGAAAAAGTCAATATAACAAACTGGAGAATAAATGCTGAAAAAATGATGTTTGACCACTTGTGACAAGGAAGCTCCTGGGAATTATTCAGGAACAAACTAGAACTTGGTTAAGGAAAGTTATCATTTTAAACTAAAGTGTAACTGACAACACACATATTACTAACCACAACTTCTGGTTTATAGTGCCCACTGGAATAAAGGATCTGACACTTTACCCTTTGGGACCCACTGCTGTGGTTTTGAGCTGGAACAGACCTTTCCTTGGGGTGTTCAGGAAATACGTTGTAGAAATGTTTTACTTCAACCCATCAACAATGACCTCTGAGTGGACAACCTACTATGAAATAGCAGCGACGGTCTCCTTGACTGCCTCCGTGGTAAAGTGACCATTACTGACTATTGACTTCCTATGCCTGTGTAGCCCTGGCACATTGGGACATTTCTTTGCCCAGCATTCCCTCCATGTATGTGTATATATGCCTTTAAGCCTGGCACATTTTCCAGGCAAAGCAGAGAAAATGGCCAGGATGCTAGAGGTGTTTTCCCTTCTAAAGTGAGGGAATGCCAGCTGAACCATGCTGAATTTTAAGCAGAGCAATGAGATAGGAGATGAGTCTTTTTTTTGTTGACAAGTGGGCATCTTTAGCAAGTCCAGAGGCAGCTTCAGTTTGTGGGGCAGTTTGTCAATCAAGGCTTTAAAAATTCCGTCATCTCCTTGAGGGGAGTAGTCCAAAGCCTTATGTATGTAATTAATATTGATAATATGTATTTGGGGCTTGTGGGCTAACCTTGCATTGTGCCATCTGGAAGACTTAGCTGCAGAGATGCTCTAGAGAGAATAGCATTCATGTTTCTGAAGCTACAAAGACTAATGTTAGGATTTTAACTAGGTGGTGACTGGTGTCTAGAAGAAGAGACATACACAGATACATCTTCAAATGCAAATGCGTCTTCACAGAAGTACAATGAAATTCCCCTCTTCTTCTCCATTATTACTTAGAGAAGGTGAACAGATTTTATGCAGACTTCGCTATAGCATAAGACAGAAAGCAATTTTAGGTGAAATTAGTTGTTCAGAAAGTTATGAGTATGCAAAATGGATAGCAATAACTTTTGCTGCTTGTGAGAACCCCAGTGATTTACTGTAATTGATTTGCATAATACCATTTGTGGAGTCATTTTGGCTGCAGCAGCTTAACTGTAATTGGGTACATGGCTGTAAATCTAGCACATAAATCTCCAGGGAAATTAAAAACAAAAATAACTTACCAAATGAGTAATTAATATCTTGTAATCATGACTCAGCACAATTAGTTTAATGCCTGAGTGATGGGAGTCATCTTAGAAGTAATGCCATCTTCCAGAGTTTATGTGGTTCATTAGAAAATGAGATTATATTGTCCCTTACTGTTGCACATCCTGTTCAAGGAAGCCAAACTGGAATTGCTTTGTATGAGTTTCAGTTTGAAATACAACAGTGCTATATTGCAGCTAAAGTGAGCATTTCTAAAGAATAAGTCTAAATTTCAAAGAGAGTGTCTCCCTGTTCTGCTGTTACGGCATACTGGTAGGTATTGGTGAACTTTTGTTTCGGGCCTCCACTCATGTTCCAGAATCCCACTATGTCCCACAGATTTCCTTATGATCTGCTGGCATTGCTAAGTGGTGTATTCTGGAGCAACAGTGTGAAGCCCAGTGAGAAGGCAGAGGAATCAAAAATCAAGCTATCTGACAGCCTACATCAAAAAAGTATTTCCTGAAGCGTTATCATTTGGTGAGAACCTTTGGAACTGAATTTGCCCTTTCACTGTGTTTAGTTGCTTTGTTCAGTTTGTGCTCTGCATCTTATTTTGTTAAAATTGTCAAAGCAAGTTGGTGTCTTGAATATTACACTAGGAGCATGCCAATTGGTGCTAATTGGAGACAACTTTTTCTAAAAGACATAAAGAGAATGGTCCACAAACCTTATGTTTGGATTGCCTTGCAGTATCTGAGGAATAAAGGCCACTGCAAACAGCAGAGATCTGCAAAACAAAGCAGTTTCTAACTTGTTCAAAATGTTTTTTTTTCCAACTTTCTTTTATTTTGAATTTTGAAAATATCACAAGGCTTTTAATTTAAACAAAAAATTAAATATTTGAAGTGTTTTGTGCTGTCAGTGGAAGTATTTGAATTTGAAATTAAATATTACATATGATATTATAATATAAAAAACATTGCATTTTATACTTCATTTATATCTCATTTGTATTTATATATATAATTGGTGTCTCATAAGTCATTTATGTTTCATTCACATTTCATTCATAATAAATGATAATACAAAGTGAAATACATTTTCAAAATTGGAAAAAATAAGTCTCTTGAAGTGACACTGTCTGAGTCAGAGACTGTTTCTAATTTATCCTCAAACCCTATTTAATCTAAATAGAAAACCCTACATTTTTCAATTAAATATTTTGCCTTCATCAAATCAGAATTTTGTGATGGGAGGCCACTCTGAGAATCATTGTTGCTGCCCTGGAAATCAATGACAGGTTCCCATGGCAGACAGGAATTGGGACCACATGCACATGGATAAGCAGCAGAGTGTCACAACTGTGTTCACTCCCACTGCAAAGATTTTTTATTAAATTTAAATGCCAAATTTAGGAGGTTTCCACTGGAGCAAGGAATAGGAGCTCAGTAAAGTGAGTGTGTGTAACTAAATTTATGAATATTGCTGTGTTTTATAGGTGACACCTCAGGATGGGGAATTTTCTCCTGAGCTGTTGTTTTGCTTTTTGTCACGTTACAGAGAATAGCTAACCTACTGCCTGCTTGGTATTACAATTTCCGGGTCACCATGGTGACGTGGGGGGACCCAGAGCTGAGCTGCTGTGACACCTCCACCATCAGCTTTATAACAGGTAAGCAGACATCTGAAAAGATTCTGGAAATGCTCCTGAGAGCAGAAGTACTGAGAAAGTCCAACCTTGACTGTTGTGTTTCAGCAGCAGATATTTGCAGGTGAGGACATTTAATAGCTAAGTAGGAAGGGGTTTGGTTATGTTGGGGTTTTGGGGGGATTTGGGTTTTTGTTTGTTTGATTTTGGTTTGGTTTTTTTGAGAGGATAGCTCTGAGGATTGCTTTAAATAGGTATAGATAATTTTCCTATGAAAAGCACAGTGCTTGTTTACTTCATTCCAGTCCTCCATCAGCAGACTGCATGGCTCCAGTGAAGGCCAGTGATCCTGCTCCTCTTTTACAATACTGTATGTTTTACACATAAAGAAAATAATGAGTAAATAAGTAATCTGAATTCTTAGTATTGCTAATATGATGAAACATTTTTCCACATATTTCAATATTTCCAAATGCTTTTTATTCCTCTATCCCCTTTCCCAGTAATCCACAGATCAGATAATGCCTCACATGGCACTTTAGCTAACATAGAGGAGAGTTACACACTCCTAGGCAGACTGAGGCAGGTAGTAGAGAATCACAGAATTGTAGAATGTTTTGAGTTGAAAGGGACCTTTAAAGGTTGTCTAGTCCCAACCCTCCTGTAGAAAGCAGGGGCATCTTTAACTCTCTGGAGGCATTCAAGATGAGGCTGGGCAGGGTTGTGAGCAACCTGATTTAGTTGGGGATGTCCCTGCTCAAGATAGGGGGGTTGGACTAGATGACCTCTGGAGGTCCTTTCCAACCCAGATGATTCTATGTAGTGCAGAGCCCTCTTTAGCCTGACCTTGAACGTTTCCAGGCATGGGCCTTCTACCTCTCTGGGCAATCTGTTTCGGTGTTTCACCACCCTTATTGTGGAAAAAAAAAAAAAAGCCTTCTTTGTATCCAGTTTAAATCTACGCTCTTTTTGTTTAAAACTATTACCCCTTGTCCTACTGCAACAGATTCTGCTAAAATGATTGTCTCCATCTTTCCTTTAGGTCCCCTTTTAAGTACTGAAAGTCTGCAATAAGGTCTCCCTGAAGCCTTCTCCAAGCTGAACATCCCCAATTCTCTCAGTCTTTCTTGATTAGATAGGTGTTCCATTCCTCTGATCATTGTTGTGGCCCTCCTCTGCACTTGTTCCCACAGGTCCATGTCTTTCCTGTGCTGAGGACCCCAGAGCTGGACACAGTACTCCAGCTTAGGTCTCACCAGAGTGGAGCAGAAGGGGAGAATTGCCTCCCTCAACCTGCTGACCATGCTTTTTTTGATGCAGCCCAGAATGCAATTGGCTTTCTGGGCTATGAGTACATATGACCAGCTCATGTCCAAGTTTTCATCCACCAGTACCCAAAAGTCCTTCTCCACAGGGCTGCTCTCAATGTTCAGTAGCACATTTTCCTTGTCCTCCAGCTTTGCCTTTTCTCCTGGGTGTTTTTCACTTGCTCACAGTAAGGAGAGAAGGATGCTTCCTGTGATCTAGGCATTACATCTGTACTGAGTAAATTAGCTTTGGGAAATTGTGTGGTGCTGGAAAGTCAATCAGAATCCTAACTACTCTCTCTCAAAAACATATACTAGCCTAGTCCCAGATTTTCTGTTTGACAGGAGGCTAAGAGGATGTATCTGAGGAAGACACTGAGTAAGATGAATTTGCAATTATGATACATACAGTGCCCATGCTCAGCAGAGCCAAAACAACAAAAAATTATTAGTGGGGTAAGTCCTAGCTCTGCTGAAGTTATCAGAAACTCTCCCATCCTGAGACACATGATCCCAAGCTATACTGCCAACAAATTCTGGCACTTCTGTGGTGTATCAGAAACTCAGAGTACCCACCAAGGCCATGAGACCCATGAAGGGCTTCCAGGGGTATTCATTGTCCTTTGGTATCAATCAGCTTTTCTGTAGCACTATAAGAAAGCAATTCTCCAGTTGGTTGGTTGTTATATGAGGGGGAAAATGTCTTTTCCAACTGATTTGGGTACCAGGTTCAGGATTTTAGAGTGGAAATGTTCCAGCGGGACCCTCACACTTCAATATAGTGTCTCCAGAAACCTGCAGCAGGAATTAGGGAGATTAAGGTTATTCCAAAATACAAACTGTCCTCAAGCTCAATCTGGATCTCTGTATGGGGAAAGTAACAACTATTACTGCTGTTAGATGAAAAATTGATCAACTCTTTAACTAGCAGATGGCAATGAAATCAGAACTGGATGGGTCTTAGATAATGTCATCCACTTGTGCTTGGTGCAACCTCTCCTTAAAGGTCATAGGAGCTTGAGTGAAATTATCCAGAAAAGATCCAACTGAAATGTTGTGCCAATGCTTAATTCCTCTTGTTAGCAAAGGTTTATCCTTTGCTTCTGGTTTGAATTTTTCTAGTTCTAATACCCAGTCTGTAATTCTTGCTATACTTTTCTCTTATTGACTGAAGAGACATAAAGCTTTTTTCTCTATGTATATATAGAATTTATTTTCACTCTTTTCTGCTGATAAATTGCTTCTATTGAACTCTTCAGGTAGCCTCACAGCAAGGCAGTTCCTCATGTTTTTCTTCCCTATTCTGCCTTTCTAATTTTTACTGTCTTTGCCAAAGTATGTGAAAACTGATCAGCTCCCTATTCAATGCTCTCCTGTTTGCGCATCTAGATGATTGCATTTGCTATGGCATCACACTGGAGCTCTGTGCTGATTTTTCTTCTGTGGCTTCTGACTCCTTCCTACTACAGCTGCTTTCCAGAATTTGTTATTTGGGAAATGTTGTCTGCATGCCTTTTTCCTAAAGGCTCAACTCTTCACCTGGCACTTTGAAATACATTTTGTTTGAACAGGCCCAGGTAGGGGCCAACAGCCCTGTCCAAATCTTCCACTCCTCTGCTAGTTGCCATGTTACCTGCATGGTTCATCAGCAGTGCTTTTGCTTTCAGAGTATTGATGAAACCATTGAATAGCAGTGAGCCAGTTCACAGCATTTTAAAGGAAGAGGCCTAATAAAGAAATCTGATTTGATTAAATAACAAGTGCTTAAGAATAGATGGTCACTATTGAATGTGAACTTTAAATACATTCCTGTCCACTGTCTGCCTTATTACCTGCAATCTCTTCGGCTTTGTCCAGGGACTGCTGTCAGGCTAACTTGTGAGAAAGTGACATGCCAATTTTTAATGTCTGCAGGTTTGAAATATTTGTCCCCAGTAGCTGCTGCCATTTCACTCTTTCAAGTTGCCAGGGGACTGCAGAGTTCTTTATCACCCTCAGCCTCTTTCTTTGCAGAGAGGGAACAGATGGGTTTATAGAGCACTTGGTCCCTCTCTGCATCATTCTGATCAATGCTATCTCCCCTGCACAGGTTGCCAGGAATTAAAACAAACAAACAAAAAAACCCCCATCATACAAACAAAGAAAAAAACACCAAAAAAGCCCTAAATTTTGAAATACCAGAATGAAGGTTTCATATGTGACAGCACATCATCTGTCAGTTCTCCTGTGTAAAATTGGAAAGCTAACCTGAGCACATAGAACATAAGATGGATCTTCTAGGAGTTTTGGACCACACCTTGTAGCAAGATCAGAGCAGGCAAACCATTTCCCTAACACAGAATCTCACTGTTCTTGTGGAGTCTGTAGCTAGCCTGGGGCTTTACTGAAGTGCAGGAAGTGAAATTAAGAGGGTACTAGAAAAGACCAGGTCATATGTAGCTAGCTCTCTCCCACAAAAATTGCTCAGATGTCCTAAGGAGAAAGGGGGAGTTTGGGGAATCCTAGAGGCTCATCAGAAAGCATTTGTTCTCTCAGGCTCTTGCAGCAACAGTTGCACGCTGTTGTGTGTTAAGGCAGGGAGAGGTTGTGGTGCTGCCAGTGTTGCTGTGGTGAATAATGAGTTGTCAAATCTGCCTACCATAATCAGCTGGATTTAAAGCAATCATGAGCAAGGGCTCTTTAGATCATCAACATTTTCTTTTACAATAAGGATGCTTTTAGCTTTAGAGAAGCAAGAAAAGTAGACTGTCGGTGTTGGTGAGTACCACCACATCTGCTATCTTTTGGTCCCACGGATGCTTTCAGCTGTCGCTTTGGGACAGGTCAAGCAAGAGTATGTAATTTCCTACAACCTCTCTGTGCTACTCAGCTCCTCGTGGACCATGATGCTAGGGAGAGTCGATCATGTGAGACATGTCCTTTAGTGTCATTTCAAATATCCTGTATGTTCATTGCCGGATACCTGAAGGAAACACAGAATCACAGAATCATTACGGTTGGAAAGGACCCTCAAGATCATCTAGTCCAATCGATAGCCCTACACTACTCTTATCCCTACATCATCCCCTGAAGAAACACATCTATCCTCTTCTTAAAAACCTCCAGGGACGGTGACTCCACCACCTCCCTGGGCAGCCTATTCCAATATCTAACCACCCTTTCAGTAAAGAAATTCTTCCTAATATCTAATCTAAACCTACCCTGGCACAGCTTAAGCCCATTCCCTCTAGTCCTGTCATTAGTCACAAGGGAGAAGAGGCCAACACTCACCTCCCTAGAATGGCCTTTCAAGTAGCTGAAGAGAGCAATAAGGTCTCCCCTCAGCCTCCTCTTCTCCAGGCTAAATAACCCCAGCTCCCTAAGCCTCTCCTCATAAGGCCTGTTTTCCAGACCCCTGACTAGCTTAGTTGCCCTTCTCTGCACCCTCTCTAGTAGCTCAATGTCCTTCCTAAACTGCGGTGCCCAAAACTGCACACAGTACTCGAGGTGTGGCCTCACCAGTGCCATGTACAGTGGCAAGATCACCTCCCTGCTCCTACTGGTCATATTATTCCTGATACAAGCCAGGATGCCATTGGCCTTCTTAGCCACCTGGGCACACTGCTGACTCATGTTCAGCTGGCTGTCAATCAGCACCCCCAGGTCCTTCTCTGCTGGGGAGCTCTCCAGCCACTCCTCCCCGAGCCTGTAGCGCTGCTGGGGGTTGTTATGCCCAAAATGCAGGACTTTACATTTAGCCTTATTAAAACTCATCCCATTGGTCTCTGCCCATCTATCCAGCCTATCTAGGTCCCTCTGCAGAGCCTGCCTACCCTCAAGCAGATCGACACTCCCACCCAGCTTAGTGTCATCTGCAAACTTACTAAGGGTGCACTCTATCCCCTCATCCAAGTCATCAATAAAGATGTTGAACTGTGTGAACATTAAGAGAGAAAGGATGCCATCAGTATTTAGGTATAGAAGGAAAGTATTATTAATGTATAAGATTCATGGTAATTGTGACATCAAATTGTAACGACTACAAAATTCTTGAGTAGGGATGGTTTGGGAACTCTATAAATTAAAAGAAGATTACTTTGAAGATTTCATACTAAATAAGGATTCTTCCTCTCAACAGCAGAGAAGAACCTTTTTGAGATTAATTTGAGGTAATAGTCTTACTAAAAGTTTATAAATGGCTTTAAATTGTCTGTGCATTGTATTTGCTCCCTTCCTCAGCGATTACTTCAGTAAATCCGTTTGCTAATGAATGTCTCCATGCAAAAGTCATAGAAGCCTTTGTGAAAGCAGCAGTGACATCTTGTGGCCCTTCAGACAGACCTGAGCTCTTGAGTCCATTCAGTATTTCATCATAGCTGCTGGCACTCACACCTGTGCTGGCAGCCAGGACTCTGCCAGGGTGTGTGGTAGGAGGGCTGTGTAGCCTGACCTCAACTGCCTTTGAACAAACACAGTGGAATCAATGGTGCTTGTGCAGAGCAAGATCAGTCAGTCCCTAACGTTTTCTTTATAGTGCTCCTTCACAATCTGTCAAGAGCACAGATTCATGTGTTTCCCCATTTTATCCAGGTCATCCCATTGATACCACTTTGGGAAGGGGTTGTGATCTTTTCTAGTTGCCAACTTTCACTTTTGAGTCTCAGTTTTAACTTAAATCCTAACTGGGGACCTGCACCTCCAGATTAGACAATTGAGGTGAGCTAGCCAGCTATGGTCCCTCTGCATTTAACAGAGAGGCACCTCCAGGAGGCAATTCTCACCATCAATACCTATTCTAGGAAGAGAGGAGTTGCTCTGGAGTTTGCTATCTTTCTTCTTGGGTTCCAAGAACAGGGAGCCAAGGTGTTGCTGGCAACTCCAGGGCAAGAAAACCGATCAAATGGACTGACTGGGCTGCAGTGGGGCAGCTTGAGCTGTGTGCAGTGCAGAGGACAGCACCAGGCAGAACCTGGATGTCTGGAGAAGAGGAGGGATAACAGCTGCTTCAGCTCAGACCTCATAATGTAGCTACCATATGCCTGCAGATTAAACGTTAGGTGCTTAGATGGCTGTCAACTGATGACTGCCTCCTGTGATGGTGGGACTTCTACCCTGGCAGCAAAGGTGGCTATAACTTGTCATGCAAAAAGGTGTTCCTTGAACAACTGCAAATCTGGGGCTTTTCCTCCTAGGAAGATGCAAGCTCAGGGAAGAGAAGAGATTTTTTTCCTGTGGAAAAACTTTCCAAATTATTCAGTGTGACAGTTATTTATTTCTCACTGATTGTCATTTCTTTTCAGTACTATAATATCAGAAACAATATCTGAGGCTTTTAACCTGACTTTGAATTCAATTTATAAATATTAACTCCCAAAATGGTTTGTATGAGCTAGCAGCTTCAAGATTTTTATTTCTTTTTTTTTTAAGCTGAAAGATTGTAAACAAACCTATTTTTTTCCCAAGTATATCCCAGGTTAAATGCTGGTTTCCATTTCTTTCAGCTAGCAGTCAGGTGCAGATGCTTTTAGTAACATGTTTCTGCTTGCTTTGTGAAAGCAGAAAGACAAAGTCTTCCCAAAACTCGAACTTTGAAAGAAATTTTTTACTGGATTTGGTAATCAACTGTGTTAGACACTGTCTGTAATACACTTGCCTTCTTCCTTCAGCACCAGTGGCACCTGAGATTACCTCCATAGAATATTACAACCACCTTTTGTACATCACCTGGACCTATGGAGGAGATGGTACTGACCTTTCTCATTCCAGGATGCTGCATTGGATGGTCATTGCAGAAGGAAAGAAAAAAATCAAGAAGAGTGTAAGTCTGAGTGGGGAAAGTGTCATTAATTTCTTTGGATTTTTTTGTTGTTGTTGTTTTTTAGATGTTATGGAGTTTGGGTTTGTTTGGGTTTTTTGTTTGATTGGTTTTGGTTTTGTTTGTTTGTTTTCTGAGTTGATAACTTTGTATTACAAAGTTTAAGGAAGCTGATGAAGGTTGGTAGGAGCCTGATCAGTTAGTTGTTTGTCAGTTATCTGAAGCAAAAGAGCAGCCCCTGAAAGTACAGTGAGTAGTGTTTGAAATAGCAGTGGGGTGCTGCAGCACAGGAATGTGTATGGCCAGCAGTGTAGCTTTATACAGCTCATGGCCTGTGTCTGTCTTCTGCACCACTATTGATCTTCTAATCAGTGACAGGGAGAAGGAGTCTGGTCTTATTCAAGGGAAAAGGTTTCCCTTTCACAACTGAAGACTCAGCAGATGCTGAACTGGAAGTGGGTTTTCAGCATAAGAACAAGTTGATCAGCAGTTTTCATTTGGATTTATTTAGAGCACTCTGGCTTTCATTGGCTTCCCAGTGGCAGCAAGAGTGCACCCATCTGGAGCTCATTCCACCATGAAGCAAATGACATGATTAGTAGAACTATTCGAGAACATGACCTTCTGAACAGCAGGAACTTTTCTACTATTTGAATCTTTGTTTGAAATAAGAAAGAAAACCTCACACTTTATTTTTTTTCCTACAAATAAAACATTCTAACACTTGAATTCTAAGAAACATGTGCTATGATATCCCTCTCCTCTCTTCCTTCCAAAAGGCATGTTCTCTGTAAGGTTTTTATTCTTCCAGGAAAAATCTGATATCTGTCATTCAGCTTCATTGAAAATGAAAACCTTAGATTAAATAAGTATACAATGGACATTGAATAAGAAATGAAATTTAAAAGAATATTGTATATTTAATTTTAGATTAAACAAAAGATTAAAATGAGAGGGTATTTCCAATAGAGTATATCTTAAAATCAAACTTTAAAACTTCAGGAATGCCTTTAGAAATGTTTGTCCTTCTATTATTTTCAGGAAAAGGGAACCCAGAAAGTGTTCTCTAGAAAATTCCTGCAATATCCTCTTTATAGCTAACTTTTATGGTCCTGTTCATATTTGTAAAGGTGGACACACACAGGCAACAAGGTGTGCCTGTTATCCTAAGCTCACTTTCAGAAATGGTTTCTGTTAAAAATCATACTGCATTGTAATCTCTCATCTGATTTATTAGGATTGATATTTTGGTGGTTTTCCTTGTGGGATTATTAAAATAAATAGGTAACACTATCAGGCAATGCTGAGTTTTTCTTCCTGCTAGTTATGTACTTCCCAAGACTCTGTAGAAGTTGGTCAGTTTTTAGAGATGTGATAAAAGTAAGGTACATGCTCTGTTAGTCTTTATTCAGAATGGTTTATTTCTCTTGGAACTGAAGCTTCAGCCTGAAAATGAAGTGACTATGAAAACCAGCATGACATTCGTGATGTGCCCATGGTAGATAGTCTACAAGTGCTCTGCAGACTGTCTGTTGCAGTATGAGTTCTGCATCATTCCCTATAACCCTGGAGAAATGGAGAAGTTACCCCTAAAATAACAGGAATAAGTTATTCACAGTCGTTAGAAGCTCAGCTTGGCTTTGGATCATATCTGGGTTCAAACTTGCAGATGACTGAAGTCAAGGCCCTGAGATCTATGGTCAAGTCAACAGGTCTCCAGGTGGGTGTTAGACTTCCCAGCTAGATTCAATTTGCCGGTTCTTGGTATATACAAAGACTTGCCTATGTGTGTCTTGTGTACTCTTCTTAGAGTTATCTGACATGATTTAGATTCCTCTAAAATTGCAATGAACTCAGATTTATGGCTTATTTAGCATTTTGCATGACTTGAAAAATCTAGATGGAAGAGTACACTTGTTGGTGTGAGGGATATTTTCTTTTCCCTTTAAATTTTCACTGGCTATATAGAAAATATAGCCTAAGATTGTTGTCTTTTTGCATTGTGATTTTCTGCCAAGTGTTACGGCTTCCCACAGCTAGTGTCCCTGGGAACTGGTTTGTGTAGAGTATGCAAGCCTAGAGTATGCAGAAGACATCTGCTGTGATGCACAGTATTTTCTTTGCAGTATATTAAGTGACCAGATTAATTTTACAAGAAGGATGTGTGGTTTGTGTCATATTTAACAGTTGGTGTCCTTAATTACTGTAGGTAACACGCAATGTGATGACTGCAACATTGAGCTTGCCTCCGGGGGACATTTACAACCTTTCAGTGACTGCCTGCACTGAAAGAGGCAGCAATACTTCCTTGCTTCAGCTTGTGAAATTGGGTAAGAAATACTGGCTTGTAAATTATGAACTCGCTCCTTCTCTCAACTGACTGTAAAAGCAACTCTTTCAGCAGATTCAGCATCTTCCTCATTTCAAATTCATATATTTGTTACTACATTTCTTTTGCAAAGCTCACCTTGCTGTGAAGGTTGTCCCATTCCCATCTGTGAAGCTACTCTCTTAAAACAGTATTACTCAAAAGGAGTAAGAGTGGCAGAATCTGACTGTAAGTGGAAGTAGAAGAGTGGAAATTGCTTCATTACTCGCTGGGAGAACAACTCTTCTTCCTTGTTTCTTTCCCAAGGTCATGAACACAGACAGGTTTTGGGAACAGGGACTCAGGCTTCACAGATGAACTTTTTGATACAAAGAAAAATCTTCCTTGTTTCTGACAAACTTATTTCTTGGGTATACGCTCTGCCACCTGATCTGGTCTCCTCTTCTTTCTCTCTGAACACCTCCAGTCTTCCAACACCAGAAATGTACCCTTATATACAAATGCATGATAGTGCTCTTTACAAAACCATCAGATTTGCAGCTGTGGAACCCACCATGCTTCTAAGAGAAATATGTGCAATCTACTCAAAGAAACAAACAGAAAAAAAAAAAAAAAAAAAAAATTTAAAATNAAAAATAAAAATATTTAAGAAATTTATCTTTTAACTAAGGCTTCAAAATATAACATTCTGCCTAACATCTTCCTTTACCTGTGAGGAAGACTGTACAAGAAGTCATTCTGCCTTAAGAGATTTTGCACACAAGTAGAATTGTTGAGCTCTAGGTACCTAAAACTGAAATTCTGAAGCATGCTTTACTGCTTTTACAGACATTAACTCCCCTGTGAAGGTGGGTGAGAAAGAGTAATTTCAAACTGGATTACCTTCTCTACATACATAATAAACCTTTCCCAAGTGACAGTGAAAGAAGTGAATTTAAAAGGCTCCATAATTTCTAATTAAATTAGAGGTCTTGAGGCAATCATTGTTTGTTCATCTTTCTCAATAGCTCTTACTCAAATCTCTTGAACCGTGCTGGGGAAAACAGTACAGTCATAGGACTCAAGTTCTCACAGAATCACAGAATATGAGGGGTTGGAAGGGACCTCTGGAGACCATCTAGTCCAAACCCCCTTTCAGAGCAGGTTCTCCTGGAGCATGTTGCACAGAATGGCATCCAGGAGGGTTTTGAATGTCTTCAGAGATGAAGACTCCACTACCTTCCTAGGCAGCCTGTTTCAGTATCCACTACTCTCAAAGAAGTTCCTCCTTACATTAGATGGAACTTCCTATTTTCCAGTTTGTGCCCTTTACATCTTGTCCTGTCACTGGGCATCACTGAAAAAAGCCTGTCCCCATCCTCACTACCCCCACCCATTAGGTATTTTTGATAAGATTCCCCCTCAGTCTTCTCCTCTCCAGGCTAAACAGACCCAGCTGTCTCAGCCTCTTGCCATAAGAGAAATGTTCAAGTCCCCTAATCATTTTTTGTAGTCCTTTTCTGTACCCTCCCCAGAAGTTCCCTGTCCTTCTTGTACAGGGGAGACCAGAACTGGACACAGTACTCCAGATGTGGCTTCACCAGGTCAGAGAGGGAGGAGAACCTCCCTCAGCCTGCTGGCCACACTATTCTTGATGTACCCCAGGATGCTATTGGCCTTTTTGGCCACAGGGGCAAGATGCTGGCTCACAGTCATCCTGTTGTTCACCAGGACTCCCAGGTCTGTTTCCACAGAGCTGCTTTCCAGCAGATCGGTGCGTAACTTGTACTGGTACAACTGCCCAACTCTAGCCTGTCCAGGTCACACTGGATGGCAGCACAGCCTTCTGGTGTGTCAGCCACTCCTCCCAATTTTGTGTCATCAGCAAACTTAGTGAGGGTACACTCTAATCCTTTGTCCAGATCTTCTCCCAGATCTTTTCTTTTCCCAATACCAAAGAAAGTATTTGAGAGACAAACTCCAAATTTTGTCTTCCCTGTGCAAGCCCTGCCTACTGTTTTCCTCATGCCTTTTGTCTGTGCACAGTAACATGTGTGTAAACTCTTTGTTCCTAGGACTGAGTGGGTGGATGTGTAAGGGTGAGTATATCCCCTCCCTACCATTGTCCAAATAATTTGGGGGAGTATTTAAAAATATCAGTTAGCTTTATCTTTCAGACAGGTCCACAAGTACCATGTATATATCATGTATATATTCATGTATATATCCTATATCCCTGCAGCCTAGCTGTATCTTCCTGTTCCTTACTTACGGACAGTCAGGCTCTTATTGAACTGGTATAGTTATTGTACTCTTTCATTGACAAGAAAGAGAGGGTGGAATGAATTCCTTTTTGATAAATGACTTCTAGACTCTTCTGGGTGTGAGGGTTTTATTTAGTTAGGGGTTTTGGTTTTTTGTTGTATTGTGGTTTGGTTGGAGGTTTTTTTCTTAGTGCTGTTTGCACTTTGAGTATACAATACTAAGGATATTTTACCAGAGGTTTTCCTTCTCTCTGTTTCTGAGGGAGCAGTGGGAGTTGTAATTAGCAGTAGTGGGAACTGACTCGCAGCAACAGACGACTCAGCACTTGGCAGTCACTTAAGCACTCCTGCCAAATGTGCTCTTCCCTCCATGATGTTTGCTTCATCCTGGCAACTTTCCCCTTGTAGAAAAATCAAGCCATTTACTGGTGGCAAAAGGAGGATTTGCTTGGGATGATGCCCAAAAGCAAAACTCATATTTTAATTGAGGCCATTTTTTACCTGGATTGAGGGATGGAGTGTGTTTCTGAATCCAAGAGCAGATACATGGGTGTAATTAAGGGAAGGGGACATTTTCCCACGTAGTTCTGGGACAACATACACACTGCAGTCCCTGTGACACAGAAGAAGCCATGTGAATGTGCCTCAGTCCCTACCCATCTCTCTCCTTAATGCCAATATAGTTTTGGCAGGCCCTGACCCTAGAACACTGATCTGATTGTCTGAGGATCAGATATGTCTCCAAAATGTCTGTAACCATTTGAGCAAGCCCTTTGCCAAGTTTTTGCAGCGGATCTTACACATCACATTCAGCCTCCTGCAACAGTATCCCAAAGAATGAGAATAACAAATTATTTGTGAAGGGGCAAAAATAAGAGCAAACGGTTGTTGTACATAGCACATTGTATGGAGTATGTCAGAATCCTGGAATTGGGTCATTGTTTGAGAATGACAACTTTCATTAAACATCTACAGGTTAGGAAATCTGAAAACTTTGGAGGACAGCTCAGAAACGTACAATCCAAACTTTACACTCTCTGAAGGCAAACCGAAGGAGCACAGTATGCCTGAGGCCTTGGCAGCTAGGGATTGCCAGTACACATCACGTGCAGATGTCAGGATGAAATTGGGATCAAGCCTTCATCTTTAAATAATCTTGGGAAAAATAAGTGTCTCTAAACTTAACACCTTGTCTGGGTTGTTTGATCCTCCCCCTGCTCCTCAAGGTTTCCTCTCTTGTTCTCCTGTGCTCTCCATGCTCCAGATCATAGAATCATAGAAAGGTTAGAGTTGGAAGGGACATTTAGAGGTCATCTAGTCCAACCCCCTTGCTGCAAGCAGGCATACCTATAACTACGTCAGGTTGCTCAGAGCCCTGTTCAACCTGACCTTGAAAGTTTCCAAAGATGGGTTACCCACCACCTTTCTGGGAAACCTGTTTCAGTGCCTAATTACCCTTATTGTGAAAAATTTCTTCCTTATATCCTGTCTAAATCTCCCCTCCTTTACTTTAAAGCCGTTATGCCTTGTCCTATTACAACAGGCCTTGCTAAAAAGACTATCTCCATCTTTCTTATAGGCTCCCTTTAAGTACTGATAGGTTGGTTCAGATGGGGTTACAGCAGGGGTGGCCTCCACTGAAGGTCAGTGTGGTCTTCTGCAGGCCACTGCCCATCCAGACCTGGGGTCCATGAGCAGGGAAGGTGGCTCTGGAGGTGACAGCCGAGACCTCCCCGTGCAAAGACCCCTGCTGGCTGCAGACCCCCTTCTGTGTTTCACAGTATCTCTGATGTCATTACTCCCAGGAGACCATCCATACCCCTCCTATCACAGAGGCGTCTTCTCCTCACCAGACCCTTATATATGTTTGCCCATTGTCAGTTCATCTTGTGCAATGCAATGGATATCAAAGCAATAAATTGAAGACCTGAGACCCGGACCTCTGAATTCAGTGAGGGGAGAAAATTCCTGCAGCTAATTGAAACTACCACAAATCTAATGGCCTTTAAATGTTAGCCTGTGAAAACAAACAAACAAAACAAAACAAACAAACAAAACCCCAACAAAACAAACAAACAAAAACAGGAAAAAAACACAGACTGAAACACAGACTGCTAACAGGTAGACAGCCGTCTTCTCCCAAAAGAGTTTCTGCTAACATCGTTCTAGTAAGAGAATACACTGATAATAGTCAAACGAGGGCACTGCTGAAAAGGGAAGTGAAGTAATTATCCAACTGCCCAAATAGAGAACAGTTTGAACAGAAAAGAAAACCCAAGACACTTCATCATCTTCCCGTTTTACAGTGGTAGTTTATCTTCGTGAGAGGCAAGGCTTTACACTGGCAGGCTTTATCTGAAGGAAATGAAAGATAGAAGGGCACCAGGCATTGCTTTCAATTTTGTTCAAGGCTTCCTCTTCTCAGTTGTCTGGAAACTTAAAGATAAGCTTAATAAAAGCAGATTTTTCTCAAAACCAGAACCAGCTCCTCCAAAATCACTGTTTGCTGTCAACAAAACTCAGACCTCCGTGACTCTGCTGTGGGTGGAAGAAGGAGTGGCTGATTTCTTTGAAGTCTACTGTCAGCAGGCTGGATCTGCTCAGGAAACAAAGGTTCTGGTATGTCAGCATCTCTTCTTTGGTTTCTGCTTTTCATTTCTGAAACTGAGACTGGGCCTTGCATTTCTCTGTTTTGGTGTCTGCTGCTTAGCATTTGTTTGGAAAGCACAATGTCATTTTATGCTCTGTACACAGGTTAGATAGTCAAATAAAATGTGGTAAGGTGGTTCAGAATTCAACTTTTAAAAGGTAGAAAAAGCATTTCAAATACTAAACTATTTCCTTATTTTGCAATAGTAAGGTTGACTTCTGTCTTATTGGTGAGATTATAACTAGTTGGACAGAAGCTGTATTTATCCAACAGAGTGTCATTTTTTGGCTACTTATGAAAATGGATAGCATGCAAAACCTTAAAGTCCACAAAGCAATGGGCAGGAAGGGCAAAATGGTCAGGTATCTTAAAAAGGAATAGGAAAAATAGACACATATAGATGCCATGATATCTTTAATGCAACGTTTAATCATTTCCAATTTCCTGTATTCCTGATTTTTAGAACTGTTAACTGAAATGCAGTAAGACCTTCACTGCTATTCAGAGAATACCATTATGCTGCAAATCCAGCTGCTCCTCATGCATTTTGTCTCTTGGGAAATTTTCTTTGAGAACCAATTTCACAGTGTCACAAATGAACCACCTTTTCTCTCTATTCAGTTAGGTACTTGTACTCACAGGCCACCTGTATATCTGAGTGTTTAGACTGGTAACACTGTTCAGTGAAGAACAGAGTAGCAGTAGTTTGAATTCCTTGACATTCAGAGCTGTGCAACACAGGAGGCTTAGTTTGTAGTTTAGCTGATGGTGTAGTGAATCACTGTGATTACATGCCATGAAACATCATTCTTTCCTGTGGTTGTCACACATAATGGGGAATTATTCAGACAATAGTAGACAATAACTTACTCAGACCACTAATTATCACAAAAGAGATGTTAAACATTCTTTGATCCTATGGAAGACCAATTAATGTTATTTTTAGATTGAGAAGGGCACTGACTGAAGAGGAAAAAATGTTTAAATGCACTTTAATCTTTTGGATAGTTTGTATTCCACATCTACATTCCTGCCTTTTCACAATGACTAGTTAAAGATTGTGAAGATCTGACTTGACCTGGTCAAACATATGGTTGAAAAGGGGTTGCACTGATTTGTGCTCTCGAGTTTACAAGAGAGGCAAACTTCTGTGTATTTTTCCTCATATCTGCAGGAACCAGTCACAGTCTCTTCACATGTGGTGACCATTTCCAGCTTAGCCCCTGCCACTTCCTACAACTGCAGTGTGACCACCTTCAGCCACAATAGCCCCAGTGTCCCCACTTTCATTGTGGTTTCCACCATGGGTAAGCAGCACATCCCTGCTTTCTTCTTCGACTTCCAGCTACAACATCTGTTTCTCCTTGCTTTCCAAAGCTGCTCTTGATAATACTGCCACCAGGGGTTGTTTCTGTCATGGAAAGGCTGCCAGATGTGGGTGGGATGGGGAAGCAGCTTTAAAAAGTCCTTAGAAAAATCCCTGCTGAAGGCCGAACATCAGGGTACTCCTTGAAGATATTCATGGAGAAAAATGTCTTCTCAGCCAAACCCAAACAAGAGGAAAATAATATTTATAAGATGCTAAGGCAAAAGTTTATTTTCTGCTTCCAGAGAAGAAATGGAGATAGGGTGAGAGAGAAGGAGAAAGGTCACTGAAGGATCTTGGAGCAGTCACACCCTGAAGGACTAGCTCCTGATGGAGGCTCCCTGGGCATGTCATGAAGCCTGGTCCTATATTGACTCTGAAGAAAGAATATTGGTGTTGAGAGCTGCTCAGAGCACTGGACTTTTGTTTAAAATCTGCCCTTCAGAATAATGAGTACCATCCCTGCTTAGTTAGGGAGCTGTGTAGCTTTAGTCACTGGTCCTGTACATCATTCAGCACTCCATGCTAGAGTTTAGTGTCTGATACTTAGCTTTAAAATCTCTATGATTTTTAATCTAAAAAACTCTTTTCTAGACAATTGTGAATGTAAAGTTATTCTGAGCAGATAGAGAAGCTTTTTAATACAATGAGCAGAAAAGTGTATCTGGCCTCATAGTAGCATGCTTGATAAGCATGTCATATGGAACAAAAATAAATCAAGGAAGTTTTATTGATAATTGATTCCAGCTCTTATTTAAACAGAATATTTTGTTGCGGGTTTTTTTGGTCAAAATAATTCACTCAGTTTCAACCCAGTACATGACAGAGCCTTTTGGGTCAGAAAATGTATTAATTATTGTTGAAGAACAACATAGGAGTTGAAATGTGCTTAGGAGACACAGATGATGATAAATATCTGTATTTTATATTTCTTTCACCCTTTTCTCTTTTGTGAGGAAAGTTAGTTAAAAGGAAAAAAGGAAAGCTAGAACATGCCAAGGTTTAACAAAATGCCAGAGTGAAGTCATTTCCCCAAAGATATTTTGTAAGAGCAATAACTAGTCAAAACCTCCCTTTATCTCTAGGGCTGGATTTTTCTCTCTGTAATACTTCAGGCTGAATAAGATCAGTTCAGCAAAAAATAACACTATCAACATCTAGGGGGGAAAAAAAAGCCACCACTCAAAAAACCCCAAACAAACAAATAAATCCACCCCAAAACCAAATTTTCAGCACTTCTGACTCGAATAACCCAAAGCCCTTTTTTGTATGTACAGTCACAGAGATGAATTCCAACATAGTGGTAATCTCCGTGTTAGCCATCTTAAGTGTCCTTCTGATTGGACTGCTGCTGGTAACTCTTGTTGTACTCAGGAGAAAACATCTACAAATGGCCAGGTAAGTCCAAATATATGCTAATTCCAGAAATTTCAGAAAACAACAAACACATCATGACAGTAGTTGCATTTGAAGATGCCTGTGTGCATGGGTACTGACTGAGATGCTTGTGAACAGGATACATTCAAAATAGTTGACTAGCTGCTGTTTCAGAGTAGCATGTCTTCTCTCTCTATCTGCTTTCATTCTTGACCTGAGTTAGATAAGCCTCAACCCTTGTCTCATTTTGAGCTTTGCACAATTAGGTCTATAAGGAGTGTACTCACATTATAAAAGGGTTGTGTCAGGAACCTAAAGGATAATTAGGCTCTGAGGCAACTGGCCATGAGCAGGACATCGACATGCTTTGGGAATCTCTCATACAGTTTGGAACAGGAGATTTTCCCTGTCAACAGGTAAGATGGTTTGTTCATTAGGTGCAGGATGCTGCATTTCAGAGGCCATGTAAGGCTGGAGCCCTGGTAGCCAAATTCCAATGATAAGGGCCCCTGTGAGGCACTTGCCAGTCTGCCCCCAAAGCCTGAACTTCCTGATGTGCAAATTCTACATTCATATCTACTTCCTTCCTATGGGAGCTACAGGTTTGGAAAGAGCATATGGGCTCACTTAGATCTTGTCTTTCTGTGCAGTTTTGATGCAGGCAAATTTACATGGACACCCACAAATCCAGAAGGGATCTCAGGTCCTTCTGTTCACCTATAATATTAATAATCCCAGTTTGTTGTGTCCTACAGATGAAGGGATAGATCATCTTGTAGGATTAAACCTCTTTTTTACAGAACCTGCAGTTCCTTCAGCTGTCTGTACCAACCATTTATACTTGAATATTGACTTTCAGTTTCCTTTTTCTGGTAGTCTTACCTGTAACAGTTCAACTGGGTTATGTTATGGACTGAGGGAACTCTGGAAGTTTCTTCAAGCCCTTGATATATGATTCATCTCCTGGTTTTGGAAGTGTCCTGGAGTCTCCATCCTTTTATAATCTGTGTAATATATTTTATATTCATTACTGTCCTGTGTCAAGAAAGGAAATTACTTCATTTTTTAAAAAAATATGTGAAGAATCTTGGACTTAGCTATCTAGCAGGCACTGCATTTTATGTGTTGTATCTTGGTTATGTATTCCATATAGCAGATGACCATATTACACACATTTTGCAGGCTCTCTCTTTCAGTGAATGTTTTCTGGTTTGTTTCTTTTCCATGTAACTGGAAAATCCCAGCTAGATTAAATCTCTTTCCTATTTAATTACTGTGCAGGTGGTCCAAAACTTTTTCTTTTTCTCTTGATCACTGCTTCTAGCTACAGAAGACACCCCCCCCCCCCCCCCCCGGCAAAGGAAATTAAAGAAGTAAATCCAGTAAAAAGCCACAAGAAATTGTTTGCTAAAATCAAGGAATCAAAAATAGTCCAGTCAGTTTTTCATTTGTGGCTGAAAATAACGGACTTGTGATAAATTCACAGGAATGTTATTCAGGAAATTCAGGTGTTTTCCACAAGTGTTGTGTGAACACCAAATTACCAGGATCCTGTCAAATGGAGACAGTTACACATCTGGTCCTTAGAGTGAATATCTGAGACACTAGTATCCTAGATCCTTAGGACAGTGAGTATCTAGTATAGAAAGGTAAATATTTAGCATGTGTACTGAAGCTAGAAATTAGTGCTAGCACCAGCCTATAGGAAGCCCAAGTCTGGACAGAAGATGAAGTCTATTTTAGATCTTTATTAGCAACTTCTCCCTTGTTTCACTCTTTTAAAGCATTATTAAGAAATCTGATGTAATGTGGCATTGAACATTTATTGAGTTTGGACAACTCTGTTGAGGGGTTTCAGTTACGTTTATCACAGATTATCTCAGACCTAGTCACAGATGTGAGTTGTCAGCACTTCTTCACAACTCCAAGAGTTCTCAGTTAAATCAATGTCACTGCAAGAATTGTGAAGCCAACAAATGGTGATTTTGTACCCAATGGTTTTCCTAAAACAGGGAATGCGGGGCTGGAACCTTTGTCAATTTTGCGTCTTTGGAGAGAGATGGAAAACTTCCTTATAATTGGTGAGTGTTTGAAGCAAAGCTTTTAACAATGCTCCTCCTATGTGTTAATTATCTTACAATCTTTAACTATAAGTGCTTATTTTTTATGTCATCACTGTCTGACTTTGAGATAAAACTACCAAGCTTGTTATGTTAGTATTTTATTTTGTGAAAGGCGACTCAAGACTACGTATCCTGTCACCTGCTATTTTCAGTAAGGAATGATGTATATACATGTCAGCCAAGTTTCATGGATGTGTTTTGGAAAGATGTTTTGTTTTGTTTTCCTTGCTGATGTATTTCCTAAAATAACACAAGTCTAGAAATTTGATTTTATAAATCCATTAGCACGTCCATAGAGATATATTTACATCCAGGAGTAAGCTTGCCTGTAGATGACCAATTACCAACTGTTTTCATGCAGTGTCGTTGGCTAATTTTTCCTTATGCTGCAAGACAAGGCCAAACCAACTCAAATATTTCCTGTAACAGTGCTGTTGAAAAGACTCAAAAAAACTCCCAATATATTTTTGCTAGTCTAGAAAAACACCAAGAAGAGTTGCAGGCATTGGCTATGGACTCTACACCATGTCTGACACAGTCTAGTCAAAGAGAAGTAGTTGAACAAAGAAAGTCTATAGGATTAGGATTTAAAGAAGCAAAAGGGCTCTGAGAACTCCCTGACTACCACCAGTGTGGTCATTTCCATTCCTATTTTGATAATCCAGTGGGTGCTAATGACCGACCCAAGGTTTACTGCTTTGTTATTAACAATCTCTGCAAAAACCTCCTATCTTTCAAGGCAAATCCATGCACAGATATTTAAAAGCATACTGTCAGCCCCGTTCCAGTATGTAGGAAGAAGGAAATAATATGGTACTTGGTTTTACACCCCTGGTCAGCTTTGTTGCCATCCAAGAAGCTGGAAAGAGGAGTTGGCATACAGAGAGCTGCTTCCATGATCTCATGGGGCACAGCCAGCCAGGACAGGATTAAATGGATTGGACACTGCACCACAACAAGCCTTTTGCTAATAAGCATGCAAAGGGAACTAAGAAGCCCAGCAAATCTTGTCAATACCTCACTGTGCTGCTAATTAACTGGATACTAATCAAGCTTCACTTGCTTGGGTTAGCTTTAATAGCAGCCAGCTGTATGCAGAGCAAACTAATCTCTCCTTCAGCTTCTCTTGCTTGGACTATATTAATGGCAAAGGAGGAAGATCAAACACTTCTGTTAATTAAATACCCAAGCTTGAATCAAATTATTAAAGTAGTAACAGGTGTTATTAAAACCATAAAAGGCTTCTTTAGGGAAGAGGAATTAATTATTAGGTTTGGATGTGGAAGTGAAGGTTCTTGTTGCTTGATTTAGTATATGTGTATGTAAGTATGTGTTTATATGCATATATGTGTGCATACATAAATTATGGTACAAAAACATATACTGGGGAAAATATTCCTGCTTAATATCTCCACAATTCTTTGGTAATGGAAGGCAGTGCGCCCTGATTGTGGGGTCCTCGCCTCTGAGAGTTAGTAAAGATTTCTTGTTTTGTGTACCTCTGTTGTTTCATGTCATCACCAGATTGACTGTCCATCTAGGCAGTCAAATCAAAAATATGACCCTAAGACAGATAGAAGGATTAAGAAAACCATTTTGCTTGAGGTCATTCCAGGGCTCTAGTAGGGGAGCTATAGACATATCCACTGATTTCTAAGAAAAGCTCAGCTCAGCAGAGTTGTCAGGACTTGAGCAATCTCTGCAATTCTTTGTTTTAATTAGTTACAGTTGTTCAGAACACCTGAGCAGTAGGTGAAAGACTGTATAATTCAGGAAAACTATATTGTATTTATTGGGGAGTTATTTTTCATACATTGAATGAAATCAGTTGGTTTAGATGTTGGAGTTCCTAATCCGTGAACAATTTAAGTAAGTCTGCAAGCATGCTAGCCTGTGATTTCATAGACTATGGACATTTCTCATGATGATGTGGTGACTAAGGAAGATCTAGGCTTGAATAATTCTTTCTGCCTTTGTAGGCAAGAGGAAGTAAAACCTCACTTGGAGTTTCCCAAAGGAAAGAGGAGTATTCTGGCAACATTGTCACTTCTCTCTTCTAAGCTTAATGAGAACCTCTCTGTGGAGTATTCTGGCAACATTGTCACTTCTCTCTTCTAAGCTTAATGAGAACCTCTCTGTGGCACCAGAGATCTGCTTATGGAAAATCAAATTTCAGCTGGTCCTATAAAAACACTAACAATGCCTAAGCCCGAGAGCCCTGATGGTGCAACCACTATGGCATATGATTAACTCAAAATTCTCTTGCTTCTCGCTGACGCACAATAGTCTCTACCAGCACCTGGAGAAGGTGTCCTGCAGAAACTGTGCTGCCCATTTCCTGTTTAGCAGCAAAACTCTGAAGCTTAACTTGGAGTTTTCACTGCTTGGGCAGAGGTTTTCCACCAGTGGTTGGAAGATTAAAATTAGAGATGATTACATTTGCCATGAGTTTCTTGTCAGGGAGTTTACGGACTTTGTAAGAGCCCAGGGTACTGGAACAGGAAATTTCACTTTGTGGTTCCTCTTTACAACAGCTGTAGAAGGATGGTATTGCTCTTAGGACAGCAGGTTTTCTGATGGAGAAAAAACAGACTGAAGGTGTATTTGGGAAAACATCCTGCAAGTGTCGCAATTTTTGTTTAAGCTTCGTGAGTTCACGTTTGCAGAGTACATGTGACCCACTCCACCAACAGACAGAACAGACTTGGGTAGATTCAGTTTCTAGTATTAATACATAGAACTAGTTTCCTGGACTAATATACAGCAGAATCTGGTAAAAAGGTTGCAAATAAAAAAGTTTAGAATGATTTTGTACTCAAATTTCCTTTAGTCAACAATGAAACTTGCTGTGAATAGTTATTCACAGAAACCACAGTTAGAACTTCAAATAATGTTTTGCTGAAAATGTAGGAGAGAGTTTAAAACAATTAGAAATGAAACTCTGCAAAATGTTTTATGTTAAATGTTTTCAGAAATCTGGCTCAAGAGAGGGAATTAAGAGATATTGGAATGATCTGGCTTTATCTCTGATAGAGACGGTTGGAACTGCATGATCTTTGAGGTCCCTTCCAACTCTGACAATCCTATGATCCTATAACCACAGAATCACTTGCAGGAGAAAATGTGAGAGATTATCATAGTTGCACATGGTGAAAACAAACATTTGTCCTGAAATCTCTCAAAACATCAGAAAACAGCCTTAGCACCACCTATGTCATGGCCAAATCTGTGAATGAAAATTTCAAACACATTTTATTCTCTGAAATTCTTCCAGTTTATCAGTTAACATTGACCTAGACTAACAGGCCTTAATCAATACCATAAAATGCATTTATTTTGATTATATCAAATTTTGTGCTGGATACTTGAGTGTCAAGGAGAGGAGTAAAAATTCTATGGATGCTAATGAAGTAAGTAAGGGAAGTCTTTATGGATTTAGGTGATTTTTAAAATAGAATTTGCTGATCTCCTGATTTCTGTTTGTCGTACTAACTCCTCACTTTTTCATCTTTATGTATGTTATTTATTAATGCTCACAGGCGTAGAAGTGTATTTGCTTTCCTAACTCTGCTACCCTCATGCCTTTGGACTGATTATCTTTTGGCATTTTATATTAATCCTTGGTAAGTGATTTACTTGTTTTCCCATATGCAATGTGTAAACAATATTAATCTATAGTACATGCAAAATGTGTGACACCTTTGTTTTCAAGTGGGCCAAAACTTTTGAAGAAGTAATTTTCCTGTACTAGAACATGGATTGGAGAGTATGTGGGTATCAAAGTATTTGCTACCCTGCCTCATCTAGTTTGCCTGCTTATGCTCCAACCCATTTTGGTATTAAAAAGCTAATCTTACAGTGGTCATCATATTCATTTCATTGCTCTCTTTGCAATTTTTGCCACTTTGTTGTAAGTCCTGGCTTCTTCTGTCCCAGTTATTCATCCATTCATTGCCTGGCACTGCTGCCTGCTGCTGCTGCTTTGCTATTACTAAAATTGCTTGATTGTGCCTCACCTGTTTGGTGTTTGATGTCAAATACCTTGGGTTTTAAAGGTTCAGTTATGCTCTTCTGACATCAGTAGAAGTTTCACTTTTGGAAACAACAGTTCAGAATTGATACAAAATGGCAGTCCCAAAGTATAAAAATTGAGTCACTGCATGCATATCTCTTTTGTGAATGTTTGTATATTTAATAGTTTAGTCTGGAAATAATTTCTAAAGACTTAGTGACCAACTGATTGGGGCTTTTTTTCTGAAATACCTAAGCAACAAAGCCACAGGCTTTACTATCTAAAAAAATTTATATAAAAGAACCATGAGTTTCTGATGGTCTTGAGTCCAAGGTATAGTGATTTACAAAAATGTGATGTCAAAGTTAAGATTTACTTTTGACCAAACATTGTCACTGGCAGGCAGTCTTTGAAACCTTCAGCATAAGGATTTCTGAGACTGATTTTCCTTGGGCCACATTAGATCTGTAGAAAAACTCATCTAAATTTTCAGTGGGCCCAGAAATAACTGGGTTTATATAACCAAAGAAAGGTCAGTTTCTTCTGCCGTGTAAATCAAAGCGTGTTCTCCACAAACACTCAGATGCAGAGCAGGTAGAACGCTTCTCTTATCTGTCCAAGGCTAGTCTTTTAGGAACTTGTAACTTGTCTGATGGAAATTCAACTCACTATTGGAGCTACACAGTGATGGAGGGCCAGGCAAAAGCAGTTAATCATTGTGGAGGTCACACTGATTTCTTTTAACTCTCTAATGATCAAGAAACCCAAGGTGGCTCCTGTCAACGGCACTGCTGCAAAAAGAGTCGTCATCTTCTTTTGCCTCTTTGCCTCTTTTTGTTTAATATGCATTAATGTGCATTGTCTCACATTTCCAGAGGTGTATCTTTCTTCAGAGGTTTTCTCTTCAGTCAAGGTACCTAATTTACTCTAGATGACCAAGTGTAAAGGAGATGAAGTTGAATGAGATGAGACTAATCCCTCTCTTTGTATTATAATCTGTAGGGTAAAAGGAAGAACAGATGAAACACCAGCTAATGTTTCCAGTGTCTTTGTTTTGCACACAAGTTGGTTTAAAACATTTATGAACATTCAGGAAACAATTGTAATGTGAACAAAACAAAGGCCTCTTGAGAATATCAAAGCACAAGAAATTGTTGCTGAGAAATGGATGTCAATCATTTGTTTTGTTGCTTCTTGAAGTGCTTGGAGAAGTATCATAAAGAGCATGCAGATTTTTTTTATTCAAAAATTAATTCCAAGTGCCTGACATTAAAAGGTTTATAGCAGTCACAGGGGATAGAAATGTGTTGAATAATTTAGGGAAACTAATTATAAGATTTTATTGCAAAAAATATTTGAAGATGTAGGATAAATACCACTGAGGCTCCATGTGTAGTACATATGAATGTACAGATACTACGCAGGTAGTATCTGTATAGATAACATGGTAGGCTGAAGAGGTTGATAATGTTTGCAAAGTAAATCTCCACAGTAGGATAAAGCTGGTATTGTTATAGCTCTTGTTAACTCGCAGGCAAAGCTCCACATCTCAGTGAAAATGTACCTTGAAGAGGCAATAAAATTACTAAAGTTTGTGGCTGCTCCAAAATCAGAATGTTACATGAAACTTAATTTTGGAAATGAATATTTCTTTTTAACTTCACTTCTAAACATAGCAGAGTAGAAAATAAAAATGCTCCACTTGTAAATATTTCTTTCTGAATTTTTTCATCATTTTGAAATTAGAAGTCTTCAATTTTAATTTAATATTTAAAGCTGTGACATATGTTATCTAAAAATCATTTTAATATCATCATGAAATCAAAAATAACATCATTATAATGTGATGAATGAACAGATTTTTTTTTTTAATACCCAGGGGAGGAAAAAAAAAAAAAGACACCACTAAAATCCCATCTGAGTAAGCAACATTATATTTGTGCTCTGTGGCCAGTATAGCAGATAGGATCAGTGTTTTCAGACCTTTAGCCAAATTATTCCAGGGCAATTAGTTTGTGCATTTAATCTGATTGCTTAACTTTTTTTGTGGCAACAACAAATTGAACACACAAACCCCCTGCAAAAACCACACAGTGGTTGATCGTGTGGTGCAGTACTTACATCAGATCTTCTGGGTTATGCTGCTTAACACACTCATAAGCTTGCTTGCAACATTCACTGTTGAATTATATCACTTACAAATCATGTGAAGACAGTGTACTACATGACTGGCATCATTATCCCTAGAAGTTAAAGACCATTAAAATCATCTAAGGTTTAAGCACGAGTGCTGCTGAAGTCAGTAAGATATTTGCCATTGTCTTCATTGATCATCAGAAGCAGGTTATGAAATAGGTGAGAAATAGTGGTCAGGACTTTTCTTTTTGCAAATGGTGGTCTTCTCCCTTTACCCAACAGACAATTCTCCTTTCCAGTTGCTTTCTGATGTTGGCATTTAGTTTCTCAGCCTGCTAGAGTTGAAGCAGAGCAATCTGGGGCAAAACCATGGCGCCCCATCCACTGCAACAGCACAGCTACTTGTCAGGCTCAGCCTGGCTCAGGCCCCAGGGACTCAGCCCCAGCTAACCTGAAGCCAACAATGTTGTTGAGTCAGGATTTGTGTAGGATCTTGCATTGGGCATAGGTTTTCCCTTTCGCAAGCACATCACTCTCAGAGCCACAGAGTGGAAAAACAGATCCCTTTGGTGTCAATAGAAATTTTGCTATCAGCTGAAGAATGTCTAAGACACTGTCACTAGTCTCATCCTTATGTGATCATAGAATCATTATGCTTGTAAAAGACCTCTGAGATCTTCAAGGCCAATTGTCTACCCAATACTACTATGCCCACCACTAAACCATGTTCCCAAACGCCAAATCTACACGTATCTTGAACTCTTCTAGGGACGGTGATTCCATCGCCTCCCTAGGCAGCCTGTTCCAATGCCTGATAACCCTCTTGGTGAAGAATTTCTTCCTAATATCCAAACTGAACTTCCCCTGGTACAAATTGAAGCCATTTCCTCTTGTCCTGGTGCTTGTTACCTGAGAGAAGAGATCGAACCCTACCTTATTACCACCTCCTTTCACCATCAAACCTACATTCTTAAATTGATATGAGATTTGAATAAAGACAATATAATAATGAATGAAAAACACTTCTTTTTTCTTTGTTTGTTTTACAGGAGTAAAAATGGATTAAAGAAGAGAAAGCTTACCAAGTAGGTAACTTCTCTGATATTTAAAGTAATTAGAAAATACACTACCTTAGGTTAAACATGCATTATGGAATATCTGTGATAGTGATAATGCAGATATTACAGGTATAGAAAACGTCCTGATGAACACATCCTGAGAGAGAGAGATCTGAAGGTAGAAAACAAATAATAATTGGATAAAAGCCAGTCTTCTCAACAGATACATTGTAGTATCTGCTCCTAACTGACAGAAAATTAGTCACTGGGGAAAGGATCAATTATCCAATGTAGTGATTTCAACAAAGTGTATCCTTAGTTAAAAATGATAAATTATGAAAAACTGGGATGCATTTGTTTCTAGTGATATTTCCCTCTTGACACGAGGCTCTCATTACGGTTGTTGTTAGAACATGAGATCATTATTGCTAATGGGTAAACAGGAGTAATTAAGTGGTGATAAGACAGATTCCTTTAGGCATATCACCTCAAAGTAAATGAAAAGATTGCTGAGTACATGCTTCAGTAGCTTGTAAATTAGAACATGATAATTAGAGGAGGGAAGCTGTTTACCTGTGTTTTGTTATGCAGAGTGTTAGCCTAATTATTTCTCCATTATGTTCAGAGGTTGTGTATGTGCTAAGAGATAGACCTTCATCTGGTGAAAAAGATGTGTAGAATGATGGGAGTTGATAAATCAAGGCTAATTTATACCTATTAAAGTATATATGGTTTTGTAGAGTTATATGCCACTTTTTTTAGCCCCCATCTCTCTGGGAGAAGAATTTGACCTCTTGAGACAAATGTGTACAGTTCCCAAAGCCAGAAGAGAAGGCAGTCACAGCAGTGGCATCCAAAACGCTATTTCTTTTGGTGAACTTTCTAAAAAAAAGTCAAAACCTAAATATGAAATCCAGCACAAGCAAATCTCAGATGAGCTTTAAAGGTATAACTGCCAGAAGTTAAAATATCTGAAAGCAACATTTACATGGCACAAGAGGCAACTTAAATGAAGCAGCAGCTACCCTGGTGCCAGAAGGACTCTGATTGGACAGTGTTGCAAATGGGTCTGTGAAAGGGTGCTTGTGAGAATGTCACCTGGTTCTTGGGGACATAGCCACCTGCAAAAACAGTTCAGGGACCAGGGAATTGTAGGAAGGGTGCATGGCCCATTCCCCTTGCCTCAGACCAGTGGTTTCCCTCGGGAAGTAGAACTCCAGCCCCGCCTCCCCCACCCCCAAACCAAAGTGCTTACTAACATCAGCACCAGCAGCTGCAGCACTGAGCCCACCCAGAGGGATCAGCACCCCTCTCTCAGCCTCTCTTTCTGGTGCTGTTATGGAATGATGTACATAATGAGCAATATGGCCACCATTTGGTGACACTGAATTTTTTTTCCCCTTTTTATTGTTGTTCTCTAGCATTAACAGCTGCAAATACATATTCACGACTTGACAGTATTCTGGGGGTATTTAGAAATGAAATTAAAAAGTTTAGGTTTTTTTCTTAATTCCTTTTGTGTTTTTCTTTTAAAGCCCTGTCCAATTAGATGATTTTGATGGATACATCAAGGATATGGCCAAAGATTCAGATTATAAATTCTCTCTGCAATTTGAGGTAAATCTGTGGGGACTGTATCCTCTCCAGGCTGCCATGCCTAGATCAGCTTTTTCCAGATGTTAGGTTTGTGTGATGTGTTCCTGTGCTCTGTGTTGTTTAATGTGCACTGTTGCTAGGTGGCTCAGCTTCACTTCCAGTTCTGCAGAATTTAGAAGTGGACCTTGGTGTCATCAAAGACTGCATTTAGTAAGCTCCTTTGAGAGGCTTATCACATTCAATTCAAGATGATTGTCAGATTGATACACTTCCTTTAAGTTTAGGACATGCTGGCAGACTGAATTGAATTCAGGAGTCTTTATTTTATTGCGTTTATTTTATTTCCCTCCATTTGAGGGCAAGCATTGGAATGAGAAGGTAATATCAAAAATCCGTTTAAGAGGAAGGAGGTGTCTCTAAGACCACTTCAGGTATATTCTCTTAATTGCCCAGAATTTAAAGTCACTTTAGTCCTTAGAAAACTACAGAGCTCCTAGCCTAGGGCTAGCTCCCAAAGATTTAAACATGGGAAGGGAGTTGGGATAGTTGTCAGGCAGTTACCACCATTCTGAGTGGCTGACATGTTCCTGCCAGTGGAAAGTCCTCTGATACATCATACATTAGCTGTAGCTGCTGAACATGACGTCAAGAAATGTTTTCCAAGCGTTTTCCACTATTACAATCAAAAGCCACTTGAGGACTTGAAATCCCTTTAAGCAAGGTGGATGACCACCACAGAACTTGCTTATCACCCCCCTGGTTTTACATTAGTTTAGCTAATTAAGTGCAGCTAGAGAGTTACACCCACAGTTACAGCCTTGGATGGCAATGGTGTTTTGGCAGCACTATTAGGACAGCCCACATCTTTTCTCTTGACCTGTTTGGAGGCAAACTCAGAGACATCAAATAAGGAAAGTCAGCATAATACTTCTGTTAGATTATAAAGTTATGTTTATGAACATTTTCAGTCTGGTACCTGCTACAAGTAATCACAAAGCATTTTTTTTGAGTGGTTGACCTTGATGTTTTTCTTTTTGTTACCCCAGGAGCTAAAACTGATTGGGCTTGAGATACCCCATTTTGCTGCTGATCTCCCCATGAATCGCTGTAAGAATCGCTACACAAATATCCTGCCATGTGAGTACTTGCAGGCTCCTGCTAAAGTTCCTCAAGAGGGAAAGAAGAGTTTTAATAACAGAACTGTAGAATCAGGACAGATTTTCTGAATTATAAATGTCTGTTCTAAAACTTGCCCTTTGAGAGAACCAGGCAACAGGTGGTTTTTGTTATCTTTGAAGATATGTAGCTTTCTGAGTCTGTTTGTCAAGACAGGAGTTTGGAGGTGAGAAATATGAGGTAATTTCTACTATTTAGTACTGGCACTGTATGTCTTTTATGATTTTAATGAAACCTAAGGGAGCCCAAAGGGATGTTAGTTGGAGGTAATGATAGTCCATCCATGTAGTGTTTACTAAAGCAAACATTGCTGACTGTTGAATGTAAATACGGGCATTTTCTTTTTTTTTTTTTTTTCATTTTCTACAGGATGAATTTTATTTTTGCCTAGTTGGACAAGAGTGCCATGATTTAGAGACAAATTATCTTTTTTTTAACTTTTCCAGATGATTTTAGTCGTGTCCGGTTAGTTTCAATGAATGAAGAAGAAGGATCTGACTACATTAATGCCAACTACGTTCCAGTGAGTACAGACTCGGTCAATGTAAAGAACAATGTCGTGGACAGCAGTTAGACCCTGTCACCTGCAATATCTGGAGAATAAGTCTTAAAAGGACCAGCTGAGGGACCTGAAGTTGTTTAGTCTGGGGAAAAGGAGGCTCAAGGGAGACCTCATCTCTCTATATAACTATCTGAAAGGAGATTGTAGCGAGATGCGGATCAGTCTCTTCTCCCAGGTTACCGGTGAGAGGACGGGAGAAAATGGCCTCAAGTTGCACCAGGGGAGGTTTACATTGGATATTAGAAAAAATTTCTTCGCTGGAAGAGTTATTAGACTTTGGAACAAGCTTCCCAGGGAAGTGGTGGAGTCACGATCCCTGGACACATTTTAAAAAATATATAGATGTGTTACTTAAGTGGCATGGTGGTGATAGGTTGATGGCTGGAACAGATGATCTTTCTTAGAGGTCTCTTCCGACCTTAATGATTCTGTGATCCTCCTGGAAGCTCAGTCACATTCTCAGCATCTCCTTAGGCTTCCATATTTCCAAGAGGGGAACTATGTTTTTCATTAGCCACCAAAAGAAAACAAGCAAACAAACAAAAAAGAGAAACAAACACACACACAAAACCCCCCCAAACACAACAACTAAACAAACAAAAAAACCACACCAAAAACCCCTCATCACAAGGGGTGTGGAAATTTTTGGCAAATTTTTCATTAGTGGCATGGGGTGAGATATGACTTTTTGTGAAACTTAGATTGGAGTGTTAAAGAAATGGAGAGGCAGTGTTAAGTGGTCCGGTGGTTTTCTAAGACAGCTAGAAAAACTGTAAACTTTTAAATGATAAACTTTTCTAGGTTTCTACAGCACATGGAAATAGGACTAAGCCAGACACTTCACAGCCGGCAAAATGCACCAGCCCAGATGGTGCATGGGGGGGTCCATCTGCTATCTGCCTTGTCTCGGGTGCTCCCAATGTGCCTTTCCCTGCCTGGACAGGACAGCCATTTACAAGGGAGTAGCACCAAGGTGTTTAGGATAATTAAAGTATATGCAGAGCTGCTATCAAACATTTGACATTGAGGAAGGGCTGAAACCTCAACAGGTCTTTGCACTCTTGCCTGAGCTTGTGCAGTCACTCAGGCCTTTTTCTGCCACTGCCACAAGGGTTTTTCCCTCTGTTATCCCCCCTTGTTGTGGCTCAGTGTAAGCCATGTTAGGGAGAGCGGCGTCCACTGGGTCACCCTTCATGGAGAGGTGGCAGGACACTAGAGCATCCATTTAGAAAAAGACCTTGCAGTTGGGGCCCGTGGGCAGATGAGCATTTTTGCACGCTTGCTGTGAGAGAGCTGAGTCAGCAACATGGGCAAGGGAGGAAACCTCAGATGAGTCAGTGAAACCACTTCTTTGTCAGGCTGGCATTGCCCATGTGCTGTGGAGCACATCGCCTGCACTTAGTTTCTATGTCAAGGGCATGAACCTAAACACTCAAGCTCAAGTGCCTGAGCTCACAGTCAATCAAGAAACAAAAATGCTCCAGCATTCAAAAGCATCCTTCCATCAAACATGGAAACTGTTATGACATGAGATTATGGATAATAGGATTTATGTAGTAGTCATTTTCAGGTTGCTTCATCTGCTTTTTATAGTTTACATCTCTTTAATTCTACTTATAGCATAATGCTGACCACAGAAACTGGGGCAGACATGTCATCTTAATGCTTGGCTTTTCCTAATGATTGCTCCACTACCTGCCTCCAAACACAGATAGTAGTGGAGATCTGTGTCTTTGTGGTAATAGAGGTTTGACGCTTAGGTCAGACATAGCCCATGGAGGCAAAGCAAACAGCCCTTTCTGTGTAGTGCAAACATTCAGATTGAGCTGACTTCTAGAGAGGTCTGGAGGAAGCCATTTATAGAAATTGCTCCCAAAGCACAAGTATTTTTACAATCCACATACTGTGGTGGCACAGAAATTGCCCAATTTACATGTGATCATGCTGTGTGTTCAGTATATCTTTTGCTTTTCTTAAGAATATCAAATGACTTTTCAAATGCAGTTTTGATTATACAACCTCAGCAAATATGGTTATAGAAGTCAAAATGGCTATTCTCTGGATATTTAATTATAGTCTTTATAACAGTCTTTTGATTTTGGACAGGGAAAAGATTTTTTTCCCCAATTAAAAGCATGTCAGTAGAGATAGGAGAAGGAATACATGTATATAAAGCATCTGAATTTCAATAAAACATAGCAGTGATAATCTGTTAAGGGTGTTGACACACCATGTTCTCTTATTTTAAGCAGAATTCTAATTTGTATTTTATTAATTTAAGTCCTCATGACATAAACACATGCACATAATCCTGCTCATTGATATCTTCTGTTTACATCAGTAGCTGAAAATCACCAGAGACTCTGCTTGGAACAAACAGGCAAAGCATCTATAATTGTTTTTATGTCTGTAACTAAACAAACCCTCAGTTTATGAAATCTGGAAGCTGGAATTTAGATTAGGATTCTCATTAATTGGTTTGGTTGGGGTATTTTTTTGTGTGTGTTTCTGTTTATGTATTTTTGGTTTTGTTTTAGTGTTAACTTTCCTGTTCTCAGGGGAAAGATTTGTTTAATAGATTCATCTTCTATCTTTCATTCTAGATTGCTTATACTTTAGGAGCATCAAAAACTGATGAAAGTTATAATCTCAAAATAAATACAAAAAAATCATGAAGTAGTTTCTTTGTATTAGAAATCACTTTAAAAAGTTTGAAATGAAATCAAGCAAGCTAAAAAAAATATGTACCCCAGAGAAAAATGTGTTCTGAAGCAGTAATTGTGTTAGTAAACAAAACCTGTCTTGTTGTTTCTTAGGGTTACAATTCCCCTCAGGAATACATTGCAACCCAAGGACCGTTGCCAGAAACTAGGAATGATTTTTGGAAGATGGTTCTCCAGCAAAAATCTCAAGTTATTGTTATGCTCACTCAGTGTAATGAGAAAAGAAGGGTATGTAACAAAATGTTGCACAGACAATAAAAGAAGCTACTCTGCAAAAATATTTATTTTCATGTGGGTGAATTTTATTGCATTGTTTTCTGGTCATGAGGCAGCATCATAATGAGAACTGGAATGGCACCTCATTTACTTAGGGGAGATGTTTCAGGATGGTAGAGGGACTGGAGCATCTTTCACATGAGGACAACATGTGAAGGGAGGGAGCTGGGCCTCTTCGGCCTGGAATCTTCAGAGGTCCTTTCCAACCTCAAGCAGTCTGTGCTTTTAAGTATAAATAATAATAAAATACAAGTATTATTCTTTACACTTTCCCTGCCCTTATAATAAATATTTTAAAATATAATTTACTTTATTTTTATGTATTTTGTTGTTCCTCATGTTTTGTTCCTTTTAGACTTATTCAATTAGGAAAAGCAACAATCAGTAAAGCCACTGTATTTCCATTCATGGCTATACTAATGCTAAGAAAACCAATCTATACATTATGTCCCTAGTTACAGAAGTGGGAATGATCAGGCTGAAAGTCACTGCAGGATATATTACCTCTTATTGCAGCATCAGGTAAACAGTGCTGTAGACATTTCTAAAACTGAGGTTCAGTATACTTTAGATTGTGCTTTTTTATACATTTGCACATATGTATATTTAAATAAATACAAATATGTATGTATTTATTTCCCTTTCAGGTGAAATGTGATCATTACTGGCCTTTTACTGAAGATCCTGTTGCATATGGAGATATCACAGTGGAGATGCTGTCAGAGGAGGAGCACACAGACTGGGTTTATAGGAATTTCCGAATTAGCTATGTAAGTGAAACATTTGGAATGGCCTTGCTAAAAGGGTGGGTAGGAGTCATTTTCGCCTAGCCTTTTCTCTAATTTTTATCCAGTTCTGTCATTCAGTTGGAAAATGCCTAGGAGAGAGATCAGTGTTCTTACCTTCACTTCACACATGCGAATAGCTAAATCACAAGACTTTCCCCTAAAATTGCCCCTGTGAATTTCTCAGCAAAGTGCAAGACTAAAAGCAAAGTAGTACCAGAGGTCTGGACATATCTGTGGTGCCAATAATTGGTGACAGCAAATGTGGAAACAATTTGTTTTCTTTAGCTCAGGTATATCTCCTTGCTATAAGCTAGTCAAAAGCTGAAAATACCAATGTGGAAATTTAAAATATTTTTCAAAAGGGCAATTCTGCAGTATTCATAGATTCCTATGAAGTACTGAAACACATGTGAGAGCATGTGATTTCCAGACTGAAGGCTTTTGGATTTTCTTTTTGAAAAGAAAAACTCTCAAGAGTCCAGTTTTGATTGTTTGCTAATGGTGTTGCTCTTTATCTGTGCAAATTAAGAAAATGAAAGGGTATGGAATGGAAAGAGAAAGAAAGCCCTAAGCTTGGAAAATGCAACAATTCTTGATTTAAAAGCAGCTAAAATCAAACCACCTTGAGGGGAAAAAAGGCAAAAATCAAATCCCAAACCCAGAAACAAGAGTTCATGCCCTTTGATAATGATGGTCTGATACCCACTCCCTTTTTAATCAAATAACATGTAAATTCTTTGCCAATTACTTGGCTGACTTTATTTTCTCAGGCTGTATTTGGGGAAGAAAAAACAAACCACCATAAAATGACAAAAAAACCCTCAGTCTGACTGAATGTGACTGCACTGTCAAAACTCTTGTGCGAACATGCTGCTGTTCTGCTTCTCCAATTAGGCTGATGAGATGCAAGACGTGATGCACTTTAACTACACTGCCTGGCCAGATCATGGTGTCCCCACAACCAATGCTGCTGAAAGCATCCTCCAGTTTGTACAGATGGTCAGGCAAAAATCAGCAAAGAGCAAAGGTCCCATGATCATACACTGCAGGTAAATGCTTCAAAGAAATGGAGAACTAAAGGGTATAACTTGTTAAATACGTTGGGAAAACACCTGGGAGGAGAGATTTTGAGTTTCTCCTCACCTGTTAGCTAGAGATGGTTCTCTCTGGTGTCAAGGGTAAAGGATTAGTCCCTTACTTTGATTACAGTGGGGCAGGGATTTCAGCTAGTGGCCATAGACAGGAAAGCACTGCTTTCTGGAGCAGAGCCAGCTATTTTCATGTTTTCAACAAATGGCTTCAGGAGGTGCACCAAGCAATCCAGATTTACACTAGCTCATTTCCCCACCTTTGTGATGCAGATGGTGCGATACAGCCAGCACCCTGCTTCATGGCCTTAAACCCTACAGGTTAACTAGTCTGTCTGATCTCAGTTGAGCTACATCTGATTATTTGCTTTTTGCAGTACTTCTAATTTTCCTGTGGGTCCCATCAGAAAAACCTTCAATGAAATGCATGTCTGTGTGTGTTGCAGTGCTGGAGTAGGACGAACAGGAACCTTCATAGCCCTGGATCGGCTCTTACAGCACATCCATGATCACGAGTTCGTGGATATCTTGGGTTTAGTGTCTGACATGCGGTCCTACAGAATGTCCATGGTGCAGACAGAGGTAAGATCAGTTCACTTCAACATTGTGAATTCATCCTGGGATCTATTTCATGCCTCTCTGTAGTGTGTTCATCTCCAACAACTGTTGTTCCTCCTAACTCTTGACAAAATAGTTATGAATAGACACAATCTAGTTTTCATCTTCATTGCAATAATGTCACATTATTAATCTGCTGCGTGGGTGGGTCAGATAATACATCTACAGTCTCACTGTTGTCTCTTCTCTCCTCTCCCATCATTATTCAAGTTATTAATAAGTGATAACAATGCCAGGGCAGCTCATGTGGATTTTGTGTTTCCCCAGCTGCTATCTGTAACATTTGTGGGCTTGGGAGCATTGTCACAGACACAAACTAGACAGTGATAGCTACCCAAAATGTACAGTGTACATCATGAGGAATTGAGGAGGGAGAGATGGAGAATCTGTGCAGGCTGTTACCTTGAGTTATCAAACTGTCTCCCTGTCTGTGGTCTTGTCATGCTTTCTGATGTGAAAAAATGCCCACTTATTTGGACTTTTTTTTCCAGGAACAATACATTTTTATTCATCAGTGTGTGCAACTGATGTGGCAAAAGAAGAAGCAGCAGTTCTGCATCAGCGATGTCATATATGAGAACGTCAGCAAGTCCTAGTTCAGAGTCACAGGTGGTAAGTCAGACAAGGCCAGCCCTGCACTATGCTCACAGCCTTGCATCCTGGCTGCTCAGCGGGAATCAACAGCACCAGTGTTTACTCCAGGAGCTTTGCTGGCAGTTTGGAGCTTTCCAGTCTTCATTGTGCCTTCTGAGGTGATGTTCATGTGGAGAGTGAGAGGCAATTCCCTCTAGCCTCCCACAGTAAATAATCCGCTGTATTTTCCACAGCACATTGGCTCACTCGTTGTTTGAAGACAAAGAGAAACTGGAAATCCTGAGTGAGCCATGTAACCATTCCCTGCCACTTGTCCTAACACTCCTTACAAAGCTTAAAGAAGGGGAGGACTTTTAGGTATTCAGTCATTCTCAAGTCAACTGTCAACTGCCAGTTACCAAGGCTAGGAGAGGTTTGGGTAGTTTACTGTCTAAATTGAGACCTAGAGCCCAGATGCTTGTTCTGGTGGGCTGCTGGCCTAGCCTGTATGGAGGGCTGATAAAAATGAATGGCAAGAACTGCATTTATTTCCTTATGCTATTTCTAAAACATTCTGTTTGTTTGGTTCCAGGTGAGACCAGGAAGCACACCCATCTTCCCTTGCTTCTGATTTTTGTTCCTTTTGATGGTTTGAATGAGCAGTTGTTCTGCCACAAGAGACTGCTGCTTTGCAGCCCACGGACAAGGAAAGAAAGAACTTTTACCTTTCTGAAGCAGTGGGGAGACAAAGCCTTAACAAGCCTGCGGTGTCTTTTGAACTGTTTAATTTCTGGACATTTTTTTAAACTACTGGACCAAATTCAACTAAACAACATGAAGGAAAAGACACTATGTGCGTAAAATAGATTGCTCCAGAGTGTTGGATTTTTTGTTGGGTACTTTTGGTTAGTTTTAATTACTTTTTGGTTGTTTTTTGGGTTGGTTGTTTGGGGTTTTTGTCTGTGCAGGTTGGGCTTAAGGTTAAAGTAAGTGCAATATTTTTTAAATGGTTGACTGAAGAGCTTTCTTCATGTGTCACTGGTCTGTGCTAACATCCATAGGAGAGCAGGCATTGTTAGTATCTAATAATACCTCATTAGTGAATAGCGAGGCATGAACATACATGAAGAAATCTGGAGATTGTGAAGAGAAAAGGGGGGGGTTGTGGGGGGGTGTTGCTGGGTACATGGATTTGACTGTTTCCTACAGCACTAATATATGTGGGGTCTGGGGGGAGCACGAGACCTGAGGAACAGACTGATAAGCAGAAATCCAAACCATGAAGCCAGAAGCTGAAGCAGCAACCAACGCTGAGAGATGAGGTGGTTTCAGTTCTTGACTGTGCTACCACTAATCAAGCAGAGGGATTGCTTTTTTTCACCAACTTTTTCAGTAACAATGCCACAGATCAAAGTGCAGCTGAATTTCAAGCTGGAATATCTTAGACTCCTTTACTATAGCGTTTAACTGTCCAGTCTATGGTGCCTATACCCCTCATTTGTTTATTATCTTTATTATTAGCCCTGTTAAAAAACGTGAAGATGGTTCATGTTTGGGAGAAAAAAAAACAGCAACAAAAAAAAACCCAAAAAAGTGCTTTAACAGATGGAACTATTTATCTGAGCCAGGAATTCACAATGTTACAAAACCAAGGTTTTGGCTTGTAAAAGGCTGGTGGTTATTGCTTTATTGCTAAGTGGCTGCCAAAGCATTGGTATGGATTCCTGCAGGGGCTTTGGGGTCGGGGGGGGGAAATCTTTTCTTTTTTGTTGTCAGTTTCAGTTCTAGTCAGAATAATTAGCTATATTTTTTTTGTCTTTGTATAAATCTGGTACATAATTGTGTATTGTGACATGGATGCTGTCAGAATGGATGTTGACAGCATTTTTGTAACCTGTTGCTTTGTGTCACCTCATTGGAAGTTAGCTGCAATGGTACTCAATGTAAACAAAACAAATTTGAACTGCAAGTAAACACACTGGATTGCTTACCTGTGAAGTAGTCACTATCAGCAGAACAGCACACCTGTATATGCTTTTCATTCACTTACCCACAGAGCCTGCTGTTGCCTGTCATGGTACCAGGGTGTAGTTCATTAGCTCAGCTACTTCCAGGAACCTGATAACTAAATTTTTTCTCCAAAGAGTTATTCCACTAGCAGGTAAACAGGTCTATAGTCCCTTATGCTCTACTTTGTCATCGTATTAGTTACAATGGAAAACTTCCTTCAAACTATCCGATCTCTATTAGATAAAAATGCACTGACTTAACATACTCCCCCACATAAAACAGGTCCTTGAGAAGGGTACTCAAGAAATAGGACTCTACCTCGGATTATTAAATGAGTATCTTAGGACTTGTCCTTATCTCTCTGCCCCCTCCCTTCTTTCCATGTACCTAATACTATTTCCACAGTTACCACTAAGCCCAGTCCTAAAGCAGAGATGGATGCAAAAAGGCAGAGAGCTCTGTCTCCAGGCAGCAGACTGCTAAGAAGAAATGCTTCAGTGGTACTTGTCCCTTTCTTATTTCACCAGTGTGTCTCAGCTGGAGGGCTCGCCGTTTCAGTAGGAACAGCAAAGTTTTGTCTGGCCTAATTTGAACAGAAGACAGAATTATTATAAATGAGCACTTGACCATTCAGACCTTGCCTTTATGCCTTTTTTTTTTTTTCCTAAAGATGTTTTAGTGTTTCAGCTGATATTCACATCTCTCTAGAGAACTACGAGGAGAAAGAAAACAAACAAAAAAACCCCACACCACAATTGTCCAAACCCACAGATGTTCTTTTCTCATTTATTGCCTCCTCTCACCTGTGGGCCATTGCCCACAGCATCTACATTTCTTCTGTATCATCAGCCAGAGTAAGCAGGTTACTTTTAAAACACTGGTGTGCACACAAAGTAGCTCAGTGGGAGCTGGCTGTAACAGAAGCTTGGCTGAAAAGGACCAACCTGAAGATTGCTGCAAAGATGCCAAAATCATACTGTTGCAAATTATATTGCCTGAATAACTGGAATTTACTAGACAGTTTTTGAATGCATGTTAAAAAATTACTCTGTTTTCACAGTAACAGGTGTGAATTTTTCCTTTAATAGCTACTTCAAGACATCAGTAAAGCAACGAAAGAGTCTGGGACACAGTGTGGTTCAGAAGACTCAAGCAAAGCCTTTTGGCCTGACTTGATATGTCATGCTTTTGTTTTTTGGTTTTTTTTTTACCTTGGCACACTCCTTGAAAGCAAATCCAAACTAACAGTGTTTTGGATTCCCGCTGCACATTGATGTAGTTTCCAGCATCTGTCAAAATATGACTCTCAAGTCATCCCAGCTGTAAAGGCAGCTGAAGTTTCAGAGTGGTTTTTTTTAAGGGTTTTTGAATTATGGGTTTCATGCCTATACCTCTGCTGACACCATAGATGCACTGTGTTCTTACATCATCTAATGACCCAGATGTATGTAAAAGCAGCTGTGCACAGTGAGTGACCATTAGTCAAAACCAAGGCAAGTTGTTTCCTTGTTGCTTCATGCTGTGCATAATGCCATGGAAGGAACACAAAAGTAAACTTAATGATGTGTTTAAGAAGAGCTAAGTACCTTCTAGAGCCATGTGTGGAAGCGTGGTCCCTCCTAGTACCCTAAGCCCTGACCCATTGGGGCTTCAGAGCCATTTCCTTCTATCCTCACACAAGCTTTAAGAACAGGTTGGGAAGCCTTACTTTTGCTTGACTTCATTTTACAGGTGGTTTTTTTCCTGTGCCTAAAGAAGACAAAGTTGCCTCTTGTCCAATATTCAACACCATCATGTTAAGCACCAGAAATGGTTCCTTAACCACCTCCCTCCCCCTTCTAAATTTTGAAGGGGCATGTGTGAGAACAGTGATTTCATTCAGGCAGGCAAAAGCTGTTGCTTTCAGCCATTTCTTGTGAGAGGATAACATTCATTTCCTCTTTTGAGCAACAAATATTACCAAGAAGCAGAAGCACAATTACAATCCTGATACTGGTTTTGGTCTGGATGCTGAGGAAACAGTAAAAGGCTGAAGTTGCAAACAAAGCATGTAACTACATAGAAACTGAAAAAAAAGATACTGGAGAGCCAAAGGCAGTTAAATGGGCACTTATTGGCAAAACTTTAACACAGCTGCAGTAAAAATTCAACCTGTTTGTGAAATATTTAAACACAGAACCCGATGCACACTTAACAGTTTCTCTCACAATTGCCTTTCCCATACATAATGCTGTTGCGTGTATGTGAAAGTAGAAGGCTGAGCACAGAAATATTTCCTTAAATACTCTTGATATATCTGACTGTACCCTGTTTGTTTCCTTAGACACTACACACCTGAGGAAAAACATCACAGCAAAACTGAATTCCTGTAAAATGATAGCTTGGCTAGAAACATAGGTTCCCATTCATAATGATGTTTCCCTTATGCATGAGATGCAGCTCATGAATAAGTGGAGATACCTGCTTGAACAAGCATCTGGTATTCAGCACTATCTTCCTTCTGTAAATGTCCTAAAAAACCTGAAAACTCAAAATGGCTTCACTTTCCCCCCGGTAAAATTAAAGTAAAAACTCTGCTAGTTACCGGTTTCCTAATGAGAAAGACTTGATCCACATTATATAATTATTCATATATATTTGTAAAACACAAATTGGAGCAATGAAGTGTGTATAAAAATCTCAATTATAGATCACAGTTTATCTGAGCAAAGCACTGTGTACCATTCAAATTGCTAGCTGGTCAGTAAGCTGCTCCATGCCTCAATATTGGTACAAAGCATTCTTGACTAATTAAATGCAAGGTTTCACAGTGCTTTTCTCTCTTCCCGGTGCCCCAAGGGAACAGGCAGACTAAAGGAGTGGGAAGAAGAGCCTTGCTGATGTTAAAAGGTATGTGCTTAGAAAGCATAAAACTACTAAAACTCTCTCCCCTAAGCCCAGTTAAAAAGGCAAACTCAATGGCAGCAAAATAGTTCCTGTGTTATCAAACACAATTCTATTCTTTTCACGTCTAATAAGGCACTTTTTTGACATGTAAAAAAACTGCTTTGGTTCCTTTTCAAAGACACTTTTCACATATCACATCTTTCTAAAATATCAGTGAAAAATAAAATAATCCTCACTACTCAAATCGTAAAGACAACATTTTAAATGAAACACTGCATTTTGCTACTGTTTTCCTTTACGACACTGCAAATTTTGAAAAAAACGCTTTATTTTCATTTGAGGAACCCTAAATGAGATCTCCTTTTGATTTCTCATAGCTGCCAACAAGCTGAACATTCAAAAACTGCACAGCAGAGGGTTGAAGTTCCCTGCAGTGCCTTAAACCATGAAGGAAATTCCAGCAAAAAGGGAAATACCTGCCTTAGTGCCATTCGGATTTCACAGACTGTAACATAGAACTCACAAAGTCTGGTTCAGCGAAGTTAAAGGGTAAAAAGACAACTTGAGTTGTACTGGATTGATAAGCCATTAGTAGTTCATTCAAAAACTGAGAAAATCAAACACAGAAATAAACAAACCACCCAAGCAACCCACCCCTCAGATTATTCTGCTTATCCCTTAAAAGGTATGGAAGGGTTTTCTTGTTTTCCTCCCAAGTATCTCCAAAGATGCCTCTGACCGCACTGACCACGCTTCTCTGGCTCCTTCTATACAATTTAACAGCTACACTCTCAATCCCAGCTTCAAAGCAACAGTCGTGCAGGTAACCTCCTTTCTCTCAGGGACGAAACATGGGAAGTGATTCCTCCAAGACCTCTGAATGCCAAACACCACAAAGTCTGCCCAGAAGGAGGCATTGGCTCCAAGACTCTTCAAAGGGAAACCATATGATGAATGCTAAAATAAACTTGCAGAGAAAACAAATATTTGCCTCATATTTTGGTAATTAACAGGGGAACAGAGGTGCACGTAACCACATTACCTTTTATGGAATCAGATATATTTTCCATGAGAAAATACCATGTCTAATTTTCAAATATGAGTTTCAAAGACCTTTTTAAAAGTTCCCCATTCCTGCACTTACAAGTAATAGAGTTTCTATGCAAAAGTAGCTTCAGATCTTCCTTTACTTTTTTGGTGGTTCAACACCTAGAGTAAGGGAGTTTCCTGTACAGTGAACAACTCTTCAGGCTAGGTATGGACACTTACCAGAAAGAGTGGGGAAGAGGAAATTTTAAATGTGAATTAAGAGAATATGTCAAAGCTTTGGAGGTCTGTGCTTGACCTGTAAGAGGCAGTGAGACACACATCTAATTTTCCTCCCTAAAGCTATGAATATAGACTGGATGAATGCAGTTTTCAGGCAGGTGTATTGGTTCAAGTGTTTCCTAAAGGGAGGGAGCAATCGGGAATCATCATTTCTTTCACTTGGTAAAACAAGAATCCATTTCTTGGTGATTGTTAGGGTAGCTGGAGTTTTCAGTGTGGGATTTGTCACTTCTTGGCCCACTTCTGGATAACTGTTTAAATGACAGGTGTAGAACCTACATACTTTTCACAGGCATAAAGAATCTATATTAAATGTAAACATATACACAGATACATAAACAATACACAGAAGTATTTTTAAGGACATTTACAGTAAATGGCACTAAACACCTTTATTAAGATTTTCATTTTTCTTTTATGAGGTTTTTTTTTTCCCTTGTATGGAGAGGAAGAGCAAATTAATGAAGAAAATCAAGAACACCTATGTCAATAATATCTTTGTAGCCACAAAGATACAAGTATTGAACAGACAGGAAATACTGTTTATTGCAGACTTTAAGCTGATTCATGTGAAAAAGGCACTATGAAACTTAACCAAACTAGGTAATTAAATTTGTCTAAATTAAGTGATATTATATATTATATATAATACATATATTATATATAAAATCACATGACCCTGTGACAAAACAGAACATTTTGAGACAAAAACCATTGCGTCTTCAAAAATAGTATTTGCTGGAAGGGATGTTTCCTTTTTTTCCCCCTTTGCCTCCAGGAATCCACTTTTCCAAAAGATTACATTTGTAAAGGAACAATAGCTTTTTACATAAGGGAAAACTGACATCTGGAATCAAGACATGGAGAGGTCTAGATTATATGGTGGTTTTTGGATGAGTTAAGTTACAGGCAAAAAAATGCAAGTTCATATTAAAAAAAAATGTACTGTGAATTGTTTCATGGCTACATACAGCAGATCCGATCACCTTTTTGAGATGAGTTGTGTTACTATTTTCTAGTTATTCCTTCTTGTGTAATATTATAGTTCATCACAAATGAAGTATTGATAAAGTCAGTGTACAGAATTTTGCTATAAACAGCATCATTAGTAATAAAGCATCTTGGGAGTGATGCAAGAAAGATTCAGTCTACGTTGGGCTGCTTTTCATTCTCTAAACATTTCCTTTCCGACTGCTGGCATCAATGACTTCAGTAAATCCTGCAGCCAAATGCATGACAAGAAAGACTGAGTCAAAAAGACGTAATTGCACACTACAGCAAGAGATGGGATTTGGAATCTTATTATTACTGAAGGGTTCAAATGCATTTTTATAGCTAGCTCAGCTTCCCTTGGATGAATCACAAAGACATGCTCCAGTTTATCTGTCAAGTTAATTCCATAAAGCCAAGACTCATCTTTGGCTGTAAAAGAATCATGAGCTTATATTTTCACCTGTCAGGAACCTACATCAAATTTCTGATCTGTTCATTTTAATGACGAGAAGCCAGCAGCAGGTACTTCTGTGGAGACTACTGTAAGTTTTACTTAGGCTGACTAGTTACATTTACAATATACAATAAAATACATTGGCCTTCACTGCTTCCTAAAGCAAAGCTGGATGGTATAATGCTATGGACAATGAAATTAAACAAAAGAGGAAACACATTTAGTGACTGCTTCCTTCGTCAAAGGACTCCACACCTGAATCTGTGGCAGCTGCGCTGATTTTTTCTTGTCGTCTTCTCATAATTTCTTGCAGCTCTGAACTACCACTGCTAGCCTATAAACAAATAAAAAAGAAAGAGTTTACTTGTGTTTTTGACATGTGATGAAGTTCCTCTGCTAGCATTTTTTTTAACATAGATGTTTTAACAATTTAAACTCACCTTGCAGCTCCAGAAGTAAAAGTGCTCTAAGAAGCTGGTTAAGTAAGGTTTGGGAAATGGAAGTATTTGCATTATCCTTAAATACAGACCAGAAAAGAACCTGGACTATTAAAAGTGTCACCTTGACTTTCAGCCCTGCTGAGCCTCTTTCATTCTCACACAAGCCCCTGGAACTCTTGGATATTTATAGGGTGATATGCCATGTTTCATATATGCTATATGAAATAATATAGCAAAAGCAGGATTAAAGCTCAGCAAGTTTCTTCTTATTCCATTCTTGAGTGCTTAAAAATCAGGGTGATCCTATTTAGAAATAAAAGCATATAAACTCTTGGTAGTTTTAGATTTCTGTAGCTGCAAAATTCATGCATGCACATGGGTTTGCACAGCGAAGGCCTAAGTAAGGATTCACAGAATCACAGAATCATTACTGTTGGAAAGGACCCTCAAGATCATCTAGTCCAATCGATAGCCGTACACTACTCTTATCCCTACATCATCGCCTGAAGAAACACATCTATCCTCTTCTTAAAAACCTCCAGGGATGGTGACTCCACCACCTCCCTGGGCAGCCTATTCCAATATCTCACCACTCTTTCAGTAAAGAAATTCTTCCTAATATCCAATCTAAACCTACCCTGGCACAGCTTAAGCTCATTCCCTCTAGTCCTGTCACTAGTCACAAGGGAGAAGAGGCCAACACCTGCCTCCCTAGAGTGGCCTTCCAAATAGCTGAAGAGAGCAATAAGGTCTCCCCTCAGCCTCCTCTTCTCCAGGCTAAACAACCCCAGCTCCCTAAACTGTACTCAGTACAACAGTACTCAGTGCACCATCATGATTTGCTGTTCAGAGACAGGTTTCAAACTCGGAGCACACTAATAAGAATTGAATCATATTGCTAGCAACAGTAAGGTCTTGTGAGGACAAGGCTTATTTCACCTTTTAGGGTGAAAAACAGGTCTGCTGAGCTAGCTGCAAACAGATTTCTTTGACAATGTAAATAAAGTTATTAGCAAGGCCAGGACACATATCCACTAGAGCAGAACTTTCCAAAGTGTGCGTGACTTTGAATAAAACTAGAGGATTATAAAGCAAGAGCACTATCTGTTACTGTGTTATTTGGTTATGACATGACCTTCCAAGCTGCAAAACAAGTTTCCAAAATAGCCTGTGAATAACGAAGCAGAAGCTGTTTCTACAGTTTGTCAAATAAATTTCAGGACTGTTAAGGGGAAAATCCTTCAATTGATTCTGAACTCTGAAAATTCATCCCATTACATGAAATGTAATTTAGATTTATTCCACTACATCCATTACAATGCATTATCTGATGCCATTACCTAGCAGACAGGTTAGGTGTCCACATGGAGGGAGGCTAGGATGTTCCTCCAAGGTAAAGGACCATTGCTTTCTCCTCCCAGAGTGAAAGAGCAAGCAGGGGGCTTATAATTGACTCTCTGAAGGCGAGAGTGCAGTTTTATTTGCCTTAATTCATCTTGTCCTTGCCCAGCTGGTTTCAGATACAGAGCAAGTGCAGCAGTCAGCCATTAGCATCAGCAGACACCCAACAATGTGTTATAGCAGAGGTCATGTAGAAATGTTTTTCAGAAAATGACTGAACAGCTGAAGCTGAAACAGTTTACTTTCCTGATAACATCAATAACAACATGACTGATGAGATTGAAATGCTGCTCAACTAAACCAACAGTAATATATCACATGGCACAGTACAACAGGCATGCCCTACTCAGAGGCAAGGTACAGCTTAAGTAGCCTAGGGCCATTCTCAGGAATACAATTTTTGGAACAGACTGCTAGACCTCGGCCTTTGTGATTTACCCAGCTGAGTCTCTAACCAGATCATGAGATATCAGTAAACTCCATTATTCAATAAGGTATTCAAAGGTAGAGGAACACTAAAAAGAAACTTGTAGCTGCACAAAGATGAAGATCTGGTTGTCTGTATTTGGGAATGCAGCCCCAAACCTGAGAGGTAGGCCTTTCACTGGCTTGCAGAAATGGTATAAATCCAGAAATGCTTGTGGAAGATACTGAGCTAATAGATAAAGACAAGCTATGGACTTCTGTGATGGCAGAGTGTGTGGGTTTGCTCTGTCTCTGGCTCCTACTGCTATTTGTACTTAACACCCAGCTCATTTACTGCAACATGAGACTACAAGTACTACCCAAAGGATGCCAGAGAACTTCATGAAAATTTATCACTGATTAATCATGTAGGACAATTACAGTGGTCACAGCCATAAACCACTGAATGCTTCTAAAAAGCATTCAGTTGTAAAACAGGCCTGACACTGGTACAAGTATGTGTGTGCTGAAAGGCTTCTGTGATTAGAAACATTTCCAGTTTGAGCAGTAAAAAACATAGACCTGTTTGGAACACACAAACTCGTCTTTGCTAGGTCACATGTAGATATTTTCATAGAATCATAGAATCGTCAGAGTTGGAAGGGACCTTAAAGATCATCTAGTTCCAACCCCCCTGCCTGGCACGGACACCATCCTCTAGATCAGGTTGCCCAAGGCCCCATCCAGCCTTGTCTTAAAAGCTTGGCTGTGATATTCCTATAGCTTCTCATAAACAAGGACATCTTTCCTAAGCTATGTGACTTGAAATATTTTGGGGCCATAAAAGTAAGATGTAACTTGATGTTTTGGGTAATTCAGCAAACAACATGCTAAAGCAATCAGAAATTGTGTAAATTCTGAAATACATCAGTTAAAACTCAAATTAATTGAGGCAGAAGTAAATATTTCAATTACCTTTTCACTAACAAAATCCAATGACCTCGGTTAAATTCTCAGTACCTGTTTATTAACACTTGTAGAGCATTTATTAGACAAGTTTTGACTGCTCTGTTTCCTGCAGAGCTAACTGAGCCCTAACTGAGGCAGAGCAACAGCATGGAGAAGGAAAAAAAAAAAGGACAGTCTTATTCAATCCAGTGCATCTTTTCTCCTCAGACTGACTTCCACCACACAGGCACTTTCATCTCAATGCACGTAAGCCTTATGAAACCAAAATAAGATTGTTGGCATTCCAGAAAAGTTGAATACACATATATCTTCATAAGGAAATGACAGATTGCTCTGGACTGTAGTGACATGTATTCCTATAAACAGAAGTGAAATATTTCTCCCTTCCTCTCACAGGAAAACAGGGCTTGGAGAAGGGAATAAAGCAATTTTGACAGTGTTAGACAGCAAAGCTTTCTAATCCACATTGATCAGGTAAAATGTAAAATATGCATAACTGTAAACTTGACCTTAAAACTATGCCTGGCAGTTAAAGCTCAGTCATTTAAGACAGTCCCAGCTTCATAAGGGGACAGAACCACATTTTAAACTTCTTGAAGATTTTCTTTTAAACAGGATGTGAAGAATATAGCTTCTTGTTTGGGTTAGTTTCACTTCTAGACAGTATCAAGTTCATTTCTCCACTTGCCATAACAAGTTTTCAAGGAGAAGTAGATGCACCTGCAATTCTCCTGGTTTAAAATTGGCAAGCATTCTCCCTAACACAACTCTGTATATAAGCTTTTAAGGTGATTAAGGAACAATACTGCTGTAATTAAGACAAACTGCCACAGAGCAATGAATGCAATACTTAGCTCGGTAATTCTGCCAGCAGAGTGTCAAATGTGTTTTCATCCACTTAGGAACCCACCACTACAGATGCTCCAGTGTTTGAACTGAAAGGCCTTGAGATTCACGACCACTTTCTCATGCCTAATAAATCATATCTCCTCTACAAAAATAAAGCAAAACTGATTCATCGCTACCAAAAGAACCAGCAGTACCTGTTTGTCCAAGTATCAGGCAGAGCAAGAAGCAAGAAAAAAACCATATTTTATGATCTTGTATTGTTTTCCCTGAAGCCCTTTTTGGCTCATTTTGTCTTCTAATGCCTAATTACAGCATGCCATGTCTTAAACTTGAGTACTGCCATGCACTTTTTCTAACAGTTTATGGACTGCTTTAGAAATGGGGAGAGATCCCACCTGGTGTTTTGAAAGATGCTGTTTCAATGGATTAATACCAAATAACTCAGACACAAATAGTGCTTATCAGTGGGACGGGAGCTGAGAAAAAAACAGCTGCCTTGCTGAAAGAGCTATTTACTTCTGTAAGTTCAGAAGTGGTGATCCAGAATTAGGTTAGCAGGAAGGGTTATACATACCTCCAAGGCAGATTTCTGTACCGTAATTTGGCTGTAGACTCTAGACCCTTCTGGGCAAACAGTCCTCAGTTCCTCTTTATTGAGGGAGAAAAGCTGAGCGCCCGTCAGTACACCAAGGCTGTTGACAGTCCTGAGGTCACACCAAGGGAAAACAAGAAATAAGAAAAAATACTCTAGCCAAGGGTGAAAAAAGTATGTTGGCTTCATCCCACCTTGTCTCAGGTACAGCTACTAAATCAAGACTAAACTTAATGCAGCAAGACTCTTGAAGTCAATTCAGTATCTGTTATAACAAGAACCTTTTGGTAAAGGCTAATACATATAATTTCTTTTTCCGAAACAGATCTCTGTCTCTGTAGATGTGTAATCAGATATACATGGAGATATATATACACACTTAAATACATATGTACCTATGTGTAAAACCAAGATATTTTCCCAAAGATGCATCAGACATATCTTGATTATCAGAAGGCCGCCTGATTTTAAAATATGGGCAGACCACATCCTAATTATGAACAGGAAAGTAATTTTAAGAAGTTTTTTATATTTGCCTTCAAACTTACACAGGATTGAATCCTTTGGACTGCAACCAAGCTTTCACATCCTCAGGCGAAGAGTCATAAGTGATGTTAACTACTGGGATGTTTGGTCGTGGCACGTGGAACTTCCTCTGGGCAGCGCTCCGGCCGATGGTGAGCCGGTGAACAAGTTCATCCTGCACCTCCTCCATCTGTGATTTCCTGCCTAGAGAGAGACATGCCCCACAGCAGTCAGCCTCAAAGTTGCTTCATCAGAGCTAGGTAATTTCTTAAAGTCCACTTTAATGTATAAACTTTTTTTTTTCTTTAAAGATACATTCACTAAATCTGAGTGAATTATTATTCTCCTTTTTTTTTCCTCAGGGAAGGTTTTCAATATTCCCATTCCTCTCCTTTAAAAACAAAACAAAACAAAAAGCCCCAAATTCAACTGAGAGAAGAGCTTGATGTCACACAGAGGGGTAGATCAGTCTGACAGCACCCAAGATGTAGGAGAAAAGGGACACAGAAGGTCATTCAGTTGTCATGGTCTGTGTTTCTTCAAATAGAATTACAATGTTTTAAAAATGAAAACAAAAAAGATGAGGAAGAATATAAAATTGCTTGCACTGTAGAAAAGCAGGACTTTCCACAAACATTTTTTTAATTGAAAGCTCAATTTTTTTAGTACAAATCAATCTAAGCAAAATAAACTGCACTGCTGCTGACACATATCATCTTCTATCCAATAAGCTATTATAATAATCACATTTTTGAAGAAATTTGAATTCGCTCTAAGCCTGGAGTGACTGCTAAGCAACATCACACTTTGCTTTAAAAAAGGAAGAAAATAACAAAAAACAGTTGCTCTCACCAGAGACACAGAAGTTGAGCACCATTTTTTGGTTTGTTTGTTGGGGTTTTTTTAAACTAATTTGTAAAAATTTGCTACCCCACAGAATCTATTTGTCTGAAGCATTCAGTGCAGTTGCTGCTCATTAGCAGGCAACAAACTGAAATGCTTTTCATGCATTTCAACAAAATCAATTATGACACTCAAAATAGTTTCAAGTGCATATAAAAAAGTTCCATGGATAATTTCACCAAAAATAGGTAAAATCCAAAAGAGTGTAAATATCTTTTGGGGCACAGATAAGATACTGATTCAGTATGGTTAAACTCTCCAAGCAGCAACTCTGGAATTCCTATAAAAATACTTCGACACACAACTTGAAGTCATCTCAAAAATTTTCAGTATTTCCTTGCCAAGATATTTTTAGTCATCTTTATTCAGCCATCTCACTTTGATACACAAACAATAACTACAGCACCTTCTCTGATGCACTCAGATGGCGAAAGCTATTCCTTTTCTCCCATTGCCCAAAAACAACAGAGGAAAATGACACAACTTCAATATGAAAAGACTCTAAGAGAGCAATCTTGTTTATTTCTCTACTTCCCTTTTATCTTCTTCCAAAACCTCTCCAAAGATCAAGATCTCTAGCCAGTTAGAAAAGTAAAATCAAGCTTTGCATAGACTTTTAAGATTTTCTGTTTAATCACCACAAAAAAAATAAACAACAAAACCCAAACCTCTTTGGTTGAGCCATTTTCTTTTTTCTTTTACAAAATAGCCTCAGGTTGAAAGCAGGCAAAATATCTTTAGTAAAATATTTGAGGCATCAGATCCTATTGTGTTGGGGTTTTTTTCCCTAGAGTGGGCTCATGATATGTGCTCACTGATAAGTGACGGTCTGAGTATGGATATATGAGTAAAGCCTTTTAGGCAGTGTTATCAAAGCTTGCACCAGCTCTTTTCCCAAACAGGAAGCCAGGGAGAAAATACTATCTTTGTTCTATTTACACAGATTTTGAAAGACTTACACTTTATCTAGACCAAGACTATATCAAAATATAAATATTTAGATGTTAGATTTTACTGCTGTTAGAGGCACTATCATAAATAAACAAGATACCCTCAGTGTGAAGCAGGTACTGGATCGGGTGTTCTCTGCAGGGTTCAGGTGGGTACTTGGGCAGCACCTGCAAGGGCAAGATGACCCATTGTCCTTGCAGAGGCAGCTATTCTGGGAGGACTGTAAGGTACCTGAAACCCATTAACTAGGCTTGAGTGACAGCTCCCAGGAGGACACAGGAGCTCTCATGCATGGCGCAGGGCCTCAGCAGAAGCTGAGAGGGCAAGAGACGTCTTAATCTACACCTAATCCATAGCAATACTTCACGCCTCACAACCTGTACCTGAAGCCAGGATGGTCTTCACATTTTCCATCTGTAATGGATAGAGAAGACCATCATGGATTCAAGGAAACACACCTGCTATGGCATGCAATGATCATCTTAAATGAAAACAATCATTTTTGTGTGTGTGAAGTTCATCCTCACTTTCCACATCTTTTATAACTGCACAAATTTCTATTTTTGTTTAAGTAACAAAGTGCCCAAAATGAAACAAAGGCAGAAGCTTGCTGTACTCTTTCTGTGGGAAGAGCAGGAAGCCAGCTCTTCCTATCAGGCTGTTCTCTGTGTATAATTTCCAGCCAGCCTGTTGTGTGAAAATATTAAAATGTCTCAGAGTCTTCCTTAGTTCAGAGCTTAGGTGAGAGCTCATCTATCACGTTTCAGAACGATACAAATGCCCTAGAAATACAGATAACCATGGTTAGAGATGTAAAACAGCCTAATTGATTTCTAAAGCAATTCAGATTGTAATGCAGCAGTGAGTTCAGATACATACATTAGCCAGAATAGCAACATGAACATTTTGAGTGTTGAAAACCACCGACTGAAGATCCCAGACAGTCATAAAGGTCAGGAAAGGACTTCAGACTGGTACAATTGCAGAAGTGTTTTTGTCCCTACATACCATCATGATTAGCAAAGATACAAAACATACGTACATAGAAAATGTGCATTGTAAACAGAGTTAAAGCTAAGCATTTCATAAACACTTATCTGAAAATCAAGGTTTTAAGGAATTTAAGGATTAAGGAAAACACACAGGAACAGGAGAAATTATTTTTTTTTCTTGCTTCTTAGACAAACTTACGATCCACAGGAATTTGCTTCTGCCTCTGAGTGTCTCGTGCAACACTTCCACCACTGTCACTAGAGGTGCTGCTTTGGCGGCTGATGGTTGCTGGCGCTTTGGGCACGGGAACTGGTATAGGTGCTGGTGCATTAGGAGGGAGGGGGACAGCCACAGGGACAGGAGCAGGTGTTGGAGGTGGTGAAGGAGTAGCAGGAACTGGATCGGGTTGTTTCGTAACATAGTCTGTCCTTTGTTTCTGAAAGGATGCAGAGAGACTCAGTTCAACAACAGAATTTGGACAAGACATCAGACAAACTCAAGCTGCTGCAGAAAATCATAGAATCATAGAATATTCTGAGCTGGAAGGGACCCATAAGGATCATCTAGTCCAGCTCCCTACCCTGCGCAGGACACCCCAAGAATCACACCACATGCCTGAGAGCGATGTCCAAGCATCTCTTGAATTCTGTCATTTTGGTGCTGTGACCACCTCCCTGGGGAGGTTGTTCCAGAACCCAACCACTCCCTGTATGAAAAACCTTTTCCTGATATCTAACCTAAATCTCCCCTGACTCAACTTCATACCATAAAATGCTGAGATGCCCATCCTCCCAAATTTTTGAATTGTTCAGTTTCACCAGTGTAAAAATGTATATTTTAAAGATATGTAAAAAACAGTCAAAAAACAACATATACAGCCCTACGTAAAGCTGACTAATGGTTTAACATACAAACGTCACTGAGGTGGAGAGAACACGTTGTTTCTTGAACTGCAGTCATGATTTAAGAGGTTCCTGCTTCTCCTACTCATTCACTTGTGCCTTTTCAGCTATTTGTGTGGTCACTACATACCCACTCAATGCCATAAACCAATTAAAAAAGCCCAACCCCCAAACTCCACAATTCCAGGAATAGGGCTGCTTTTCCTTTCTCTCATTTCAAGCAATGCTCTAACAACATGCAAATTGACTTGCTGCTAATAACTAATTAGCAGGTGTCTCAAGAATAATTTTGGGAATATTTTCTTTTTGCCTTCAGAATAGCACCAGTTACAGGAATATGCATGTATATTCCCAGAGCAATCCCAGAAGCTCATAAGCAACCTATCCTACCCTTTTCTTCCAAACAATTCAAACTCCACATCTCAGTGTTTTAGCAGTGCTCCCTCTCCGCAGTTTTGGATTAAAACAGCTTGGAAGTTTAATATGAAATTTGTTTGCTTAATAGAGATGCCTCAGTTATGAGAAGTCTGCTTACTTTGGTATGAAAACGGATGAGTACATTCTCCAGATTCTTTGCTCCTTCCTGAAATACCTTTCCTTATTTCCTTGGAGGCAGAGGGTTTATAGCAGATCAAGTAGGGAAATATTTGTAGGAGCCTTACATTAGAATCTGAGCAGCAGATCACTGCCCTAACAACAATCAAACTTTCATTAAATGTCAGCAAATGCCCTTATAGAGAAATCCCCAACTCAGTAAATCTAAATGATTGCGTAGTGAATGTAATCTGGGATCACCACAGCTGAGATATGCTGGGTTACACCTGCAGAAAATTTATCCCATCAGCTTCTATGGCTTAGGAAAGGCCATAAACGAAGGAAAAAAGCTTTTGTTTTTCCATAGATCATTTTTCACTTAACTTGTAGTACTCTGTTACTGAAGCAAACACATAGTCTTGCAATACATTTCCTATTAAACATTTTCAGGGTTTTTTTCCTTAGCATTTAGTCATTTAAGTGCATTCATCTCTATCATTTTGTGTCCAACTTGTGCATTGTATTGTAGGGAGATTAAAAAACTAAAAATATCATGTGATTGACTTTTCTGTATTCTACTACTTCAATGTTAAGACAATAAATGCTTTTTAGAAGTCAAATGCCAAGAAAAGTGAAATGCATAATATAAAAGAGAACAAGCAGAATAATGTATATTTAAGAAACCTGTCCTCTAGTGGAAAGAGAGTGTCCTATTAGGTATATATCAAATATACCATAATTTATGACATATATCTGTATGTACTATGGTATATCTAAAATCTTGTTAATGAATTTAAAAATTTCACAGATACTACAAAGTTCTAATGATTTTTCAGATCTTTTAAAATCTTGTTCACAGATTCCAATTGGTAGACCCTTAAGCCCACAACATAACCTCATGTGTACCCCTTCTTAAACAACATGCAAGGAAAAAGCAGGGCTTTTTTTGTAGTAGAGAGGATTCATCACAAATCAAGGCATCAGCTGCACGTCACCACAATCATAATCCAGAAAAAGTGATAGCTAAACACTACACATAATTCTCAGTTGAGGTTACTAGTACTATTTAAAAAACAAGTTGTACTGCAATCACAAGCCTCAAAAAACCCCAACTTTCTGGAGTGAAAATAAAAATTAAACAGGAAGCTTCACTCAAATTCCAAATTTACAGATGAAACCACATTGAAATACACCTCACATTTTGTTAAACGTTGCCCCAAAGCCAATTTACGTTCGAGTCTCATTTAACGTATTTTCAAAATGCTTCTTTTTTTAACTCCAGATCTTTAGAGGGCATCCACACATTCATCTCATCACATTTATTCATAGCTACAAACCAAACAAGCATGCACTATGGAATTTGGTGACTACACAGTCCAAAAAGTTATTTTTTAGGTTTAATATCAGAAGAGTAATTTTGTTACCTCTGAAAGCTCTCCCAGCAATTGCTGTGAGGAAATGGAGTAAATCACATCAAATAGTGTTGTTAGAAAGGTAAAAAGTAACTGCCTCACACATCACTCCTAAAATTTCATACATATTAGCAATTTAAAACAAAGGAACATTCAGCGCTAATAATTATCTCTTCTTACTCACTAAGCAACTCACACAGTGAGTTCTTATTTTCTTATTTTGAATAATGAATGGAAAGTTCGCTACAAAACATACATATCTGACACCATACAAGCAATGTTCAAAGCACCTACCCAGACAGAAACTTAGAAAGAGGTTTAATAAAATATAAAACCCAAATAAAAATCCTGACAATTGGTTGAAGATCATAATGTGAATGTAAAGAACTCTTGCAACTGTAGAACAGTAAGAATTAAGTCGTGGCACACATTAAAAAAATGAACTTATTTTAGCTTAAGAAATGTTGGCTAGCTTAGAAAATGAGGTGAAGTTCACTGTTGACAGAACACGAACTCATTAATTTGCTGACAGCAATGATGAACAAAGAACAATGAACAATTCTGGGTTTTATTTTTTCTTCTTCCTCATATCTTTTATAAGTAAACATGCAGTCCTCATCTTATGTAAATTGGAACAAACACTTTAAAATTATTTGGAACATTGATGACACATTAAAAATTGGATATCAGAAAAGCTTGCTGGGACTAATATTTTTTTCTTATTTTTTTGCAAGAAAATCTTTGGTTTTACAGGAAAAAAATAGAGGTCTCAAAGGTCTTTTGCAACACACTCCAGTCTGCATCATGTAAAAAATCAAATTGCAGTATGATTTATTTCTACTGTAAGAAAAATAGTAAGTTTGGCTAAAAGTGCTCATGGTATCAACCCCAATTCTTGATCATTGTAAAAAACCTGGGAACAACATAATTTGAAATACATTTTGGCATCATAAAAAGGGCATTCAGTCTATGGCAAATACAAATTTAGCATTAACAGCATTGGGTACAACCATAACTAGCATTACTGCTGTGAAATGCTGTCACTAACACAGACACAGAGCTTCTCCTTCACTCTCTTGCTGAACATTTTAATGCCACATTCTTGTTTGTACAGTGACAGGAGTTCACTAAGAGAACTGCAGAGCATTCAGCCTCAGTTCTGTCAACAGCCTTGTGGTTTGGATGTTTTTGTGAGACTCATTTTAAGACAGAAGAGAGAAGCAACTAGTTGTCTTTACTCAGAAGGGACAATAGGGTACCCAAGACTGGAAAAGCAAATTTAAAGTGAGGTCTTTTGCCAGAGCTTCCTTTGGTGAGCTCAGCTATTGTGTAGAGTCAAACAGCTGCCTAATAAATTGCTAGTTACCTAAGGATTTTAATCAAGTCACCTAACTAGTTATTTGTGGGGTGTTTATATTGGATTTACAAACCTACCTTGCTAGAATCTTGCCAGAAAGCAAGAAGTACATCAAATAAATTAAGATGGAAAAAGGAGAAATTTAGACAGAATTTATTTGTTCAAATTGGTATTTGCTAAAATTGGTCCCCATTTCTTAAAAAAAAAGGCAAACTGAGGCCTTTTAGTTCCTATAATTAATCAAACCCTTTTTACAACTATTCAATACATTTTTGCATAGTAAATGGCAACCCATATTTTGGGATTGGCTCAGTGTTGAACTGGATAGGGAACAACTTTTTTTTTTTTTTTAAAGCCATCAAAAAGACTTTGTCTGATGGCATTTTAAAAGAGCATTTGATATGAAATGAGGTAAAAGAGATACTGGCTCTTGGTTGAAAATTACAAAATCTCTTTGGTCACTGCAAAATTAACACCTGGCAATTGCATCTCTTCATTATCAAACACTTATCTGCAGGAAAGATACCAGTTGGCAAAAGATGAGTAGGACACTAACTTGAACCACAAATGCTGTAATAAGAGGAAAAAACTTCCAACATAGATATTTTAAGTGAGCTTCTAAACAAAGAGATTTGAATAAAAAGGTTTTGATGGTAGCTTGCCAAGATATGCAAAGGACACTTGTCCCAAGTGAGATGGAGACTTTCATCTTGGTGTTTATATACCTTAAACATACATCTTACATATAGAGTCACACTTCTGTGGGCAGTCATGTCTTTTAAAAATAAGACTACAAGACTGCATTTGGTTAGCACTTACTCTGTGCCTCAGGATTTTGTACACATCACTGACAGTATAACTAACATGCCCACCAAGATACACATCTCTATCCCAGTCATGTTCCTTAACTGCCATTCAAGAGCATTACAAAAAGGTTAATAAAATGCACAGTAAACAGGAAATATAACAATTTTTTTCTAGGTTCACCAGCAGCACTTGTACAAAAGAAGAAGTCAGAGTGCTTGGGAAACTGTTGATGTTCATACATAATGGGATGGTGAAGTACCTTTGTTTGTTCACAAAAACGAGGCAGACAAAACAACCAGCAGCCCTGGAAACCCTGGTAAACAATAACAAAACTACTAAACAAGCAAAAGTAGGGTAAAACCTGGAAGTAATTCAACTGACCAGAAGAAAGACAATGTTACAGCCTCTGAGTCACAGAGATAATGAAATAACTAGGATATTTCTTACAATGTTCCTGCAAGTATCATCTTAGACAATTCAGTGCTTTCAAGTAACTATCTGGGACCTGGATCCTGAAAGGTATTGAGAGAGAACTCAGGATCTAATCTAATGTGTGGACTCAGAGGTCACTAGGAGAGGGAACAGAGCAAGAGCAAAATAAACCTTGCACCAATAAGAATAATTGTAATAATGAGGCATCCACAGAATCACAGAATCATTACGGTTGGAAAGGACCCTCAAGATCATCTAGTCCAACCAATAGCCCTACACTACTCTTATCCCTACATCATCCCTTGAAGAAACACATCTATCCTCTTCTTAAAAACCTCCAGGGATGGTGACTCCACCACCTCCCTGGGCAGCCTATTCCAATATCTCACCACTCTTTCAGTAAAGAAATTCTTCCTAATATCTAATCTAATCTAAACCTACCCTGGCTCAGCTTAAGCCCGTTCCCTCTAGTCCTGTCACTAGTCACAAGGGAGAAGAGGCCAACACTCGCCTCCCTAGAATGGCCTTTCAAGTAGCTGAAGAGAGCGATAAGGTCTCCCCTCAGCCTCCTCTTCTCCAGGCTAAACAACCCCAGCTCCCTAAGCCTCTCCTCATAAGGCCTGTTCTCCAGACCCCTGACTAGATTAGTTGCCCTTCTCTGCACCCTCTCTAGTACCTCAAAGTCCTTCCTATACTGCAGTGCCCAAAACTGCACACAGTACTCAAGGTGTGGCCTCACCAGTGCCAAGTACAGTGGCAAGATCACCTCCCTGCTCCTGCTCAGAGAAAGGGTATCTGTCTGTAGAATAATTGAATGAAAAATGTATGTTTCCATGGAATCTTTAATTCTTCCCAATAATCTGGAAACATCCTTTGGTCAGCTGTGCTTTGAAGGTCATTAGCCTGTAAAGAAATACACTCATCTTGTACACAACACTTATCTGTGGCTGACCACAGCAGAAAGCCTACTCTGAAAGCAGCGTCTCAAAAACCAAAGATGACCTAGAAGAACAGCAAAAGCTGCACAGCACCAGGCAGTGAGCTTGCTTGTGTTCAGGGTCTGGCAAAGGCACTGACAGGAACTGCTTTAATTTCCTGCTCTGCCCACAAGCTTTCCTGTTTGACCTTGGGCAAGGCAGTCATCCCTTCAATGCCTCATTTCTCTCTGAACCAGCAGCAATGTCTCATAGCACTGTTATGAAAGTAAGCAGGGTTATGCAAACAGATCCCAAGCAAACCATGTATCTATCACAGGGAAAGAGACACATGAGCACACTCAGGAGTGCTAAGACTATAATAATCACCACAAAGTTAACAACAACATTACTGACACATCTTGGTAAAGACTCCTGTGTAATTCACTATAATCCTAAATAATTTCACAGTATTTCAAGCTCATGTTTGATTATGATAAAGCTACAATCAAAAGAAACCATGGCCTGCAGGGAACAACCTGCCAGAGGGCAAAGAAACAAAATTATCTTAAATGTTGTTCTCTGACCCTAAATTTCATAGGTCCATGGAGATTGCTTTGTGAAAATTATTATCTTAGTATTTTCCATGTCATGTCATTATTTCAAACAGAAAACTTCAAAACCTGCAGCGCATTACAAAGAGTAGTTTAAGAAATTCTACTCAAAACTCTACTCAGTCTGCTTAGGATTGCTTGGCAAATTCCAAACACACAAAATGACATGCAACCAAAGAAAGAAAAGTCAGATCTTTAAATTGGGATTTGAAAAGCACTCTAGGTGCATGCTTCATTTCAGACAGGCAAAAACCATAATCAACTTAGAACAAGCTCATACATTATAAGCAAACAATTAGGGACAGGAAAAACTCAGAAATGGTCTGATTCATGCCCAGCAAGCTCAAGACAGGTCTACCATATTATTGTGCCAGAAATAGCATAGGACCTGTTTCTCAAGGAATTTTCCATTTCCATAGCAAAACTAGAAATAGTGCAGAGATTGCAGCTTTCATATCTGTGCACACAGAATCCAGCATAGCAACACCTTCAACTGGGGCTTTAGATGAGTCTGCAGCAGGGACAGTTAACAGTAACATTTATATTTCTCCTTTTTCAGTCATCATCTAGAGTGTGCAGGCACAAGGAATGAATATTAGATGAAATTAAATTAAATTTAACTTCAACTTCAACTTTCAACAGAAATTTGGTTTACATTTGGACTAAAATGTCTGATTCAGAGACAGGTCTGGAATTTCTGCTTAATCCAAAACTCTTTGCCCAATCTTTCAAAATCATTAGAAATAAAAGGGAAAAAAACAGGACTAGAAAGTACAACCTTATTTTATGAGCCTCTGGCCCACTTAAATGTTGCTTAAAAACACATATTACAACTTCAGCCTGTATATCCTTACTCAGGTGAACAAATGCACTGATGTAAGATTTAATTTTCTGAAAAATACTTTACCTTCTAATTCTGTTCAATATATAAGAGAAACAGCAACAACAAAAACTTAATTCCACACCACAACATGAAAGAAATAAAACCAAAATTAGGTCAGGAGAATGGTGTTATTTATGCACACAGTAACTGAATAATACTTGTTTTATGAATTCAAAAGCAAAGATACCTGTTTTTTATCAATTCAAAATGACAATAATTAGATAAATTCAAGACTAAGATAGAGACACACAAAGACAGAAAATAAAAAGAAAAGCTAGCATTCACTGTCCTAGGAGGAACAAAGATGACCCTACCTTAAATAATTCAAATTCCTTCTTTGGCATCAACAGCTACCAATCCACAAAGGATATTTGCAATTAAAATAAATACATACACATCCATTAAGCTCAAAATTACCATCTCTAAACAAATAAGCAGAAAAAAACCAAAATAAAACAAAACAAAACAACCTCCCCCCTCAAACCTTAAAGGAGACCATTTTGCTCTCTCTCTGTCAATGTTATTCTCACATTAGACAGTGAAATACAGGATCAGCCTCAGTATGTACAGGAAATAGGAATCTCTTGATGTATCAGTGGAACATGCAGGTATTTTAGCTTTGCTGCGAATCTTTTCCTCCTACAGACTTACACACACTGCAATGGAAAGCATTTACTCCCAAGTAGTGAACAATACCTGGATGGTGCGGGTATAGGCAGGCTCTGCCCATCCCGGGCCACCTTCTTGATTCCTCAGAGGGTCCAAAATGTTGTTTGGCACAAAGCCTGTGCTGCCACTTTTATTCTGAACCTTCCACCACTGCTTTCTGTCATCCAGAATCTGAAATAATGTGGTAGGTGAATTACATATTTTGTCTAAGTTTCCTCCTGGAAGTACATAGAGTGTGCCTCATTTCAAAACAAAACTATAACTTGGCCAGTTTCTGTGACTGCCAACAGAAATTACACAGATGTCCCTGAGAAACTTCTGTAGGCTTCCTCCTATATCATCATTACTGATTTTACTTGTTTGCACTGTACTTTTCAAAACATGGCTCTCATGAAAGGATGTGGAAGAAAAGTGTGTAATGAACATATGCAAACTCAGACATGCTGGACAAGACAGTAGAATGAAAATCAAACACTTGTGCAGAGGCACTGACATCTCTACAACCTATATGCTGTTGACGAAAGGAGTAACCACTAATAACTCAAGGAAAAGTTCATCATTCGATGAGAGCACAAATTTTCAAGACAGGGAACTGGAACAAGATGGCCAGGAGAAGTCAGAAATCTGACTACCTGCTGTGCAATCTCATACAGAACACTGTCTCTCTTTTCACTCCCTCCCTTCAAAACATGCCTAGCTTTCAGAGTACTTCCAGGAAAGCACAGTGGCCTTTGCACATACACATTATGCTTGCCAGAGTCAGTTATTTAACTCCTAGTAAATGAGGCTTTTAAAAGCAGCTCCAGAGAAGACAGAAGAAACAGACAAATACGGATCTCTACAGCACCAACTCATAAGCCAGCACAGAATCTCTATTTATCTTGTCTATGATGCAAACCAGATTGATTGAACTTTCTACATTTAGAGAGATAAATCAAACACATTGAAGTGATCACTAAGAACAGCCACACTGTCCACAGGAAACCTATCCTCAGCTTTGAGTAGCACCAGAAATTCACGGTTTCTCTTTGCAAAAAAATTACCTCTACGATCTCTTCTTTCATGACAGAAAGTTCACTGTTGTTTCTTGCCATAAATTCGTACTTGCATTTGGCATATTTCTTGGTCTGTGCTTTACTGTGTGCTTCATAGTTTCTGCAAAGCAAAGATCAGACTATTGCTCAGTGAGACATTCAATCAAATAAAAACACAAACAAAATGCCCTCTTCCAACAATTTACAAAAACATTTAAACAAAAACCCCATCCCACTATAACATGACGGTGCTGTAGAACTACCTATTCATAACACACTGACTAAAGTGCCAATAAAAATGGAAAAAACCCCAAAAAAAACAAAAGAAAGAGTTGTTTCACCTCAATAACTGGTAATCTTTCTTGGCTCACTGCTTGCAAGATGTATGATAAAAACTTAGATTAGCAGATGCCATTGTTTTAAAACAAACATGTATGCTATATTTAGTCTGTCTTCCTACAGTAGGTTAAACAATCATTTGCCATAAAAACAAATGAATATACTTAGTATATAAAATTGATACCTTGTGCTTTGTATGAAACTGTATTTCTAGTGCTCATCATAAATTGTTTCAAGTCCATAATAAATGAATACATTTTGTCATCAACATCAATGGAATTCAACTCTAAAAATGCTCATCTAGAAGTTTCCTTAACTGGCTGTAAGATACCATCAACACTAACAAACTCAAGTTACTGTACCATTTAAAAATGAAAATAACTTCTTGGCAGTATCAAAGAGCATTCATTGTAGAACAATGCATAACACAGTTTAACTCTGTGTCTTTCTCTTTCCATGAGGAAAGAGCTGTTCAGATTACATTTGGGTAAGAAGCTATTCATGTCTTTGATATAATACCTCTTCAAGTTGAGAGTCTTCCCCATGTCCAAAGGAAATAGTAACTTTATTCACATATTGCAAATTACATCCAAAACCCATACCAGGTAGTAAATAAAAAAAAAAAAAATCCAAACAGACAATGAAAACATGAAACAATCAACGTCTTGAAATGTTGTATACAACATCACGGCACAGGGATATGAATGCAGACGGTTGCTGTGTCACCTTTGGTCTCAGGTGTGCTTGAACAATCCAGTAGATACCTAGCTATTGCATGGCTGTGGAGAACTGTCTCACTTCACTTGAAGAGCAGAACAAGGAAAAGTCATATTTAGATTGAAAGATTGCTTTGAAAGAAAGACAAATCACTAAAAGTGTTTAAGAAGAGACTGAAAATCATGGGATGAATCCCAGCCTGCAGAATAGCTGTTAGGAGGCTGAAAGATGTGTGAGTAATACCAATTTTTTCTGCCACCCACTCAAAACACACATAATTTTGAACTCCTTTCTTACTATCTCAGGGATACAAATAATGTACCTCTGAAAGTAATTATACTTTTAGGCTGACTTTTCAAACTTATTTCACTAACTGTGTCTTCCTACCATGCCCAGAAACAACTATCCTGATTCCTTCAAAAAAACTTAACTCAGGAAGAATTTTCAAGAATGCTTACATTTCACTTTTACTTCTCTGTTGCAATGAACAGCAACATCCCCAGCACATGCACCAGGCCATGGCTGTATGCTTCTGAAGAGACCATAATTCTTCAAGCCCAGCTTAACAAGCCAAACAATTTACTTGAGAGACAAAAATTCTCAAGACTTCCCTCCATTCATCCTCCACTGTGTTTTCTTACTGCCTATCAGACAGACTAACTGCAGTCCTCTTCTCTCCAGTGCATGCATGCATACATGCTGCTCAGGAGCCAGTGGATTGCACAGACTTTTAGGGTGCTTTTCTTCAAATGACAGCACAAAACCAAACCACACAGCATACTACTTTGAAACACCACAAAACTTGCTGAGAAACTATTCAGTACTCTTTCAGCACCAGAGGGAGTCCCAGATACATCTGGCATCACACTGAAAGTTCAAGATCCTGACACTCCGTTTACATCAGCCAAGGAAAGTACACCTTACTGGAGGTCCTGGCATGTTGGAACAGGGCTCACTGAAGTTCTCTGTGACTAAAATTTCCCTGGACAAGGTGCAACCTAGCTCTTAGATGGCTGCGGGTGGTTTGGTCATTGCCTTCAGACTGCTCATTAGGAATGCCAACTTTGAACAGGGATCAGAAAACGATGTCTGAAAGAGTCAGCTTGAATTTCTCCTTAAACAGAAGTTACTTGGGGTAATACATATTAACAGCTTTCCCCAAAAAATTAGCTCCTACCAGGCACATATTTGATGTCTCAAGAGCCAATTAACAAGTGGAAGTTTGTGTTGTGTTGAGCAGACTGGAAGATAGGGGCACACTGTGGATGTTTTCATCAGTACCAGCCATCTAGACTCCGTCCTACAATCAGGGGTGAGAAGCAGGCACTACTACAAGTATGTCTCGTTTCATATCTTTCAAAAGACTAATTTCACCTTACATGAACTGCTTCTTAGAAACACCCATTTCTCTTTATCCAACACAAAGGAGGCTTGGATGACTCTTTCCGTTGCAGCCAGATACATTGATACCATCAACAGTTCAATGCAATAAGACTCATTCTCTAAACCTGAAATGGTGGCAACAACATTTGCATGGAATACTCTCTTCTCTGAAAGGAAACAGGTCTTATCACATTACAGGTAAGAAAGAATGGAATTAATAGTACAGATCATCTAGATTTCAAGCTGACTGATCCTGAGACATGAACTCAAAAAAGTAACCAAGTTTGAAAAACTGATAAAGAGATGACTACTACTGCTGTTGTTTTTACGGAGAAAAACTCCAAAGCTCAGGAAAAGAACCGAGCCTTCAACCTGCACACCATGTGGGAATTTGTTTGCATGCAGATTAACAACAGGATCTTTTAGCACATAGCTCAAAACAAGGGATTATATAAAAGTTTTCATCAAAAGAATTATATGAATATTGTTTTAACCAGCAACCTGAACCCAAAAACTTAGCTCACACATCTTCCATGGCACGTAAGTCAAAATACACTTAATATAGTATGTATAAAATATGGTTTGGGTATGGGGGAGCAATTCCAACATTGCTTTAGCAATTGACTTCCACAATTTCTGCTGGTATAAATTCTCCCCACAGACAAGGCTGACTCCAGGGATCACTGCATTTGATCTCATCAAGCTCTTCAGATTTAGGCTAAAATGAAGAGGATGAAAGTGGATGTGCAAAAAGAAGCTAGCTGCTATGCAAACATTTCAGAACATTTTCAGTAACATTTGAAAGAGCATGGAAGAAATGAGGAGTTACTATTCTGAAAGTGGATATTTAGACACCAGGCCATAAAACAAAAGGCAGGAAAATCACAGAGCACTAAGTGAGCAGCTAAACAAATCAATCAATCAATCATTCAAAACATGGACAGGTAAATCTCAAGAGCAGACTTATCATCCTTTGTGGTTCTAAAAAGAGGGAAGAGTATAAACATGAAACAAAGCAGAAACAAAATTTGAACCCAAATAGGAGGATTCTGTGTTCTCAATTACGTTGGAATTCCATTATATTATTTTTGACAAAAGCATTGATTTAACACCACACACAGATGGGGTAGTTTCATAGAGATGATGCTAAAAAGAGTCTTAATGCTGTGCCTTAGAGAAGCAAAAGCAGAACACCCACTGATAACCAGAATTACTCCCTCATAGAAATAATGATCTGCTCCAGACATAACCAGAGGTAATAACAGACACCACCACCCCAACAGCCGTAAGTTGGGACAGTTATCCACAGCACCACGTACACCGTTGAGTCACTGTTACCTATCTACGTGTCGGCTAACAGTTTGCTTAAAGGCAGCCACAGCTGCCCCCTGGTCCAGCAGAGGCCCTCTTTTGTACACTGTGTTACTGAATGCATACCCATCGGACGGAGGGTAGTCAGGAACACTGGGAGGCTGGAAGACAAAAAAAGAAACAAAGCCACAAAATGGATTAGTGTCATCAGCAGCACTGCCTAGTTCACTTAATCCAGCACCCCTAGGGTCCCTGTCAGCTTTCACGTGTTCTCAGGTGCTCACAGTTGTGCTATGAAAACTTAATAACTTCTGCATTTCAAATACATAATCAGGGAGATCAAAAGGATAAGAATAAAAGAATTTCTATCCTAAGTCATCCTGCTGCATTAATATTGCAGTGGATGTTCTTTAGAAAAACAGTTCTCTGGGGCAAGGTCCATGTCATCACTCAGATATCACTACAGCAACACAACTTACAAACAATGACTGAATGGCTTTAAAAAAAAACTGCACTGAGAAACCACTTTCAGCTTTTGTTCTAGATGTACACTTAAAGCCAGAAAACTCCAGCTAGCCATCAGTATGTGTCTATAAGAAATAAAACCTCCCAAGTGAAATTATTACTCTATTGCAGGATAACAATATCAAGAGGCTCATCTGTGTCACCCTTTCACTGTGTGTGACTGATTTCAAAGAAGAAATGCAAAAAGGAATCAAGCACAGAGAAAAGGATATTCAAGGCCTTAGAAAATTCTTTGTAAACCAAAAAAACTCCACCTTAAATTCAGCAATGACACTCTTATTCTAGGAAAAACTATTTTAACCATCATTTCCCAAAACAAAAACAAGCTAAGCAGCTCATTTCTGGAGATTATGATATTGAAGTTGCACATTTTAGATCTTTTTCTTATAGCACCATCCAGTTGCAAAAGTTAGAACAGTTGAGATTGATCAGAAATTGCCAAATGTCTAACGCCAGTTTTGAGTTGGCTTTTCTGTTGTTGTTTGGTTGTGTTGTTGTGCCTTTTTCTGTTCGTTTTTTTCTTCTCTCTCTCCCTCCTTTGGCCTGTGTGGCTACCTCATTTCTGCCTCCAAGTAACTGACCTGGCACCAAGAGACACTTGCCTACAGGTTTGAGGGTTTATGAAAAGCAATTAAAACCACACAAAACCCCCATACACATAGGTTATTCTTTAAAACTTTATTATTAAGATCTCTTTGAAAAAAACCCAACACTCTCAAAAAAAATTGCCACCTAGTTTATACCTTACATCAAAACACAACCAGGAAGTAGGAACTCATTTTACTTCACACACGAATTATTTGCATCGCCTTGTCTTCACTGGACTCTCTACCACCAGTTCCCCATTGTGTCACTGTCATTTGGTGTCCTCAACACTGAACTGACTCCACCTTGAAACCCCTCTAGTAGAAGCTCTGTGTGTGTCTAGATCTTATGATTTAGGACTGAAAACTAAAACAAACAGACAAAATGGTTCTCAGGACTGGGAACCTCCAGCGCCCTTTGCCAGATGCCAGAGTAACCCCAGCCCAGCACACCTCTCAGCAAGGAGCCTCAGTTCTCAGGAGAGTAATGGCACACCAAGACATGACACCAAGTAGCACCAAGAGGTGAACACTTAAACTCTCATTTTATTTTTCCAGCACCCTTTGTTAAAGAAGCTGTTATGGCAGATTTATGAAAGAATAATTATTCTGCTATCACCCATTCCAGGGCAGCTCGCACAGCTTTTTCCAGCTGAGCACCTACAGTATTTCAGAGCTATTAAGCAACTCAGTGCTTTTCCCCCTAGGGATGTGCTGAGGAGGCACTGGTGCAGGGAGACAAGATACTGAGGTTAAATGACTTGCCAAGCCCACGTGGGAATCAGTGATAATCATGAAACTAAGGTGCCAGGCAAACAAACATCTTCAGTGAACTGGGATATACTATTTTTTGTCTAAATCTTCAAAAGACAGAAAAAAAGCCTAAGTTGTCCCTAACAACTACCAATCCAACCAATACTACTACCATGAAAAAAAATGAAATCAACTGCCTGAGAACACAAGCAACCAAAAATACCTCACAGTATTCTTCCCCTCCAACTTACTATATATAGAAAGAAAAAATAAAACTCTTAAAAATCATCCAAAGAGAAAAATTTATGCTCCTTGTTTCCTCAATGCTATTTTGTCTTATTTTATTATTTTTTAGAAGGCGCACAATATAAACAAAGAAACAGAAGTAGAAAACCCTATACAGAAATTTAAAGCAGCAGTGAAAACACTGAGACAACAGTTGATGAGATTTTGGGGGGACACGATCAGGGAAAAGGGTGACAGCAATGGCAATAGCTACGTTTCACATTATTGTGTTTACTCAATGCTTTTTTGATCAAAATGAATCACTGGCAATAACTTAGGTTTTGGCACATTTATTCTTATATATCTTGTTAGGCACAAAACCAAACAGTGTTTCAAGTAATCAAATATGTACCCTGCTATCCTGTTTTGCAGAACTTTATCCATTTTTTTTTTGTCTCTATAGCTGAACAGATTGTGGGCTTTTTAATAATGGAGATTTTAATTAAAACAAAGTTTTATTGTGAAAAGCTTTCCACTGGCAGTTTTAATAAACTTTTGCTGGGGAACTTTGTTGTCTCCAACAGGAGAATTGCTCTGCAGGAGAACACCACCCCATAACAGCCAATAATCCTTCCCTTGAATCTTCTTCCTTATGTGCATTTGTTCACTAACAGATTTTAAAAAAATAATATATATATATATCTATTGTAAAATTAAGATAAAATTCAGTATTGATGTGTTAGGATGTAGTCTAAATATAATGTTGATGTAGATTGCTTTAGGAAAATAGGAAAGACTGTGGACTGAACCCAGAAAATTCTTAGGTACACTTCCAACTGCTAACAGGGGAACTTGGACTACCTAACACTTGATTTAAACTAAAACTAGGAGAGAAAAATAGAATAAATTTTTAAAGCTTATGTCCTCAACAATAAAAAGCTTTCAAAATGAGAACTCTTATGTGTTTAAAACAGCAATATCCTTTTTTTTTTTTTTTTGAATTAAGAAGCAACAAAATCCACATATATTCTTAAACACAAAAAATCAAAGTACGTTTTCTGACCAACAGCTAGAGGGTAGAAACTTTGCTGAGAAACGAAGGGGCCGACTACAAAGTTGGTCAGAAAATCACTCTGGATTCTCTGGAATCTGGCTTTAGATGGTGGTGCATGTTTCCATTCTCTAAATAGAATAATCTATCTTTTGCTAAATTGAGCACATTTCTTCGGAGAAAATGATGAGAACATGTTCCTGTGCAATAGTTCTTCTAATTAGCAGCTGTTTCTCAGATGTAGGCCTGTATTACCTGACATGGCATTATTCTGATATCACCTCCAAGTACTTCCTTGAAATACAGTGAAAATATCAAGAAATTAAGGAAAGGACTATTACAAAGGAGCTTAAATCCAAAGTTACCTAAAAGGTGGCAAGTTTTCATCTTTTTGTCTGTGAGCCTATGCACAGATGAATGTGTGGTTCAAATTCTGCCTAAAGCATATACGATCAAAATCAAGGGGATCCAAAAGCACAGGTCAAGAATCAAACTGAACCTTAGGGGCTTGAAAAGTCCTCCGACCAGTGATGGGAAAGTGCATTAGGTTCGGGGAGAGTAGTAGGTAAAACCCTTCTATTTTTCCTAATTGCAGTTTTGGTGGTTGAACAGGTATTTGGTTTCACATAACTTTAATAAAAGTATACTGAGCTTGCCCTGATGTAGCTCCAATAATGTCAATATGTCACTCCAATAATGTCACAAAACACTTCATGAAGGGAGCAGTTGGCGTTGCTTTCAGCTAATTCACAAAAAGCCGTTGCAGGTAACCTACCTCAGTTGACAGTCTCTTCATTTCTTGCTTCCGCTGTTGCTCTGCAACGTTTGCTACAGACTCAGCCAAATGATTGAGTTCTTGCTCCTTTGGAGCTCCCATGAAGTTCAGCAAGGGAGGCTCCCAACCATTTCGGAAACGGGGCACATAAGGTGGAATAAAATGGTCTTTGGGCCAATCCGCTCTGTAGGAGAAGTAAATTAGAGATCTATAGCAAGGGCCATATACCTATTGGGTTAATAGGCTTCCTGAAAATTAAAATGCTTTAGAATCTTTATCAGAATAGAGGAGAGGTCTCTATACTAATAGAATACAGAGAATTGTGCTAGAATGCACAAAAAACCAGCAGAATACATTTATTGACCACAACTATGTTCCCTGCTGTGCCCTGCAGAAAGAACCTGCTCCTGCTGCAAGGACTTGTCAGTTGTAAAACACAACAAATTTCTGCCTTTTAGTAAAAGATGAGTGATAGAAGAATCAATAACAAATGAACATGGGATTTGTTTTAACTATTAGATGGGGAGAAATATTACAATGCTGTATTTGTGCTAAAGCACCAGACAAAAGACTTCAAAGAAACAGCCTGCTTTATAAAAGTCTGAAAGCAGCTATGAAACATGGAAGCTTAAAGAGCCTACCTATACCTAAAAGTTAAACAATAGCTTTTACTGACAAAGTCCCCAACTCTACATGCTCCAAGACAGAAGAATTATCATCACATTTGCTGTTTTGTAGTTCAGATCATTCTGTTTAAAATACTGTATCACTTTTCAGAGCTCCAGTAACATTCCCTATTAATAATAAATATATTAATAATATATATAAAATACAAAATACCTAAATAAATGTTTTTGTGCTCTGCCTTTGCACTATACAATCACACTGTCCTGCAGTGAAAGCAGAAATGGGAGTGTACATTACAGTCTTAATAGCCTTGTTGACACTGCTCAAAATTAACGTTCTAGGAGCAGTCAGTAATTACTAGTCCATTAGCAGACTGGAGCTGGGTCAGTAGCTCTTGAGTCTTCTCTCTCCTGCTGCACCATCTCACAGTGTACCTCTGGATGCTCAGATCAATCAGACCATTATTTCCAACCTGCACAGGTCAAGCAACTACATTCTGTATGCTTCATTCTTCACTGCCCAAGATGAGCTACTTCTCTTTCCATTAAACCTTTTTCAGGGTGTACTAAACAAATGATGATGGTACTTTCCAAGAAAAGGAGTCCATTATTTTACCCAGGAATCCATTTTCCCCTGCAAATTTGTCTGCATTTTCTCCCTTCTTGAGACCCCTAAAATCAGACCACTCTCAAATCCCACTGAGGTTGAAGATTTCCTTCCCAAAAACTTCAATGTACAGTTCTGAAGGGTCAAAAGCCTACCAAATTAATATTGAGTTTGAGTGGTGGATAACTGGTTAAGACTATGTCAATAAATTTGCCTTTGGAGACCATCTCTAAAATATGAAAATGCTTTTTCTCACCTGGCTTTGGTCCATGTGTCGCCCAACGACATCCATAACTGTCCTTCCTCACTGGTGACAGTATATCGCAGGAAGTCTATAGTATCTTTTGTTAAGAGGGGGCTGAGTACTGTACTAGCAAGCTCTGGACCTCCTGTTGTCTGTACCACCTAATCCAAGTATGAAAATAATACAAAGAACATACACATTGTCCGAAAGGAAGCTACTGTGAATACAAGTTACCTACAGTGCTGCTAGGAAACATTTATTACTCACAACCTCACCCCACCAGAAAACTCTGAGAGGCTAACAATGTACTACAGAACAACTAAACCATTTGTTGCAGAACTGCTGTTCTGGTCACCAACCATTTTATATTTAGAAACACTTTTTGGCAATGTCTGTTTTGCTCTACTGATCAAAACGAGACATACTTCTATTAAACAGACATATAGTGATGCTTTCAGCTCTCCATATGAGTTGTAAAGTACCTCATTTTTCTATTGTTAATTAAAAATTATCATGGCAAACTATAACATACACAGCTAAAGATGGTTTAATAAATATATTTAATAGATGAGAACACAGGCAGAAAAGGATATAAATTATTTTCTAAAGAGAACCTCATCCTGAGATACACACATTTCTCCTTGGTTATTGTCCAAGGACACAACATTTCAATCTTCTTATCCTTGCAAAGGTTACAGAGCATATAAATACAAGAGCTCTGAATGAAAACATTGCAAAAATTATAAAACCTTACCATATGCAGTGGGGTAAAGAGAAAATGAACCAGTTCAGCTGCACTAGGGTTCTGGATATGAAACTTCAATTTGGCCTGAAGGAATAAGAAAATGATAGATTTTAAGAAACACCTTTTATGACAAAAAATACTTCACATAAGAATGGCCATCCCTCATCAGGCTACAGGTCCACCTAAGTCCAGTGTTTTGTCTGCAGCATCATCCACGTGCAAGTGCATCCAATTGTTTTTGAGTCCATGTAAATCTTTAGCACCTACTGCACAAAACAGAAGTTGTGCAACTGAATTATATGCTTTGGAAAGAAGCATCTCTGTTGGAAATTTGTCACCTCACAGTTCCATTAGTGCAGTTCTTTTCCAAATGAAAACTGAGCAATCCTTCTCTGCTCACTTTTCCCAGTGATGCCCCTAAGCATTTACAGACTTGTTACATTCTTCTTCTGGTCTTTTCCAAGCTACAGTCATACATTTAAGCATTCTTGTCCTCCCTATACCTTCTTCAATTTTGCTACACTGGAAACGAAGTCAGGGAACATAATGGTGTATTGATGCTCTTTATTTGTTATCATATCTATCAATATTGAATTCATCTGTCACTTTGTCTGCTATGATGAGGTGCTGCTATATTTGCAGACTCTCCACTCCCCATTTGACAGAATACCTGTAGAGATGTTGGACAGCAAAGGCCTCTACAAAGCCACGTGTGGGACTTCACTTTTGTATTTACTGCACTTTAAGAACCAACACTTTTTGTCATTTAATTTGCCATTTCAGCAAACAGTGATCTAGGAAGCTACATTCAACCTCACAGTAGTTCTTTAAAAAACAGGTGTGCAATCTTGCTGGATGTCTTTTAGAAATATAAAACAAACAAAAAAAGAATTGATTGTTTTAAAGGCATTATTCTGTTTTGCCACATGCACATTTGCTTCATCCTCAATTCAATATACATGCCTACAAACTGCATCTCACGTGGGGGTACCTCAGGAGTCCCTGGTTGTCATAGTCCCTCATATCCCTGGAATGGCTTTAAAGATTATTAACTTTACCTTAACCACTTCAATTTGAGACAACTGAGAGGCAATTTGAGAGAGGTTGCACACCATATTGTGTGGTTTGCTGACTTAGTTTTTGGAATAGATGGATGAATGGTGCCTATTCAAACAGGGCTTTGATTTGCTGTTCTTTAACACACTACCAGTTCTTGAATGGTAAACAGATAATCTCTTGTGCCTTCCATGAAAAATGGTTTTCATGAACAGATTGTCCACTATCAAGCTTTTCCAAGTAAATATATGCAGTACAAAAAAAATCATATACTTTCTCTGATACAGCTTCTTGAAGGATTTTATTTACTGACCACCTGTTGGCCCTGCAGGCTCCAGAAGTAAGAAGCATGTCAGAAGGTGTTTTTAGAAGTTACAACAGTTTTTATCGCATCTTGCCTTCCATCCCCCATGCTGCTTTTTCCTGGCCTCATTCTACTTTTGCATCTAGCCTTCCAGAGGGTGCTTCCAAAAGAAGAGAGAAGAAGGATGTGTTTTTTACTTCTAATATCTTCCAACACATTGTTCTTCAGTCATAACAATGTTCTTCTGGTCTTTCTAAAGTTTTGTTTTTTACAGAGGGTAGAAATTTTCTAGGAGCTTCCAGAATGGTATTTTAAAACACTTTTCTCTCTAATGGTAAAGATTTTATTCTTCTAGCTACTTCTTTTATTTTTTAACTAGATTCTTAATTTTATACTATTTTCTATGTCTGACATAAAGCACCAGGAAGTGAAATTTCAGGCTTTTTTGTGTCCTGCAATGATGCTGAAGTAAAGCACTGCTACAGCACAGCTTTTCAAGAGCAACATTAGAAACCAAGAACTATTTTTCTCCTGTACAGAAGATAAATATTTAAAGAAGCACATGTTGTTCCAGGGTGAAAACTTATTTTAAATGCAGAACATGGTAAGAAGTAACAATCGATAGAAATGAAGCATTATTACTGAGAATCACAGAAAGTCAGGAGTTTGAAGAGAAGGATCAGTATGTTCTAAGACATCTGCCCCTTTCCCTCCTCCGAATCCTTTAAGGTCAGAATAACAGCATTCATTTTAGTTTGGTTTATTTTTTCCAAAAAAAGATATTCTTAACATTTCTAAATATGTCCTACAGCCCTTGCAATCAGAATTCATTTCCCAAGAGGGAAAAAAAAAAGCTGATTTGACTCAGTGAAAGCAAGAACAATTTTCCCTGTTGGCATAGCTTCCCCAGTAATTGGAAGGGATAGACAGCATCTGAAAGTAAACACTTTGAAGATGTCCCACTTGGTGTTTTCCTTTAATAGCACTTGCAGAAGAGGAGATGCCAGGACGAGGCTCTTGAATTAGCACCTCCATTTGCTAAGAACCTATAAAGTGACAGCAATTTGTCAGATGGAGGATTCTGAGGCCACAAAGGTCCTGTATAATGATGGCAACAAGCACAGAGAGTCTGATGGGCATAGCTGAATAAAACTAAATTAAGGCCACAGCTGGTGATGCTGGCAAGCATGCAACAGAACTGTGATCTTAACAGACATTCCTAGAAATTCTTCTATGTCCTAAACTCAAATTTCCCACATGAAAGGCTTTAAAGAACCAAGAAAACAAGAAATACAACAATGCTGAAAAGAAATATGATCACTTAGTCACTGTATAGAGCTCTCAAGAAGCAAAGGGCTAAAGCTGGCTCAAAGGCCAACCTAAGCCAGAGGTGGCCAGATCTGCTTTTGTCTCAGTTCAACCTTGGACGCAGAAGGAAAAAGCAAATGTCCAAGTGTCAGTTGGACTATTCTTCCTGTGTGTCAGTCAAAGACCACACAAGATTACCTTTCTAGGTATATTAGCATTCTTGAGGATGACACTTGTGGTTTGTTTGCTCCTTCTGAAAGAGCAACGGAGACCAGGACAATGCAGACCCAAACTCATACTTCCCTGGATGACATGACCACCTCTGCACAGCTGGCAACAGTAAGGCACTTAAGACCCATAAGGCTTCTCTACATGGATAAGGCACCAGCAAATTTATAGTCAGAAGGCTAAAGACTTGATTAATATGTTCCAAAAGACAATATAACCTTCTGCAGCTCCCTCAGGGAAATCAACAATAAAGCATCGACACCCACTGGAATAGCAGGAACCTCCAAGAAAACACAGAAATAACCGCAAAGCAAATCTATCATGTTACTGATTCTTCCTTCTCCATCTTTCTCCAGAATTTTAGTTCTTTGCTTCATACTAGTGAAATCAGACATAGGAAAATCAATGCAGCAAAACTGACACCCAAATTAATTTGTAGTGCTGGAGAAAACAAAGAAAATATTATACTTTACATCAAATAACCCAGGGAAAAAGTCCTGTTACTGCATGCCTTACACCACTATATCCACTAGCAGCCACTTACCAAAAGATTGAAGCCATGCTTGAATTTTTGGAAGCAGTCAATAAACTCATCTGGAGGTGGTGGTTTTGCACGGAGAGTAAGAACTCCCTCTGGTGAACAAAATGTGATTTTATATATACTATATGGTATATCATTTCTATAAATATCACAGGTGCAGTAAACATACAAATACATAATAAATTTACCAACTTACAAAATTTTGTAACTACAGAACCACAACAGTGAGCATATCCTGCAGTCATATCTCTATTCGCTCCCCACTGACTTGAAGCAACCCTATTGTCATAGGATTTCCTCTAAGAATATAGTGTGCAGGATTTTTTATGCTCAGTGTGAAAGAAAATTACTACATTCATGAAAGAACAAAACAAAACCCCCACATTTGGTAGCTACTTCAATGATCCTCAGAGAAACAGAACTGTGTGAAGTTAGAACTCCTCTTACCTCCGGGACCTTTCTTTTTACTTTTTTTTGTTTTCTTCCTCTTTGAAAGTTCAGCAAATGCTTCAGCAGCTTTTTGTAGTTTGGTAACAAAATATTCAATATCATCCAAAATATGGTTCAGAATTTGCTATGGAAGAAAAGGAACAGTTTTTCTACAAAACCTATGGCAGAAATACTCCAGAAATCAAAATTACTACACTCTGACACACCAACAGCTTCCTTGGAAAAAAGTCCATGCAAGAACACTGACTATTTAGATAAATTATCTTCTTAACTCTACACATTTGCAAAGTATTTTAAATCTTAGATTTTTAAACACTTAGAGCCACTGAAAGTTTTTCAAAATATAAGCATCAAGATAACTAAATTCAGATTTGTGTTCCACAATTCATTCACACATCACTAACACATGAAAAAAATTCGAATTATTTGTGTAGGACAACATTTACTAAAAAGTGTAACTTCATCAGATGATCTCCTTTAGTACAAAATATTGAACTATTTGTTGAATGGTAGAATGAAGCTTTATAGAAGAATTATACTGAAGAATTGTTTCCAAAGAGCAAACAGATGAGAATGAAGGAGATGCTGTGGAAAACATGTATACATCAGTTCGGCAGTCCCCGATGTGCTTTCCTCAATACCCTCGGATGCTGCTGATGGCAACATCAAAGTAGAAAAGTAGAAAGTTAGAACTGACAAATGGGGCAATATCTGGTATCATATACATCATAAGGCCTCCCCAGAGTTGTTGTTTATATGCAATATCAGAAATTACTATATTATATTCATTTTCCAGATATTGCACGTATCTATGTCACACTAAATTAATGGAATTTAAGTTAATCCTTGCATAGTTTGTTGAGTTTGGTCTACCATGTAAAATCAACATTTATGTTTCCAGCTTTTCACAGAAGAACGCATCAAAATTTAGTACTTCTTTATTTTCTTTTTTTTTTTAAAGAAAAAAAAATAAGATGAGGAATGACCACCTATTACTTTTTAAGGTATACCACACAAACATAAGCAACCCCAAAAGCTTTCCTCCAGAACTCAACTTCCCACGTGGAAAAAGCCTTCTCATGATGCAGAACTGCAAAATTTCGCAGATACTAAGCAACATTGTTTGTAGTTTCTCACTTACAACATCTCTGTCAATCCTGGCTGCTATCATCTCTGCTGTTTCTTCATGATCATTGTACTGCCTATGTTTTTCAACTGCAGAAAAGGGAAGAAAATAATACACAAAATTAGTAGCCAACACTTCCTATACAGCTTATCACAGAATCACAGAATGTTAGGAGTTGGAAGGGACCTCGAAAGATCATCTAGTCCAACTCCCCTGCCACAGCAGGATTCCCTAGACCAGGTCACACAGAAGCACGTCCAGACGGGTCTTGAACATCTCCAGAGAAGGAGACTCCACAACCTCTCTGGGCAGTGGAGTTCCAGTGCTCTGCCACCCTTACTGTGAAAACCATACTGCTGTGAGGAAAAGATGGAAAATGTTTGGAACAGTCACTTTGCAAGGACTCCACATAACCTGAAAATCTTGCACTCTTAATGCCTGATCCTGCTACATCTCACCCACAAAAAAAATAAAGCTTAGTTGTATGTTCTCAGTGAACTCAGCTGCATAAATAAAGCTAACCACAGAAGTGTGCTACCAGGGTCTAAATCAAAAAATTACAGCAGGAAGTGGCAGATTACAAATACAACATAATTAGAAATCATTCCATTTTGCAAAATACTCTGAAAGCTACTCCAGCAGAAGTAAGCAAGAAGGGAGAGAATAGCTGTGACTTCAAAGACAATTTTCATGTAAAAAGAACACTAGTTTAGCCATACGGACCACTATAAACATAAAATAAATATGTACTGTTGATCTCTAGTTACTTTTTAATCCGTGATTATATATTTTATTTATCTGAAAAATATGGCCTATGCTTTCTCTACTACTCAACACAGCAGCATTAGATTACTAGAGGCATGACAGTACTGATTACTGTGAATGTTCCTACATCCACAAAAAATCCCAGATTAAAATACGTAGCCCACCTCCACTCCCACCTAAACACAAGTAAAAGAAGCTCTGAATAGCAATTCAGAAAACAGGCAAGTGCAAATAAATGACAAATCAGATTATCACAGTTAACTGTGACAGTCAACTATGGTTTTGGGCATTTCAAACTACACTGAGAATAATCTGTCAGCGAGGACAAAGGGGTGAACTGAGACAGCCATTTCTGTAGCTGGATTCAATTACTGTAACCTTTATGGAAGCATTCTTTCCAAATTATTTTTGTTACTGCAAGCATCATAAAAACCTACTGCCCAGAACAACTGTTTGTCCCCATGCTGAGCAGCAACAGGCTCCCAGAAACACTTACAGTCCCCTTGCTCAGCTGCCCACGCAGACCATGCTGCCACACGGCTTCTCACATCCACTTGGGTGATAGTCCCTGGGGGCACAGGGGCAGGTGCCCGCGGTGGCGGTGGAATGGCACTGTCAGCTTTCGATATCATTCTAGAGGAAAGAAAGCCCACAAGTGACACTTGAAGGAAAAATGTTCTGTTTTCAGTGCTTTATCAGAGAAGACAAGGAGGCTTCACAAGGACCTCTTTGCTGTTGAACTTACTACAGACTTGCCAAGTAAAAGCAGTACTTGAGACCATGATGTGTAAACATGTTAAATATAGTAGGAAAACCATTCCATGATGGGGCTGGCAAATCTTCAACACCTGGCCACATGGGAAATCCCCAAGCAGAGTCACAGAATATGTCTGGGTAACTGCCAGTTTACGTAGGTAAATACAGTGGCTTGGGTTTAGTAGGTGGCACTTTTACCATCACATCCAGCTCAATGGCTGGACTTCCATTTTGTGTGAAAGTCTTCATTATAGAAGTTACCCTTCAGTCATCATAACTGAGTATCTATTCCCTAAATTTGACAGGTTGCCAGAGTTTTCTTAAAACCCTACCAACAAATCCAGTTCAATGTTCGGGCTGATTTATTTATTTAATTTTTTAATAACTGTGTTCTTCTCATCCTGTCTTGATGAAAACATACCAGTGTTCCCATCTGCAATTGTCCAGTTTTCCAGTTCTGAACCTAGTTTTAAATACCATAAGGAAAGGTCTTTAGAGTCATTCCACACCTTGATACCACCAGATAGAATACTCTAATTATGTCATAAACACATCCTACTCCTTCTTCCATACCCCTATCTAAGAGCAAGATCTTCACCTTGAGTTCACCTCTTTATACTACCATCTCATTCATGGCATTCAACACCACCACCAAGTGTCAGGTGTTATTTAGTCTTTGAACACTGAACGAAAAATACGTTTCTTTCACCTTTCCTTCCTCCAGTCTGCTGGGCATTCTTCTCCACATGTCCCACAATTCTACTTGTCAATAAACTTGCAGTAACTTGATAATGCAGTGTCAAGCAGGAGGGTGTCTCCTCGTGACGTGACCCTATGCCAGAACGTACATGATATGACAGCAAGTAAATGGTGCTAAGCTGTCACACACTCATGACCTCTTGGCCTCATAGCCCTTGGAGACTGATATCTCAGATTATTTTTCCCACTAGATGTACTGACCAACATTCTTTTCCCAATTAAATCTCACTAGTTTTCCAGTACATCCAATGTGCATGAGTCCTTCTGGATTGCCTCTATGTGTTTATACCAGTCTGTTACAGTCCCACAAACAGTGTAAATCTACCTACTCAATTTTAAGCCTGCAGATAAAGTTAGAGGAGTGTCCATTACTCAAGGAAAACTTCCTAAGTTGTGAATAAGAATTTAACAGGTAGCTAAGACTGTTAGAAACTCATTCATGTAATATTGGCATTTCAACTTCATGATTTTTGTCCAGCAGAGACTTCTCTATCTGGGCCACAAAAGTTAAGTGTTATTGAGAGATACTATCGGGATACAGTTACATACAAACTTTTCTAAACGCTACCACACTTACCATTCAGTATCTAAAAAAATTTGTGCCCTTCTTTCTATGCCTCTGTTGGCTACCTCTCATTTCTGTATTAATCTTCTCTAAACCCAACAGACTCCTTTCCCTCACATTTTTCAACTAGCATAGGAGTTTTCACTACCAAGAATAAAAGGAGTTCAGTATCGTTAAATAGGTGAGCAGGAAGATTATTCAGTCTTTGGTTGCTGTTTTAGTTAATATCTTTAGATCCCAAAACTTTTAATCACAATCTTATTTACTTGGAGTTGTGGGCATTTATGTTTTAATTTAAATTCTAAACTACTACTTCTGATATATAGAACAGAAACATGCAATGCTATTCTCTGGCAAGTGGTACTGATGTCAGCGCTTCCTGTCTGTAAGATGGAATTAGGAAAGGTAAGAGTGACATTATAAATTGAGAGAGAATGAGCTAATTATTAAAGCAAGACCTCCACACATGGTTTTGGAAGTATATTATCCACTAGTAAAAAAGAACAAAAGACAGCAGGCAGACTTGAAAAGCTTCAGAATGCTGTAAAATTATTTGATGATCCTATATACTGCCAAGAAGTTAAGGTTTTACCTCAATGTTTCAAGCCTTTTCTTTTGTTTTCCACTTTTGCTGTCACTGATTGCACTTTCAATATCTTCATGAATAAAGCTAGCCTAAAGAAACAGAAGCAGAAACCATCAGTTATCAGCTAGACTGTCCAGATATAGGAAATAAAAAACTCCTTGTGCACTGTTTTCAGGACATCTTTAGATTCCAGAATACCTTATCAGATCCCATTTATTTAAAAGTTCTGGGATAAATTATTTTTACACATGAGCAGAACAAAGAAACACACAATGCTATTGTCTGGGAGTTAGTATTTTTGTCTTTGTTCCAACCTCACACAATATCATCAGATGAGTATGTCATCTAGATGTCAAATTTGTCTGAACAGCTGTAATTATCTCAAGTCAACCATTATTGCTTTAGCTATTTTTTCTCCTCTGCTTACGTCATTTTTGGTTTTCTCAAGTGTGTTAGGGGAAAGACATAGTATTACAGAAAAAGAAAGAAATCTACTATAGATAGTAGCAGCATAAATGATTAGGAAAGTAACTTTAGTGATACAGTTTCCTTTAAGAAATAACAATAGCCTCCAAGTTCTCTTTGACGTAACAGAAGAAGAATTTTTTAGGTTTCCTAATCTGTAGGTTCCTGTCTTTCCATAACTGTAGCCTGTCTCCACCAGTGGCCCACAAGTGAAATTTTGATGCACATCTAAGGTATTTTTTAATAGATCTTGTGTTAAATAGGTCACAGCTTCTCATAGGATTTAGAATGCTCTATAACATGTCTTCAGCTGACAAATTAGTTTACTACACAGGTTGTCAAAGCCCAAATCTGTCAGTGTCTGGTTCACTCTACAAGGTCCACAGTTTTTTTAGTACCCTTGCAATGTAGAAGTATGTATCTTTTGGGGAGGAATATATAACCTCTGCTGGGACCAGACAACTTTGATCAACTTAGGATCCAAAGGGATTAAGGGACTTCTCAAGCTATAATGAATTGCACTACAGAATATGGATGAAGGATACATTAAGGTTAAAAAATTAATAGAAAAAACTTAAGGGGATTTGAGGAACTTAAACCCAGAAGAATTCCATTAATCATGTAAAATAATACATATCAAGAGCATTTTTTGGTTTAGAAAATATTGAATGCCCCAAATAATATTGATTTGACTAATTTTTTATTGCAGAGGCTCCCAAGGTTTATGGTATCTTCTAATCAAAAGTGGGAAAAAGACTAGTGAGAAGGACCTAACCTTTCAAAACCAGGCAAGTCTTATGAATAAGGAACAAAAACTAGGGTATGGTCACAGAACCAAACAATATCTCAAAACAAAAAAAAAAAAAAAGGGGGGGGGGAGGGCATCCTGGAATTCCAAGTCATGTATAATTGATCTGCATTTTTATTTGTTCACAGAGGAACAACTTCAAAGGATGAATCTGAAGAAAACAGATCACCTCTGCACTTTGGGAAGCTGGGTCCAATCAGACCTCAATTAGGATCCCTGCTTTATTTAACATAATGCCACCTAAACTTCTTATAGGATCCCAATTTCCATTGAAACAGCAAGTTCTGTGCAAGGAATCATACAACTAGGCAGTCATCTTCACATCACTCTCACTATACCAATTTCAAACCAGGTGCACAGTGTGACTGGTGCCTGGCAATCTGTCAGTTTTGGACAATGACACCAACTACTACTAAGGAATTTTAATAAAATCCTTATCAGATTTATCAATTACCAATTACATGGCATAACTAGCAGAAATGTGTAATCCTGGAAATAAATAAGTATTGCAGAATACATTAAAGAGAAATTATTAGTCTTGAAGGAAGTATTTTTTTCAGGGACAAACAGTCTCCTTGTTTTTCCCCTTTTGAAAGTAATATTTTCATTTTCCTTATCTCTCCAGCAGAGCAAAGATGCAGAGAGGTGAGAATGTAAAGAAGGTTAATTTTCCAGTGACAAAAAGAGCAAAAAAGGGGGAAAGACTAGGTTAGACTCAAGGCTCGGGTAAGATCTTTGCTGATTACAACATAAATTTGAGATAACTCAAACTATTTTACACCACTTTCTTCAGAGGAAACAATGTGAATGCAAACCATACATATATTCCAAAGCTTTTCTCATTTGCAAACTGAAATGAACAGCTACACAGTCCAGGAATGATTATTTACAGTAACAAAACGTTTGAACATGCACTAAGGATTCAGCTTACATACTGGACTACCCTCTTGCAAGACATAACTATACTACATTTACTAGCATACTAAAAGTAGCATTGGTATTATAAATGTATTAAATTTAAAGGATATTTGTAAGCATATTTGACTTTAGCCACTGTACTTGCCAATCTATAAAATTTCTCCTATTCAAACAAGTCATAGCAGATCTCTACTACTATCTTACCTTAATCTCATCACATTGGAAAAGATGCAAATCAGGCTTGTTTTGGGTTGGTTCTTTACATACTAATGCAAGAATTGAGTTGTAATTGCATGCATTCATCACAGCTTGGCAATGCTGAATTGTGCTTAAAGGAAAATTCTCCAGTTCATTCTGCCAGAAAGAAAAGAAAAAAAATCAAAAAAAACTAAACACAAAACACCACCTTACTATACAATGTTCTGATCCCAGAAAAGCTGCGTGAGTTAAAAAGGAAAAGTGATAATAAGCTAATTAAACTACTGAATCTCTCACACATCATTTTTCTGCTTGTTCCCTTCTTTCCTCTCTCCCTCTCTCTTTCTCTCTGAAAATGAGACTGCCACTCACAGATCTTACCTTTGATTCCAAGTCCACCAAACTGACAGCTTTGTCATCTACTTGAAGAATCATATCTTGAGTCCACACTTTGCCTTTGGCATCCAGCAATTTCAGTTTCCTTATTCCATCATCGACTGTAATCATTGCCTCTTTTCGGTCCAGAACAAAGGTGGTCAAGTGCTAGTGCATGGGATGTACATTAAAAAAATAACTGTAATTTTCCCTATTGCCAATATTCAAATTGCCAGGAAATAGCAATAGAAATTATGCATGAATAAAAGTGCCTTGGTAAATGACAGATCCCACCAATAAGCCATCAGAGAGATTGTTTAGTCCATAATGTCAACAGATTTTTTAACTCACTGTTTGTCATACTCTGTTCACTTCCTCACTATAGTGAGTGGTTAGATCTGAAGGCATATTCTGACATCTTTCAGGTATCAAAGCTTGAATTAAACTCAGACTATTTAATTAGCTTTCTTAAGAAGTGAAAGCCTGTCTTTCTTGGCTAGCTGAACCCAGGAAGTCTCAGCAGCTTCCCAGAAACACTTTGCCAATGTTCTTCCATCATTACCCTGACATGTCATGTCCTCACCTCTTCCAGAGCTGCCAGCTAGCATGCTGATGGCAACCATGGTGGGATTGCATCTGACTGGGATACCTTATGGACAGGCTACTCACTCCTTTTATGCAGATCATCATAGAAATGTAGTATACTAACTATTTTTGTTCACCATCAACTTTGAATATTCTCTATACTACCTCACAAACATCACTTAAACTAGCTTCCCTGTCATTATAGTTTTGACAATTTCTCCTTCCACATGCAAACCATGCAAGAAAAGCCATGAAAGTATTTCATTTTATCCAGGTATAAATGTAGCTACACATTCTTATTGAAGACCTGGTTACACTCATTCAAGCTGAACCAATTTTAATATAAGTCTGCACATCTATCTTGTAAACAACTTAACCTGGTTGCTCACAAAGGAATGCTTAGGCTCCAAATACAAGTACTAATTTTTATGCTAGTACAGTACCAAAACCATTATGAAGAAATCAAAGAAAAATAGACAGGCAATTAGAAGCAACACAAGTATTCATTTGCAAGCTGATCATAGGATACAAGCATTTCAAATTCAAACTTTTCTCCATATGATCTCACACTTTGCAGCTAATTTACAACCCAGCAAAAAAACGAGCTGAGAATCTATGTTATTTGCAAGACTTTTTTTAATCCATGCCTGTGGTTTGATAGCAATAAGAGAAAGTTTGTGCCAAAGTAAGATTACAGAATGAGGCATTGCATTCAAAAGTACCTAATAGGCTATGGGCATTCAGGCTTAACTCTACTGAATATTTTAAATATATCTATTCCTGGATAAAATATGACAGCAGCATGCAATAATTCTGCAAATAAGCTGAAAACAGGAAGCAACATACTTTGCACTTCACACCGGGGAAGAATCTGTGCAGGCATAGTATATTTATTTAACCACTACATAGTAGACTAACTGGGGCTTTGAGGGGTCAACGCTCAGCTCTTTCTGAACATTCTGCCACCTCTGCTGATTACAACTGATCAAAGTATTCACTTGAAATATCATCCAGTGTGCCCTGCCAGCAGCACAGGCTTTTTCAGCTCTGCCTCATCCTTGTAATAAGCCAGGTTCAGAGACAGGGCAGCATAACACACTGAACTGACATCCCATTGAGAAGTGCTGTCCGTTTGCCAAACTACACACAACTTTGCTCACATTCCTCTACATCAACATTTCAGCTCATTATGGCAAAGCTACAGCATTTGAGACATTTCAGTGTAATCTCTTCTGAAGTGACCACAGGCTGTCAGGATATTTTGGAAGATATATATGCCTGCTAGCCTATGTATCCTCAGAAGTCACAGAGGCAAAAATAACTGGCTGTAACTGGAGGCTATAATTGGTGTCTCATTCCTCATCTCACCTCTACATGATACTGCGAAGTCTCAGATATGCTGCTGGCACTGTCTCGTGCATAATTCTTTCTTTGTTCTAGAGATGGGAGGAAAAGAAAGAATAATTATTCATTCAGCTTTTTATCCTGCTGTTTTGAATACATCTCAGAGATACTTAAGACTAGTTGTATATATGAAAACAGAAGATGAGCTGCTTTTACTTTCCGTATTTTGACAGAAAAAAACCCTTCACCCCCACACAACCCAGCACAAGGATCATACTTACCTCAGTGACGTTAACAGAGAGCTGGTGAGTGCAAACAAAAGCCAGTTATCTCACCACAGTGAGTCAGGACACTGGAGGGGAGCAGTGTTCTGACTAAAACACTTCATTGGGAAGCCTCATTATTAAAATCACTGGCTTGCCACTTTGGTAGCAACGTGATAACTATCATCATTCTTACTGTATTTGTATGAATGCACTTGAAAGCAGAAGTATTTTCTAATATACATGTAATTCCCATGTTAATTCTGCAAAACAGCAAAGCCACACACAAACCAAACCCGACTCATCTTTTATTTCTTCCTAAAGTATTCAGTTATATGAATTACTAATGTACAAATATGCATTGAAAGGGTTAAAAAGAGAAAGACACAACAAATCTCTAAACAGAAATATTTTTCAGCTAACAGAACACAGTGCTGCAAAATCAGAAACATCATTTGCTTTTTACTCTATAAAATAGATTAATATTTAACCAGAAGAGGAAGGAAGGGAAAAAGCAAGATGAAGACACAACACACACCCACACCACAAAATAAAGAATTTAAATGAATACTGAAGAAAACTTCTCAACTTTAGTGGAAAAAAAACCCTGTACACCACATTTGGAAGTTTTGCTCTCTCTCGCTCTCTCTCTTTTTTTTAAACCAAAACCACTTAAGTGCCTGATCTGGAACACCAGGAGCTTTGTCCAAGGAAGAAAGTCACCAGATGGACATAGCTAAGACAGCTCCAAGGAAACTCTTCAAGTAGGCAATTCTTTTCTCTTCCTTTCATTAAATAACTTGATTTCTGATCTTCAAATAAAATGGGCAGTTTGATTTTGTTTGGAAGGAAAGTACCTGATATAGATACAAAATACATCAATTTCATCTTACTTGGAAGTAAAATAAAAGTGTGTGATTCTGTTGACAGGAAAGTTAAATTACTTTGTGGAAAATAAAACCAAAAACACTAACTACTACCAAGTACATGATCTCTGATATACAGAGATCTGCAGCGAGGACATCATAAAAGCCACACTGCAATGGTCTCTATTGCAACCAGGGTTCCTTCATACAGGAATTTAAGGTGCTGACAAAGACAGCTGTGTCCTCATTTTCAGATGTCATTTGTTGAAGTGCTTGACACTTTTTATAATCACACCAGTTCCCAGGTCCCATTGACTTTCATGAGAGACAATAGTTTCCAAAATCCCTCTGTGGCTTCCTTGCCATGATAACAAACACCACTCATTCAGAAGAGCCATCCTGCTCCTGTAAAGCAGCTACTCAGCTAGAGCAAGAGAAGTGTGCCAACAGCTAAACTGAAGAACATACCATGAATTATCAGAACGAGATGAGTGAATATTTCAAAATAGATGTCTTACATTCATAATCCATTATTCTGAAATCCCAGAGCAAAGGATCTGCAGTGATTCTAACTGTAAGTACTATTTCTGCTTTTGCAGCATGCTACTGAAAGTACTTCTTTGTGGGGCTGGTTTTTTTTTAACCACAATACACACACACATGCACACCCCCAACAAAACAGTCAGTAAAGCAGTACTGTCTGATTTGCTACCTTTCTTTTTTTGTTTGGATGATGATCTGAAGAAGTAAAGTCCATCTGTTCCTAATAAAACAAAGGAATTAAAAAGAAGTACCTAGTTTAACCCCACAGAATTATTTGCATCTCCAAGGAGATCAGTTAGCACTCTTCTGTTATGGACTGTAAATGACAGTTAAATGCTTTCCAGTTAAATGCTTTAAAAAAAAGTCACTTGTTTCAATTAACAATTCATTAAATATTCAGTTTTGACTTTCATTATCTTCTTTTAGATGAACAAAAATACTATATTTTATTGAGATTAAATTAGAAAAGTATAAGAAATTGTACATCCACTGTAAGATTTATAAATCCTGCAAACAATGACAGTTAGAGTTGTTTTATATAAAGGCTCCAAAGGAATTAAAAAGCAGAGAGTAAGTTTTGCAAGACACTTCTATCTCTTCACAGAAATTTTGTCCTGTGTTAAGACAGGATATCCAAAACCATCCATAGTAGTGATTAACACATCCTCTTGCACACAGCAGTGCAACACTCACAATAGACATGACAGCAAGGTTTTCAACACACTATGTCGTGGTGAGAACAATAGTGTTTATAGAAGAGATACAGCTTTCTGAATGCTAATAAAATGTGAGGTTGCCTACACTTGAGAGCCAAGGACAGCCCCTCAAGTTCTGCATTCTTAATTGCAACAGAGTAATAACAAGGACTTCAATAAAATTCGCAATTGGCAAAGGTCAATCCATGTTTGTGTTCATAAACAAAAAGTATGGTCACCACAACAACTGACAGTCCATACTGAACTCAGCAACAATTCCTATTTATCTATTTATTTCTTTCATGCAGGTAGAATGATTCTTAGAACCAGCTAGAGATCCAAGTTGTCATTTTGAATAGAATAATTTCAGTCAGATAGGACTAAGACAATCATCCAGTCCAACTGCCTGACTGCTTCAGCGCTGACCGCAAGTTAAAAGTATGTTATTATGAGCATTGTCCAAATGCCTGTTAAACACTGACAAGTTTGGGGCATCATCTACTGGGTTTTGTTATCCTATAGGCCCTTGTACTAAAACCCACCATCTAATGTATGTAACTTATGCAGGCTTAGAGTCTGGCTTTTCTGGGAGTCCAAGAAAGTGATACAATCAGAGAAGCAAACTAACACTGGAGAGAATTCCAAGTCTTGTTGCAATTACAGACCAAATGAAAAAATAAAATAAAAATTAAAAAAAGAGAGAGGAAATAGCCTTTTAACTACTGCTTAGTGCTGCAACTTTTATGTGGTTTGGATGAGCTAAGAAGTATCCTGCAGCAACTGTTAATGTTGTTAATGCTGCTAGAGAGGAGCTGGATGTAGACACTAGAGTAACTGCTCCATCCTGAAATTATTCCCTCTTCAAAGGTCTTTTTTTTTTTTTTTTTGCCTACCATCAGGCAAAATTCTTCCATTGCTTCTGGAAGGGCTTTTCCCCAGCCTTTTTTTTTCAACCCTTTTACAACTCAATAGTTAGAAAGTGGGTCTCCTTTCCCATACAAAGTCAACCCAGCTGCTAATCACCCAGGATCTCTGTGACAGATGGTTTTCTTAGCTTCCTGGCATGAATTGCACTATAGGAAGAATGAATGCAGTTCCCCCATGATAATAATGAACATAACACTTTAGAAAAAAAAAACAAACAAAAAACACAAAACAGAAACAACAACTTATCCACATTTTATCCCCTTTCCCAAGTTTTTTTCCAGTAGCTCAAAATTAAATCACAGAATGTTAGGAGTTGGAAGGGACCTTGAAAGATCATCTAGTCCAACCCTCCTGCCACAGCAGGATTCCCTAGACCAGGTCACACAGAAGCGTGTCCAGATGGGTTTTGAATATCTCCATAGAAGGAGACTCCACAACCTCTCTGGGCAGTCTGTGCCAGTGCTCTGGCACCTGAACTGGGAAAAACATTTTTCTTTTCTCAGCATCTGCTTTCTCCTAGTGCCTGGCTCCTGTCCAAGATTCTACCTACAAACCTCTGCAAGTTCTCACCTCGCCCTCAAGAAAGGAGGACACAAACCTCTTTTGCACTCCCTTCTGCAGATGTGCTCCACTGGCTGAACTTCTAGCAAAATTTGTCTAAACCTGCAAATCTCTTCTGCATCCTTCCCTACCCAGATGACACAAAAGGGCTGCTGTTGCTTCTTCCTAAAACACTACCACATTTCCACTTTAAAGTCAGACATATCTGAGCACATGACTCTCACAGTCTTTTTCATCCATATACAGCTCCTTATTTTCATGCTGTTCCTAATGCCCATTGCATGAATATGGATGCTTTAGTTGTTGCTAAATAGTGTCAAGGCCTTTTCTATTTCTCATTCTGCTACCCTAGTGAGTAGGCTGAGGGTGCACAAGAGGTTGGGAGGACCAGGACACAGGTGAGACAGCTGTACTCTATAGTATCATGCTCAGCAATAAAACTGGTGGGGAGTCTTTCCAAGGTACCCCTTGCTTATGTCTGGCATTGGTCTTCTTGTGGGAGGTGGTGAGTGACTGCCTGTGTATTACTCAGGTTTTTTCCCCTCCCTGCTCCTTCCTTCTAATATTAAGCTATCTTTGTCTTGATCCATCAGATTTTCCTTGGTTTTTTCCTTCTGATTCTTTCCCCTGTCCTGCTACATGGAGAAGACAGTGAGAAAGATCAAGCAACTGCTAAGTCCCTAGGTGATGGCCGGCGTCAATCCCCAACACTGGGAGGAAAAAAAAAGTTTTGTACCACTCCATTTCACAAGAGAGTTACTGAAGCTTAAGTGAAATTCTGCAACAGAGACTTTCAGATAGGATGTTTAAAACTAGAAAAAGATGAATAAAAACATCAAGACTATTTAATTTTTGTCTATTTACACACTGCAGCTTTTGCATCCAACATGTAAACTACAGTGTAGCCTTAAGTAGTTAGCACAGACCCTGCTGATATGCTGTGTACACTTTAGATAAAGTATTTTCTCTCTGATAAAAGGAAAAAAAATAAAAAAGGATCATGGCAGAAGACACTTAAATTAAATTCTTAGTCAGAAACTATAGCAAATATAACCCAGAGGAATTAAAGCAAAATAAAATCTCTCACAACTCAACAGCAAAAAGCTTAAAAGCTGCACAGTATTTTCACTTACAGGTCCTGCCTGTAAGATCTACTAGCTACTAAACCTTTCAAAAGAACAGAAACATTGATCCACAGAAACTAAAGCTCTTTTTGCTGTCAGATGTGGACAGATGTTACTGCTATTCAAGTTTTTGTGAAGTTATTGAATTCACCAATCATCAGGAGTAAATGATGTTTCCTTTAAAAAACAAGCAAATAAACAAAAAGATGTTAAAGTTACTTATTTCATGCCATTTTTGGAAAACAAAAAAAGCACCTCTGGACCAAAGACCTCTAACCAAGTAAAAATTACTACTAGACAGTAGATGACACAGACAAACAGCACTCAAGATTGCCATCACTCATTCTCTTCCTTGCCCTCACTAAGAACTCTTTGTTCTCCCCAGCTATTTCTGTGAAAGACCATTTCACATTTCAGAAAGGTTTCCATAGTTTCAGACAAAAACACCACTGTTTTGACCAAGATCCACTGAAACAGAGCTATGAACAGACACTGACACCACGGGAGTCCTGTCTCACCTATTTTCCAACTGGAAGAGGCTGCAGCAATATGGAAAATTAGAAAGCTGCTTAATCAAAACTACCATAGCCTGGCTCTGCACCACTGCCCAGAAGACCACACAGAGAAATGCATCATAGCAAGAGAAATCCAATTCTTTACCTAGGCAGGGAAAATTTTTATCAGAAGCAAAGAATCTCAAGCTGGATCTAACAGATGACTTGAAGAACAGGTGGTGCTACTCAGGGCTATGACACCTTTAGACAAAATAAATAAATAAATAAATATCCTAACAGCCTACTAGAAATGAGGAATCTTGGTGCCTAGGCTTCCACCAATGCCTTACAAATATAAGCCAGACATAATAAAAGTTATCAGTGCTATGGTTATGAAAACACAAAGCAGAGCAAAGGAGGGTAAGAGTGGATTCCATCTTCCCCTTCTATAGCCAAATTTGAAAACATCTGTGCAGTGCACAAACATATGAAGCTCTGAAATACAGTGGCAATCCAAGTGGATGTGGATTAAAAGCATCTGTCACAAGGTGTCCTAAGAATCCTGGAGTGACAGTATCAATTATTACCACACATCATCAAGCAGAAAAGCCCAGTTCTTACTTTACTACTATATATTTGTAGTTTGCATTGGGCTGATTGCTGACACCCTTTTAAGAATATATTGAAACAGCTGGAAAAGCTCATCTTGAGACTGAGAGTGAAGTGCAGGAGATGTGACCTACACAGCTGTGGAGAAAGGTAAAAGTTTATTTCAAAATAAATCCCATTTTCAGGGGAGCACACACCATCATTTTCAGAGATTTATGCCATAAGCTTGTCCCTGGTGGCTATGTGGAGCTAGCAACAAAATAGTGTATTGTTTAGGAGTCAGTTGTCAATTTAATTAATCTGAGTGGCAAATAACACAATCATTTGACATGGATGGCTTCGTTTCATAGACTCTTGTACCTAGTCTATGATCTACTTGTGATTTCCTTGAATTTATAGCACTACAGCTCTGGCTCCAATCAAGGTATTTCAGCAATTCAAAAATACATGTGCAATTTTGCTGCTAGCACCTAATCACAGCCATGAGAGTATAAACAGAGTGTATAAAACGTCTAGTCTTTCCTGATGTCGTGTGAAGACAATTTTAGTAATGGCTTTCAATTCTGTGTGTCGTATAATAATCTAGCAATTTGGAGTGAACCACTATCTTGCTACTCCTGGGGCATGGAGCTGCTCCACATCTTGTCACTGGCTGGCAAATCCCCAGCACAGCCCTAGCTATTAGAGGTGGCTGCTGTTGCATGAGTTCTTGCACGCAGAACTCCAGAAGACAGGTGGAGAAGCCAACACTAGAACAACAGATGAAAGTACAAGCCAAAACCCATTTCAGATGGAAAGGTCAGGAAGTAAATGATTAAATAAACCCCTTAAAAATGTGCATAGGGCATCTTTCCCTCCCATTTCAGCAAGAGATTTATAGTGGCAACAGAAGCAGCAGTTCATTTGAGGAAGGAAACAAGTGAAAACAAAGAGATTATTTGACACAGGAAAAAAGGCATTTGCAAGGAAGTTTTTGCTATCAGATAACCACATCAGAGATAGTGATGGCTCCAGTCTAGTTTCTAACTGAACTATTTGTAACACCAATAAAACTCCAGCCTCCTTTCCCAGAGGCACTGTGATCAACCTTCTGCCTGACGACTGAAAGACTGAAGGATCAGGAATCACCTCAGCACTGGGATTCAACAGATAAACTTCATGCCATGACATATCAGTGTGTGTATATACACACATAAACATGTATGTACACTATGATTAATTATTATTTCTATTATTTAGCCTTTACTGTGCTTGGAAGAAACTGAGCTCAAGATCAAGTGGTCACTTATGAGCCCAGGTACCATCTTCACTGATTGATACCCAATGGATAGGTGCTTTAGTCCACATGACATTCAAAAGCCTTCCCAGAAAAGGAAGTTTGCCATGGACAGAATTAGCTGCTAATGTTAGATTGTAATATCTTATCAAAGCAAAAAAGCATAGTCCATTTTACTTTTACAGTAAAATTGTACGTATTTTTTCCAGTATAAGTAAATCTATTATAAATATTAGCTGTATGTATTTACATAAAATATGTACATTTAATATACATGTGCATAATATAAAATATAAAAAGGAAGTTAGGACACTTCCAATCTGCTTTGTAGGCTTTCAGTCTCATGGATTTCAAATACTTTAGTTATTTATTATAAATCTATTATAAATAAAATATTTTATAATAAGCATTTAACACATTTTAACAATTCCAGTATCACTGAACTTCCCACCCAACTTGGGACAGCATGCACAAAAATCCCTAACATCACAAAGGAAGAAAAGAAGCATGTGGGATGCAACAGAATAGTAACATGCTTGCTAAATTTTTTTTTTAAAAGTATATATATAATTGCCCTGAATTTGATGAAGGCTTTAGGTATTTTCCTTGTTTTCTTCAGTTCACAACTTTGGTCATACTGACAGCCTAGTTTTTTTATGCATACAAAACAGAGCAGAAGCAGTAAAATGTGCAAAATCCTCTCTAAAAGCTGTGCCAATATATCTTCACTCAGAGCTCCAGGATAATTGAGTCTTCTACTTCATTCAGTTCCTGGCAACAGCAACTACAGTTTTGTGATATATCTACCAGCAGTGGAAGGGACCCAAGATCAACAATTCATTCTACAGGAGGCACAATGAAGCAGTTACATGGTAAGCATTTTCAATTAGAATCCAAATTCAATAACCATTTTAGCAGTAAAGGGCTGTTTACCATTACATACCTCAAATTTACTCACTTTTTCCTATCTTCTACTGACATATGACTCCTCCATCATGTTTGTAAGAAAAAGCTCAGAGAGGTACTATTTTAAAAGCTCAAAAGGATTAAAGGATGTTGTTAAGATGCTTACTGATACTACCACACTGTTCAAAGCAGGCATTCTTGAAAAATTTGGATAATATAACATAAAACCAAAATAAAGCAATGCTCTCATAATGTCTCATAAAGAAATAATCTGCTAAGAGTTTCTCTCAATTGCTTTTGCTGGTTTCTAATACCACCTACTATTTCTGTCAAAACATGGAACCAGTTTTGAGAGAACCCATAAAGGATGTAAAAATCACTGTTTAAAATGATCACTTCAGAATTTTCCTCAGCTGCAGTGCCTACCTTTAATATATATCAAGTGACTGACTTTCATAACATACCACTAAAAAGGAAAAGATAAATCTAAACTTAGAATGATTCCAATGCAATTTACATCATTTTAAAATTACAAACACTTCAAATAGTTTCTACTTCTGTCTTTGCTGATTTTCCTAGAAGTGGACCGTCACACTACTCCAAGCACAGTGCCTTCAGTGACTAAACCACAACAGCTTTTCAATATCACTCCTCTTTCCAGAAGATACAAATCTAGAAGACCTCCAATCTCCTATGTGGACTTTTAGCCTCGTGACTTTCAAAGAAGTCTGAAAGGTAACCAACAGAATAAAGTTCTTCTCATGCTCACAACCAAGTAACCAAACTCGAGGCCTGCAGGGTATCCTTTCAAGGGCAAACTTAATGCTGTTCTAATGCCACAAAGCATCCTGCCATCACTCCCTTAACTGGTCATTCCCAGCCATCACACCACCCAAAAATAGGAGGAAGAAAAGTTTAGTTACTACTTGGCAATTGTTAGCCACTGCTCTTTGGTCTTTCAAGCTTGTTAACCCACAAAAGAGATGGCAGATGCAACAAAGAAGAGTAGACTGAGGTGTGAGGCATCCTGCACAGCCCCAAGTTCTCACTGCAAACCTCATTCTTCCAGACTCAGTTGTACTGACTTTCAAATGAGCATTTAAGAACAGGCACAGATTTACACAGAAGAACATCTCAGCCTCATTGCTGCTTGTATTTCCATTACCAACACAGCTATCAGCAGGATGTACTCACAGTGGAGGTGGACAAGCAGGAAATGGTGCAATTTGGCTGGCAAGGAACATGACTTTAATCTGTCCCCACAGTGATTTGGCCACAGGCTAAAGAGGAGCATATACAGTCAAGCCAAATACTAACATTCGTAGTTGGTAAGTGCAACAATGTTTAGGCATTTGTAACATCACATTTGACAGCCACAAAGTCTGTTGAAAACTAGCAGGACAAACAGGACTCCAAATCCATTAAACCAAATCTAACTTCCATGAAATCCTTGTGTCATACAAGAATAATACTGGAAATTCCTCGTCAGCTAGCAGTGGATAAAGCCAGGGAGGCAGAGGGAGACACAGGTCATGAATGAAATCTGTAGAACAGCAAGACCCCTGAATGCCTTCTCCCTGATACATACCTTAGCTATAGGATCACTCTTAAGTGTGTGATAAATGCTTTATACATTGCTGACTCAAAAATTAGCAGGTGGGAGTTCACTGCTTAGTAAACCATAAAAACATTTTCCAGCTAGCCTAATTGGTTTTAGTAGGAATAAAATCACTTTGTTCTTTAATTAAGTTGACATACCCACCCATGCATTTGTACATATGTTTTCAGATTTATATGCATAAAGTATTTCTACCATGACATCACAATCAATATTTAAACAACCATTTTAACATAAAAGGTTAGAGACTTTATGCTGCCTTACCATAAAGAGCTTTAGCACTTGTTCTTGAATTCTGCTCCCTCTCTGCCTGAGCAAACGTTGGGGAACCATAGCCACTGGAAGAAAACATTTCTGATTAACATTTGTATAGATTTATTTGCCACACAGAAACAGGCACAGGAAAAAGAAAAACCCCAGTCTTCCCCTTATGTAGGACTACACACACCTATGTCATTAGTAAAAGAAGTAACGGTACTGGATATTTATTCTGCACCATGAATACAATGAAGTGTGCTTCACTTCAGCTGGAGCCCTTCTGAGCTCTTATCTGTGCATTAGGGCTGATGTACACATAATATTACCATCATGTAAGTAATCAAAATCAGTAAATAATGATGATAATAGCAATAACAATATGTCAGCAAAGATGCCCTGCACCATACAGGAATATATCTGCTCTTCGGTGTCAGAGTAGGTCAATTCTAATTAGTGCTGCAAATGAGCCTAGTGCCATGCTTCTGATACAGGGAGCATCCTCTTGTCTCAGGCAAGGTAACACTTTCAGGTAACAGTTGCTCAGTTCTATTTACTGGGATACAGTATTTTGTCACAAATGGAAAGGGTAGCCTCATCTTTCAGGGATAAAAATTCATTCGCTCAGAGCTAACCTTAAACATCTCAGGCATACAAAGACCTCTCTGAGTAATATAGTAAGTATGTTATGGCTACAGCAATTTATTGTTCTGTTCCAGATGATTCCATTTGGTAATACAGCTTTACCCTTACACTAATACAAAAATCAGTCAGCTGGTATCTGTCAGTTGGGTTATGTGGTTAGGAAGGTGAAGTCTTTTACAGAGACTGCCTCAGCATTATTCCAATGGGATCTAGTAATTACAGTTCTATCTGAAATGAAAGATTTTAGGAAAAAATTACATCATTATTTTTGTCCCTTAAAGGAAAAAAAAACATCAAAGGGTTAACTTACTTCATTTGAGGAAAATAACTTCCATATCCACCAGGAGGGGTGTTTGATATATGTCCATTCATTCTTATTGTCACTTACTGAGGGAAACAATCTGGGAAAAGAAAAAACAGCATATGAATTGAAGTCTCTTAAAAGATGAAGGTTTAATACAAACCTAATGAGAAAATTGTGCTCAAAATGGGAAAAGAATTGCATCAACAAGCTCAACTGTTATTATTTGTATCATGGTGATGCCTTAAATACTCATTATGGAACTTCTTGCACTTGCAATTTGATAGTTATTGCTTCAAAGAATTTATAGTTTAGTGAATAAAGCTTTTATTATTGATACAATAGTCTTTAGGAATAGCTTTAGAAATAAAAGGCTGACTAAACAGAGAACAACATCTACTGCAGAAGTGAACAAGATGTTCCAAACAGCAACTTTAATAGTCAAACATGCTTGGTTTTAACCCTCAGTTCATTACTTTCAAATGAAACTTCAGAAATGACATTCTAATACATACTCTGCAAAAGTTATCAGTTGAATTGTTGAAAAGTTGCATTATCAAAGAAACCCACAACTGCTAGGACATAAGGAAAGCTGGTTAGCTATTTTGGGACATTTAACATCCTGAAAGTTTGGCATGCTAAACAAAATCCCTTATATAACAGCAGTACTGAAAAAGGCTATGATGAAACAGCTATAGGAATGCCTTCTCCATTTGATAACATGCCCATTGAAGTTAAAATTGACTCTGTAAAGTGACTTTCATTAGCCTGTAAATAATTAACAAATCTCTATTCAAATTCACCATAAGCAAATACTCTTTCCTTTATATATATATGAATAGTATATGTTTGAATATTTCTTTAAATCTCAGTCATTAAACAGAAAATAGGTTTCTTTTCACTTTGCAAATTAGTCAAAGGTATGTCAGGTATCATTTGTACCTAACAAAAGCTCCATTTCCAATGTACACACAACCTGCTTTGTTGTACTAGAGCCACCCATGTTACAACTCACTTAACTTCTGAAGAACTAAGTCAACTTACTGCCTTACTTTAACTGTTCTCTTCTTGTTTTACCCAGGAACAGCACCTGACCGACCACAGCACATACTGTGTTTTGTATCCACTTATGTTCTTCTACGTTCCTCTTTCATGTGAAAACACAATCAAAATCAATTTCTGTTCTCAGGTCTAAAGTCTTCTGCCAGTTCAAGAAATGTATGAGCTGCTTTTGGTCTTCTATGCTGAGAACAGAGTCAATTTTATACCTTTCTGAGAAACACCTGACATTTCCTAGCTGACATGCAGTTAACAAAGCTGACTAGAACCGAGCTGTATAGTTGATGTGCCAAATGTAATCATGTGAAAGTGTGGCATTTCCTTTAGTGAGAACATACTTGGGAATTTTCCTTAGTATCTTTTTTTTTTTTAATAATAAATTCTATTAAATCTTTGTTTGCTCCTTGCAAAATATATGCACATTTTGCTTCCCTTTCTCCTGCACATCTCCATGAATATATCACGCTTCTAACTCGGTAGACTGTTTGGCTGCTCTAAGCCACTTTTTATAGAGTGCAGTACTTAGCAGCTGTCTCTAATAAATTACTATGTGTGCTGAGTGCTGCTCAATTCATTAGCAATTACAACCCTTGAGAAGCATCCTGAAATTGTACCATGACTTGAAAGAACAAAAATACTTGTTTTCTCAGCAGAATTCACCAGGTCACCGTGCACTCCTTGTTCCATTTCAGTGACTGCATGGACCAGAGATACTCAGAGCTCATGTTGCCACTAAGCTATTCAACTCTTCCTATCAGCTAATCATTCTTATGGTCTGCAACCAAGGCTCAATTTTGTTGTCCTGCTTAACAGTCTACCTTATGATTAGCTTCCTAAGATCCAAAACATTCAAATTACATCCATTACTTTTCAGTATCCTAAAGGTGCTCTACTTTCCACACACACTTTTTTATAAAACTAACATTTATTTAATAATTCTATTTGCCAGACCATTTTATCATTTGTGATTTTCTCAGAGCCTCATTTATAACAAATTCCACAACTCTCTGCTTTAAAGTGAGATCTGAAAAAAAACCCTGGTTTACACTCCCTCAAAATTATTTCAATACTCTAATGTCTGAATTTGACAAATACCTGATTTGTTATTTGTACTCCACTTTTATTAAAGTGGTGAAGCAGATATTTTAAGTAGAAGGAATGTAATATATTAGATCTTAAAGCTTCAGTCTTTGAAGTCAGAATAACACACTGAGTTTTAAAGCAGCAATGAAGCTGAACAGTAGATTTTCACAGTAGGGGAAAAAAGTCTCATGACAAATACTTTCCCACTGTTAAGACATAACACCAATTAAGAGTAAACATAAAAAGCTTTAACATTATATTCTGTATCAAGTGATAATGCAAATCTGAAGTTAGAAATTGTCTGGTTTTCACATGGAAAACAAAAACCAGAACACAGCTTGTTCTGTCAAGCAAGCACAAAAGTTTTAGTAAATTTTAGTTGATATGAAACAAAACACTTCTTGCTATTTGTTAGCTCAGTAGAGCCAATAACATTTCCTGTTCATTATGCAATTATCCACTGGTTTAAAAAAAAAAAAAAATCAAATTATTTTGAAATACCAAGGCAACTACTTTGATGTGACAATTTCTAGAGTCTATGTAATGCTTCTATTCCTTGGTGCAAGAAAGGTCCCAAATATGAATGTAAACAAACCTTTTACAGTCTTTATTTATAATTAAGCCAATATTTAAAATTTACAAATATTTGTAATGGCATAAAAAAAACTACTCCTAATTCTCAAACACTGTCCAGAAATTTCATCTCTTTTCAACCTAAACGGTAAATAAAGGGGGGAAAAAAACCCAAATGAAACCAAACCCAAAAAACCCCAAACAAACGAAAAAACCCACAACATTTTACATAAACACTTTAAAACTTTAAGTGCATGATGGAAAGAAGTGAAAAAAACAAAAGGATAACAGAATGTGCAGTGCTTTGTTTATTATTCACTCATATAGCTTTTTCTGCTGTATTTCTCATCTCAGATGCTCTTTCATCTGTTACAATCAGTCCTGTATCCAAAGCTGACCCAAGCACACTGCAAAGCCATTGTCATCCAGGAGTCTATTAATAAACACAACTTCCTCTTCAATCTTCCCTTTCACCTCAGCCCAGCAGTTCACAGCAACACACACTGCTGTTCTACACTTTGAGATAAACATCCTTCAGAATTAACTGCATGATCCCTCTTTAATAAGTCCTGAAGTATCAACAGTTTACTTGTGAGTATGCCCAAGAATGGTCATGTCTTTCTCATGATCCTGAAAAGACATCCTGCCTACTCTGAAGAAGAAATACATAAAACCAGGAAAGTGAAATAAGAATATAAGTAGAATAACAAGAAAACAGAGAAAATAATAACAAATAAGACAAATATTAATATATTTAAATAAAAATATTTGCTATAGGCATGTATGTATACTAATATTAAATTATAATTAATAATATTACAATATTATTAAGCCCTGTAAGAAAATACTTATAAACAGGAAATTCCTAAAAACAAATAAATACTAAATTCTCATCCCACAATATCAGAGACTGCATAAAATTAAATCCACCTTGGACTTCACTGCTGCCATGAGCTTTATTTTCAATGGGACTCTAGCGATTAAGCAGCTTGGACTTGATATTAGGCAGCAATATAGATGACAAAGGTCCAACCTTTTTAACAGACAAACCACTTCTAAGACAGATATACTGTGGTTCTTTTGTAGTCAACAGTTGCAGGTGGTCTAATCCCAAATGAAGGGAGCATTATTCTAGTATACAACATTACATCACTCATAAACATTCATTTTTTAAAATGTTAAATGCTAAAATACTCTTCACCTTCCCCACCTTGTAGCACAGCAGCCTAATGAAAGCAATATAATCTTTGTGGAAAACCAAGCTAACACACTGACAACTTGCATGTCCTGCCATTTCATTTCCTAGTAGGATTTTAAAGAAAACAAAATCCATCAACTTTAAAAAAAAAAATTCCCTTTTCTAGAAGGGCAGAACTATGTCCTTAAAGAAAATTAGATATTCCTAAGATTGATGCTCTTTTTCACTCATTCTGAATCAATCAGTCCCATCCAGAGACAGATCACATTGTCAGATGGGAAAAAGAACAGCTCAATGCCATGGGTATTTTAGAAAGGATGCCGGGGCAAGAAGGGGGAATGGTTAAGGACTATGCAGGGGAAGGAAAGGGAATGCCAAGAATGGCTGGAACAATAATTATCTGCTGATTAAGAAAATGTTATTAGTAACAAGCCATTGTAATCACATACCCCCAAAAATCCCAATTCTTCCCCAGCTAGACAGCAGGCACAGGCTGCAACTCAGCTTGCACAAGAACAAGTTGACTAATGCAAGGTAACACTTATCCGTAGTGGATCTGACATTGTAGCAATGTCAGAAAAGGTTTTCTCCACCCTTTCCCTTTTTGAAGTATTATGGAACAACAAAAACAAACAAAGTCAGATATATCCATGCTATACTAACTCACTATACATTCAATAAAAACGCCTCTTACTGCTACTCCACAGCATTCAGTACTGTTCTTCTACAAAACATAGAAAAATTAACTATTCTTCATTTGTTTCATTTCAAAACTCACCCTGTTCACTCTCACACATTTGCCTTCTGCATGCTAAATTTTTGAATAGTTACTACTTTCAACCACCTTGTTTCTCCATGCTGAGGTAATTTCTTTAGTCATTCCTTATGTTCTTGTATTTGGTGTCTTCTCTCCTTGCATCCACATTGTTGTTCTGACCAGATAGTCTCCTATTTGTCTCTTCAATCCATGCACAGACTTTACAAATGAGAAATTCCTGACAGAAATATGTCCTACAGAGTCAGATGAAATGTTGCTGCTGCACTCTGCTTCAGGACTTGCTTCAGACAATAACCAAGAGCAAACACAAGTTCTGCTGGCTGTTCAACATCTTGCCTCGAGATAAAGATGAAGAAGTACATGCATTCACGTGTAAGTATTACTCTGGAAGTGATCACTTGGGATTTTCCATCCTTGACACACTAATATCTGAATTTCTCTGAGACAAACTGCTACTGGTTGGTCTGGTTGTACTGTAACGTTTTCTATTAAGGGGAATGGAGCATCTAAAGGCTAGTCAAAAAAACAACAGCGAAAAATCACACAGGAAATTGAAAGCTAGACCCTACAGATGATGCATTTTCAAGACAAAACGTTTGGACTTCACCCACCACGGCTCCGGCTGTTGTCCTCTTTACCTTTTTCAAGCCACTCTTTACCAATAATGAGGGAGTTGAAGCTTTTGAGAAAGGAACAGGTACTCTGGTATACATTCCTGTGCACAAGCATCAGGACTTCAAGCAAACGTGTTAATACAATAGCTACAATAAAATAATTTTGAAAATGCTATTACTTTCTGGTCTTCTCTGGGTTCAGAGCAGTTCTCCAGCATAGCTATTAATGCTACTTAACTACATGTTAGTTTATATATAGCTGCACTGACTTGCATCCTGTGTTTAGATGTTAGTGCATGCTTGAACAACCCTTCTGCTGGATGCAACATTAATTAAACAGGGTTCCTGCTAAATAAACCTGCAGATGGGGAGGAAAGGACTGGATGTGGCCTCCGAATTTCACTCCTTATAGAAAGCTGAACTTAAACCCAAAATATTATTTACATGTCTGTCTAAAGTGTACAGGAGTAGCAGCATTTCAAGAAACTAATGACTGTAACAGAAGGATGCACCTCTGGTCAGGATGAAGACAACAGCATGCAACAGAGGACAGAGCATTGCCCAGGAGGAGGGACTTCTAAGTATATTCACCTCCATCTCCAGAGAACAGAGCAGCAGATAAGTTAAATTAACTCTGTCTCTTCTCTTCTCAAAAAGTGTTTTGATTTTCACTGGCACTTCCTGAAATCTAGTATTTTTCCTTGGTCCTTCAATAGAAGGAGTATGCTAAATTCATCAGCAGTACTGCTTTCAGCAGGAGGGATAGGATAAAATTATTAAGAAAATTTCATGACATAATTATCAAAGCAGGAGACTTGGTATGTTCATACAGGACGAGTTTCAGAGCAAGAACTGTTAGCTAAAAGAGAAGCTTTCTGTTGGGAAAATTAATAAGAGAAAAAAATGCCTTTTAAACCTTCTTTTTCCTACTGTGATATTTTCCAGTAATTTACTGCTATGGAAATATTCTAACAATATAATTAAGGTAGGTATCTTTTATTTTGGAAAAGGGAGAAATATGAAGATCAACAGGAAGAACTGAATGAATAAACTTCAGATAGATCCTGTTCATAGATTTAGCTCTTATTATTGCCACACTAATAAGGACCCTGTTTGAAAACAGGTTCTCATTTTGGAATGGTAACCTATATACATTCATTCCACTCAGATCTGGGCTATGACTTATAACTAACCATACTGAAAGAAAATTAAATAGCTTTACAGATACAAAAGCTTCAAAGACTTAAAATCCCTATTGCAACAAAGGAACATTAATAAATATGCCAAGCACTAAAGCTACCACTCACTGCTATTTTTAATTAGAGAATTAACGACCTCATCTAAAGCAAGGTTAGTATTACTTCCAAGATCATGATACTTATACAGACACTGCAGAAAGTATCACCACAGCTGAAAGACCAGGATCTTGTATAAAAGAAAAAAAGAATGAAAAAAAAAAGAAAAGAAAACCAACCAAAGACCCCTCCACAGGTACTGAACAGTGGAAGGAGGCTATGGCACACAAAGGAAGAAGGAGGTAGAAAAACAAGATTATAATGTTCCATAAAAATCAGTGTATCTGGTAAACCTACCTCAAGTATTTGAAGAGGATCAAAGAAGAAACTCTTCCAGTGAAGAGGACATAGATTTAGAGACCATGTTTAGATGGGCCAGCATAAAACTCAGCAATAAACAGCATGCAAAGGGTACTTCTTTCCAAATTCTCCATAAGCATGCTTCCCACCACCCTGAAGACACCACACGTCAAAACAGTCATGCAATTTGGATGTACTTTTCCCTCTCATGTTGAAAACTGGCTGTGAACATAGCTGACGAAATATTTCTGAACAGTTTCTTGCATTGAGGTGCTTGTGAAAATGTCAAGAAATTATAAGAATTTTTGTAGTGGTACTGCAAGTAAATAAAAATGAACAAGACAATTTCTTTAGGTGTTGCCTGTTGTTTTAGATAAAGCTTTCCTCTCAGTCTGGCCAAAAAATTAGTGAACTCCCAACATAGTTAAAATACTGCTTGCTGCTGCCAAGTTGACCAAATGAAATTAGCTTAACCACCTATTCACATCTACTTGCAAGCTTAATAGCTGTGTCATGATACACTGACATTATTAAAACTATTAAAATCCATAACAAAAGCTGAACTGAAACTATACAACAAACTACAACCATCATTAAAATTACCATGGAGGAGGAGGAAAACAGACAGGAACACTCAATTCCTCTCTAATATAGTGTTAACAGAACTGTGGCCAGACATAATTCTTGTTTTCACAAATTTACCTTCTTCAGTTTTGGCAAAGTTGCTGTATTAATTTTTATCCTGTAGGCCTTGTAGCCAGAAACCAACACGGCAGTTATTGTGGTCTCAGACATGACAACAGATGACTCCCATTGCAAGGCTCCCTTATTGCTTCCTACTTTCACTCTAGATCTATTTTAAGAAAAAAAAAAAAAAAGTGGCCCAAACTAAAAAACTCCAGACAGCTGGCACCTATTCTCATTTATTCCTAACATGAGAACAAAACAGGATGCACAATAAATCAGGACAAAGGCCCATTTCCATTAGAATCCACCAGCTTGTTACTTAAAAGAACCAATTTCTAGTTTATTAGTAGGTTACAATCTTGTAACTAAACAAGACAAAATAGTTAAGTAGGAGCAACATCCACTGGTTTCCTGATCATCTTAAACACCCAAGCTCCATATTATCGTGGACTACCCTTTAACAATATCTTTTGATGATATGTACTCCACATCATTTATGAAATCTTGAACTCTTCCATCAATGAAGTGCTCTGAATGCCAATTCAGATTAGTCTGAAAAGCCTCAAACTTTACTACAGGAAGGGTTTATAGTCTGTATCTTACTGTAAGATTTTTTTTGGTCTTATACAAAAGCGTAAAAAAAAAAGAAACAAAAAAGGCAGTTGCCACACAGTTTAATGAAAACAGAGAAGGCTGTGCTTATGAACAAATATGTAAGATTAAGAAGTTATTGATCAGATCACAGCAAATTATTAATGCTGAAAGGTAAGCTCACAGTGGAGTTCAACAGCAAAACTAAAGCTTTTCTATCCAAACTTAATAAAGGAGCACATCCTATTCTAGTAATGCTGAGTAACTCTTCAAAATTCCCTATCAAGAAAGGCCTTCAACAAATAATGTGCGAACAAGGCAGCAAGTGAAGGTGAACGGGGCTGATACGCAAAAGCTCATGACCTGAGATAACATGATTTAAAACAAACCACCATCACCTCAAGTACTTGGGATTAAACAAGATTTTAATACTAGAGAATTTATTAGTGTGTTCATATTCTCAGACATTATTTAAAATAGTCCACTGTTATTTTTCAATGTACTTGCAACATCATGTATACATGGAAGTATTACATTAACAGACACTTAAAGTATTTGAATTAACCCCAGATCTAGTCAGCGTGTCTCCTAAAAAGAACCAGGTTTTCACTTGTCACGTGCACATAAAACATGTAAGAAACAGAATTTGTTCTCCAAGACATGTAGTTACGAAGCTGTAGTGTACAGCAGCAACGTTGCCAATACCTGTAATTCAAACCTCCATGCCCTGCCTCAGCATGGAGGTTTGACTCTGAAGCTGGTTTATAGACACTAACAACAGAAAACTGTATGTTATCTTTAAAGCTTAGCCCACAGAAATCCTGTTTCTTTCCAGTTCAAGGACCTAACAAAATTATTTCGTTTTTAATCTACAGGGAAAAATGCTGCTCCTTGGTAATGTAAAAGTTGGCAACTAAGTTGCCATCACTCAGTTGTCCACTATGTCTTTTGTTTTTCATTAATATTAGGAGACACCATGAGAAGAGGCCTAGATACACAGTGTCCACATAGTAAGGTAAAAACAAAACCATAGACTCTGAAAATAAGGCAGAAGAGAGAAAAGGCAAAAGGAAACAGAATTCATTTTTGAAAAGAATGGAGAATAAGTTGCTCTATAAACTATTTAAGACCTAGCACCAGCATTCACTTTTACAAACCCTATTCTGTTTTCCCATCTATGAATGAAAGAATCCATATTACCATCACTCGGGGTGCCAAGAGAACCAATGGAAATATTCAATACAACACTGTCAAAAATACAGTGATTTTGTTGTCACTGGAAAAAAACCCATGTTTTTTCAAGGGAACATTACCTTTTCTTTCTTTTCCCTTCTACTTGAAATATCTCCCCCTAACACCAATCAGGTAATCAAAAATCATCTCCCATCCCACAGCAGAGTGGAGTAATGTAGAGATACGAGAACTGCTGTGTGACCCATCTGCTTGTACAGATTTGTGAAGTCAAATGGCCAGTCCCTCTATATCACTCAGCACTTCCCTGATGTATTTCCTTCTGAACCACGAATTTGAAACAATAAAGCTCAAGGACAACTTCCTCTCACCTAGGGTTAAAAATAGGCATATGACTGCGCAGTAAGATGCACAACCTTGAACACAGCCTGTGCAGTTCTCAGCATTTTCAGACACGCAATAACTCACCTGCATCCAAACTCCAGCTGGAGATGCTTGTTTGGGTCACCAAAAAGCCTGAGCATCAATTTCTGCATGAATGCACACATAACCCAAAGAGTCTATACTGCAATTCAGCAAGTGAACAAAAGGCACCATCTTAAACCTCTAAGCATAACTGATCAGTCCACACTGGGGCTACAGTTATTCAGCACAAAGCAATTTGAGTGTAAAAGAACTTACTGAACTGAGGTCACAGCTGAAGTCACACCCCACCACTTAACAGTGCACTTGAGTAATTTAGTTTTTATACCGTGGAAGAAAATGGACTGAACAATAAGAGACTTCACAGCTTGTGGGAAGAAAATGAATTTAAACTTTTGGTGTTTCATATCTCTGATTTTCTAGTTTCAATTTTCAGTTTTCAACTGTACAGACAATTTTCTCCCCCATTAACCTGGGCCTAGCCTTTCCTCTACATGCATTAGAATAATGAAAACATACACTCAAATAATGTCAAATTTTTGAGGTTGGTTTGGTTTGATTTTTTTTTAAATTATCTAATCTAATGCAGAAATATGCTTTTTTTTTCCCCAGAACAATTAACAAATTCACATTTCCAAATGCAGTCTCTGACATGAATGCCCAGCCTTAGCCAGGTTTGACTTTTAGAAGAAAAAGTATATATTTTTTTAAATTTCAGTGCTTATAATCACATACCAGGTTTCCAGCAAATATCCCCTGATTAAAGATGACAAAATTAGAAACCTTTATAAAATAAAAATTGTAATCAGTATAAAGTGGTTTTGGCTCCAATTTCCTTTAATTATGGTGTTTGAATTTTCACATATCACAAGAAAATTTTGTCCAGGAATTTGTCATTGCTGGTAACCAAGCCAAATTTAACAAGCTATCACTAGAAAGGAATTTTGAAATACTGCAGCTAGATATTTTATTGCAGTTTGCTCATACATTAAATTGAAAACATTTTGCTAGGGCATTTCTAATGTCAATTTTTTTTTTTCAAACTGATGTCAGATAGGTTCCCAATGGAAACCTCAAGTCTGGTATAAGAGCCCAACATATCCTGCTCCTAGGAAACCTCTGAGGACCTCTATTTTTTTGGAAGGTTCTCACAGGTTTTGAAGGCAGCTAAGTACCCAAAATGTTCCAGAACACAGATTTACTGTATTCCATTCAGATCTTTCATTAGAAATAAGCATGTGTGAAATAAGTGTGGGTAGCAAGATAGAGGGGAGAAAGAGAAATGTTAAAAAGCCATATGTGGTAATACTTTTTGATGTTTTCTGCCTGTTGGAGTGACAGATGAGGTTGCAGAAATATGAGTGTACCATTCATTTCCACATACTTCCAGAATTGTTCTACAGCTGATTCTAGTGATCTTAACATGATGTAAAACACCAGTTTAAATCTTTTTTCAAACATTTTTCAAACAGTTACCTGCCTACAGAGCTAAGGAAGAACTAAATAATATTTTTACCTTTCAAGATGAGTCACTAGTTCATGAGGATCTTGCACAAATGATAGTCTCTGAATATACTATAGGCTGGGTTGGAATTTTCTTTGTTGCTTCACCCCTCTCTGCCCTTCACCACTCCAAAAAGAAACCCAACAGCCACCAAACCAAAAAAAACAAACCCACATATATTTGTACCACTCTGTATCTCTTTGGTACTTCTAATACATGATGCTAATCAGAACTGTCAGGCTTCACAGGCTGCCTGACTTTCAATAGCAATGATACTACCACACCTTCAGCTTGTGGAGGCAGACCTTAAAGAAATTAACGTTGTCTTAGGAACTATTATCCATAAGGTCCTTTTTCTCCTGGTTACATCCCTGTGGCTAGAAAACATGTAGAGGCTTGCAAAAGAAGCTAGGAAGAAAGCATTCCCAGAAAAATTTTGAAGGATGAAGGCCTATATAGCAGAGCTTTCTCCCAGATTGTAGGCAACTAAGAAAACCTGTTTATTCTAAAGCTTCACCAGCTCCTCACCAATGATGAAATCTTGTTTATCAAGCTCTGAATTGCCCTTACAGTTATACATTTTCTGTTTGATGAGACTGAGAAGGATATTTTCTTTCCTTTTCCAGAAGGCACACTAGATAAACTTTAAACTTGTACCTAGTTTCAAAGGAAAAATATTTGTCCTACACAAAGCCTCCATTCAGAGTCCGTTTTTACTACTGTAAGAAAAATAGCTGTGCCCTGGATAATTTGTTCATGTATGCCAATAAAAGCACATTGGATTAGAGCCAGCACTTGTAGCAAGCACCCAAAGACTTCTGAATTCTCTATGTAACTCTTTCTCTTTACAGTATTTATTACTTGTGTTCTTACATACATCTTTACATTACTACAAGGAGTAACTAAAAGAGGAAAATAAAGAATAAAAGCAAAGCTTTTAAAAGAAGCTCTTTTATGAAAAAAGCTTTCATATAACTTTGGACAATGTTTAAAACTTTAGGCATGTATCTTTTTTAACTCCTCTCTAAGGAAACATTATAGAAGAGACTAAAGTATATTTGTATTTTAGAGGTATAAAGAATTAACAAACATACTGACATAGATTCTTGGGTACCTATGCTTCCATGCAGGGCTCTGATCAAGATGTTTGCTGCTTAACCTAGGGTAGGTCTGTGGCAAAGACAGGTACAAAATAACCTGGAGAAAATTCTTGGGAATTATTATTCAGATCATAGCAGGATTTGCTGTGCACGTGTGCTTCCCCGAAACAAACTCTTTCTAAACAGTTTCCCCAACAATTACAGAAAATTGGGCTGAAAAAGAAAGGAGTCATCTCCCATCCTTAAGGCAGGAGCAACAGTTTCAAGGCACTTCCCAAAAGATAGTACCTCCCAACATCCTTCTTGGGCCACCAGTGAGAGAGGCTGAAAACAAGCCTGAGGAAACCCAGGGGCACATTACACTGGAAACGGTCTTCTCAATAATCTAAATCCTTGTTGCAGTTTAAACTTACTTGATACTGTTTCTATCCACAGCATATCCAAGAACTACATTAGATTCTTAACTTTAGAGGGGGTGGATGGACCCTGAGAATGCCTAAGCTTGTCTGATCTTGGAAGCTAAGCAGGGTAGGGCCTGGTTAGTACTTTGATGGGAGACTGTCTGGGAATAGCGGGTGCTGTAGGCTTTCCTGCTGTGGCAGGGGGGTTGGACTAGATGATCTTCTGAGGTCCCTTCCAACTCCTAACATTCTGAGTCTGTGAATAAAAAAAAAAAAAAAAAAAAAAAAAAAAAAAAAAAAAAATCTTT
>VWZX01009576.1:211442-235605 GCA_013399015.1 Galbula dea
AGCAACAGCAGCATGCATCCAGTTTTAAAATAGACTTATAAAAATGTCCTGTTCCACTCTCTTCTTTGATAAAGATAGTTTGCTTACTGCTACCTCCTCTCTCTTTACAACTTATCACTGCAATAGGCCTATGAGGATGTTGTCTCATGGATCATCTCATACGTTTTTCCAGCTAAGCAATCCAAAGTAAGCAGACATTAACTTCTGTTTTCCCATAGGAGCACACAAGGCAAGTTTCAGGGGAAACAATATTACAGTTACTTCATCTATATATTATCACTCATTATCTCAGTGTTTTTCTAAACCATATTCCCTTGCTTCCTTAACTTTGTATAACCCCTTCTCTTTCCTCATATTGTTTAATTCAGCCCTGTGCTTTTCTCCTGCTTTTCCTTTTGCCATGTACATCTACATCAGATTTTCTGAAACAAAGTAATTCAAGAAAAAATAATCCAACTGCATCCTCAAAAGTAGCTCCTGATGTTGTCCAAGTCATTTAAGACAGAGACTCAGCTTGCCATCCACATTATGACTGTCCTTTAACTCCCGTGTGATTGGGTTGAAGACCACCAAGGTAAGTAACACTGACAGTTGTAAATACCATCTTTCCCAGTGAAGGTAGTAAAAGCATTAGAGGTAGGTTGTTTTGTGAATGCACATGGTAATTTATGTTGCCCAGTTATTACAACAAGCTTTCTGAAAACTCACAGTCATTCATAGATAGACTTAGGTGAAATGGCAGAAGCAATTACTAGTCTAAATTGCCTGTGCCCTCTTCTGCCTTTACGAGGATGGAAAAACATGACATAGAATCTCAACTTCTCTCTGGGAGCCAGTTTGAAATCCAGCACAGAATAGTGGGCTGCAGCTTGCAGGGTTTGAGGTTATAGCCCAAATAAGATTCAGCAAAAGGATAAGGCAGTTTATTGGCACAGCAGGAAGGTTGTCAGATGCCCCATCTTTGTCCACCCACAAGCAGCTTACACAAGACCCCAGGCTACCTACACTCAGATCACATTCTAAAAATTTTTGCCGTAAAGGAAGTAGCTCTTAAAAGGCTCTTTACCCCAAACTGGTACTTTGCAAAAAGCCTGAACAGGGATCTGATCTCATGTTCCTCAGCCACTTTCTCACACTCTAAGAAACAGATCTAAAAAGCTTTTCAAAATCTGTTCTCTCCAGATTTGTCTTTACCCCAACAGCAGCTATCCATATGTTGCTTCACTGACACGCTAACCCAGTTTTATCTCAAAAAGAGGCCAGAACATGACAGGAAATCTCCACAGAGTACAGTCAGCAGCAAGGATTTTACATCAGAGGTGCCATGTCTTCCACTGCTACAGTCTGCAGCTGGATACTGTCTGCCAGACGGCAGCACAGCAACAGCACCTTGTGTTACTGAACCTTCTCCAGCGTGGTCTGAAACACTACATTTTTCCCCGTTTGCACAAGCAAGAGAGATGCAGCCTACTGCTTGAGTAAGACAAGCCTCCCTAGTCTGTGCACCAATCGTCTACCCCACAGCAAAACTGCCCTGGGGCTTTCAGCTGCTCAGAAAAAGTGAGGACTTGGGTGAGGGCAGACCTTAAGTCACAGCTTGAGCTGGTATTTCAGCAGCAACCTGCTCCACGTTGCTTTTGGTACACTGTTCAGCCCTATGAAGCTGTAAACACTGAAGTAACAGATGGTGATGATCTCAGAAAAACTTTTCACAACCCACCACTCAGCATCATGCTCCTCTTCCCCTGGACCTCCCATGTTACGGCTGCAAGACCCAGACAGCCACCTCAGCATCCCACTGAGCCACCTTCTCCAGAACAACCCTGCAGGCCGCTCACTTCAGCCCTCTGGGGAACATCACGATGGTTTCCCTCATCAGCTGCACAAGGGGGCTGGTGGGAGCAAAGCTGTTAATTGGGATGTTGTGCTGCATGGCAGGAACAGAGAGGTCACCAAATCATTCACTGCCCATGTGTAACGAGGTCAATACCCCTAGCCAAAGGCATCGGTACAATTAATAGCTAGCCAAGCCAACTACTTTGTATCCTTTATCAAAGACAAAACAGCATGCCTAGAGTCCAGAGCACTGAAGGTGACATTTAGGCAAAACATATATTAAACTAAAATTGCTTCCTTTGCCATTATTCCACTTTGTGACTCAGCTCTTCCAAGCATATGTAAATCTTGGCCAGTGCCAGCCTTTCAGGTGATGTTAATGGGAGATAAGCACACTCATTTTCTCTAAACCAAGTGAGAAAAATGGCATAAAACTAATCAGACTGGGGAGGTCAAGGATTATACCAGTTTTCTGCTACAAAATCATTCTCCTGGGCACAAGCTTTCCAGTTCATGCTGCAAGCAGCACTTCTTGAAAATGTTACACCCAAAGGAAAAAAAATCTAGATGTGAAAAGCGTCCTTCTGCCAGCAGAAACCATGCTGAGAGCACAACAGTACTGACCTTCTCCTGCCATGCTTGCACTGCATGCTTACTCCTGCCACCCAAGAGTTTCACTTGCACCTTAGGAGGGGCCCTTTCTTTGGATTCTCGCACCTGACTAAAGGAAAGGCACCCCAGGTTCAGCTGGCAGCTTTGAGACTTGCTAAAAGACACATTCATTTGGAGAAAATAATGAGAACTTATCTGTTGACAGGAAGAAATCTCACACTCTTTCAGGCTCAAACACTTGCAGCCAGTAGTCTCAAAACCCTTTACAATTTCTGAAAGGTTGAGCCCTATTGCCTCCATCTTCCTCAGTACTTCTTTTCCCACTGAAGAGCATCTATAGTTCAGTTCAGAATAAGTCCTCAGAATATTTGTATGCTTCTGCAAGGAACACATTAGAAAATCATAGATTTTGAGGAGGGAGGAGATGCATTATTCCACAAACAGGGAAATCCCAACAGATGTCCTAACAACTTTTCCTGTTGCCCAGATCAATTGGCAAGCACCAGGGGCTCCTGTGTAGCTCATTCCTGCCAAGTTTTAGTATTGCTTAGCAGATGGCTACTTCTCACTGTGCACAGGGCTTTTCCCTCCCTGGCACCGAATAGTTTCACATCAGCTAGGAGCAGAGGCACTTGCTTGCAAGGCTTCACAACCAGCTCCCTTCACACCTGCACCATTAACAGCACAGTCCCACTCTCTCACTAAGGTTTGGTACAACCTGGAAGCTCAAGAGATGCCAAACATCCACTTTCCTTTTAATCAGGAGCAGAAGTAGCCTCACAGCCCTAACACATACAATCAGACAGCTTTGGCATGTGACAAGGACAAAGCGCTCCACTAGCACAAAATTGGAGGCAACGATGGCTCTCCTTCAAACTTGTGGGCATACAGTACACAGCATCCTCGTTCCTGGTAATGAAGTCTAACACACTGAACCGTGGCAGATGGCACTTGCTTTGATTGGTTAACAAACAAGTCTCCAACCACTGCAAATTGTCCTTACTACATAAGATAGTAAGGTGGCTCTAATAAGGGAGGAGGTGATACTCTCTTGGACTTTTCTTGAAACAGAAATAAGTACAATGTGATGTCACGTAACTTTCCTAATATTAGGCTGTTCTTATCTAATGTTCCTCTCCTCAAGTTCAACTGCACTCCAAAGGGATCTTATCCAAGAGGATACTACACTTGCAGAAAACTAGACACATGCAATACAAAAACTAGGATCAAATTGACCACAAATGCTTTTCCAGAGCTGATTTTCAAAACTGTCCAACCGGAGGCAAGGAACGGAAGAAATCTCTCACTCCTGACTCATACTGTTGGCCTGAACAGGAGATGGTTTGTGACTCAGAAATGTCATTTGGATGCACCCCCTCCCCTGGAACAGAGTGCTGCAGAAGGTGGAGGAACATCCACAGTTCCACATTTGTGGAAGAGAAAAGATTGCGCAAAAGTTGAGGAATCTGGGATACATTTCAATCCACAAGAGTAACAAAGGAAACTGTAAGCAGTATAAAGACTTTTTTGTGTATTTTGAATTATCTAGAGAGAACTGTGCCTCTACAATATATTTTGTCTACTGTCCGCATCCCACATAGTTCAACTCAGCTCTGCTGCTCTCTTCCAAGACTACAAATAAAGCCAGGGGAAAACCTTGTTTCCATTTTATTTTTCACTATTTTTTTCAATCCCTTTTTAGGGATTTTAATACCTATCACATACAAAAAACAGACACTTGAAAGGTGATTGCTAATGTAAGAAATATTCAGATCAACAGTTCAATACTTAAAATTAAATTACAAAAGCAGAAAAATGAAGTTTGCTAGAATAACAGAACCCTGTTAGAAGACAGAGATGATACGAGCTGTTTAGAACAAGGATGCAAGGGATAAAATCATGACAGCATGCTGAGTATGAGACTGCCTGGACACTGAAATAGTTACTCAGAACAGATACTCACTGCAAGTCAACTATAACATAGGCTAACTGATAGCATGAATCAGAAGTGAAAGAAAACTATAAAAGAAAAAGAGCTTCATGAAATGCAAGTCCCTCTCCAAATGAAAAGTTCAGTTCCCCATTTTTTTTTTTCCACTCACATGCACCAAGATGATTCTGAGAAGAAAACCATGGCATGAGTAATATTTGTGTGCATGGTAGAGCAGCCAGCTGGACATTTTTGTCATCTTTAACACTTACTTCCAAATGCCTCAGTAAATAAATTATTTCAGCATAATATGCTCTCAGGATTCAATCCCACACTGTGTAATTTGAGCAATGCTGTTTGAGGATCAGTCTGCTCAGAATGGCCAAACTATTAATTAGCTTTGCCTGATTTAAAAAAACCTAAACCAGAAGAAACCATTGGCATTCTTTGAATCCTTCAAACTTTAAAAACAAAACCAAGTTTTAAATATTATATTTGGTATTTTCAGAAATTTACTATCCTCCACTTCTTCAGTTACTCTTGAAACTTTGCACCCTCCCATGTTTTGGCCCCATCCCCTTTTCTTTGCACATGAAGGAAAAAAACATATCTCAATCACTAATATCTCACTGGTCAATAAAAAAACCCTCAGGTATCTGAATTTCATCATTTCAGTAGATTTTCACAATAAAATTGGGAACCAACGAGCTTGAGAGCCTGCTCCTGTTCTAGCAATTGCTAGGTCAAGTTGGAACTCAGACATGGCTGTTTGGCTGTTTTATCAGCTCTTGGTGTTCCTGACTATGTGCAGAGCTTACTGTTTTGGGTACATAAAAAGGTTTGTGTGGCATTTAATTTTGCTTTGTTTTGACCACCTCACGTAACCACAGTCTCTAGGAAAGGAATTAGTTAGAATTCAACTGTTATAAGATTACATCTAAGAACAGCCTGGGTTGACTGAGGGTTCTACAGAGATAAAGCTTAATTATTTACAGTTTAGTTCCTGAGAACCTAGGTCTCAAGGTCATTTATTACCAAGAATGAATATAAATCACTGGTTTCTATTTTTGTGGTGCAATCACCAGCACTCTGTAAGAACTATAAGGTGAACATGAGGAGATATTCACCCTTACATAACACCATGGGATGGATTTTATGACCAAGAAAAACAACAGAGGATAAATGTATCTGCTTAAAAGGTGGAGCTATGTTCAAATACAAGAATTGAACTAAGCTGTCAGCTTCTTTGCTGAATCTTCAAACAGGAAGTTATTCAGAACACACGAGCAGCTCTTCAGGCAAACTATAAAATCTCTCTAGAGAAGTAGGAGTTGACATTCCAGTCTGCGCTGGGGAAGCCAGAGCCACCCTGCTAACCTTCATGCCCACAGAATGCACCATGCACTGCTACCAGAAAGCCTGCCAACAACACACAGATCACATCAGCACTGGGATGGCACTGGCTGTGAACTTATAGCCAACCCTACCTATGCACCTGTCCTCCACTGCAGGATCCTTTCCAATCCCTACCATTCTGTGATTCTGTAATCCTCTCCTGAAGCGCCAGCAAGGATGCCTTTTGCCTGCACAGGTGCCAGGAAGACACTGGTAATGTACAGCAGCAGGAGCAGCAAGAGCAGAAGGCATGTGCTCCCTCCTCTGCAACAGCAGTGTGCTGGGGAGGGACAGGAAAAAGCACACACCCTATGAGACAAGCAAATACAAACCTTTCAGAAACAATACATGTGGGAGCAGGCACAGCAATATTGGCTGGCATGGGCTTTTAAAGCAAAACAATCCTCAGGACCAGCAGGGAACTTGGCAGCAGCCAGAGGGTGCACCCAGTAGTGCAGAAGGACCTACGTGCCACAATCCCCCAGTGACAAAGTAACCTGAAACTGGGGGTAAAACAATATAGCTTGGACTAGATGTCCCCCCAGATACCTCTGTATTTGTATCTCTATTGCAGCAACCATCATGATCCTAAAGGGATCTCCCACTACACATAGGAACAGATTATTTCTCCCCCACGTTTGTTGTGGTTACGGGAAAAAAAAAAAAAAGAAAGAAAAAAAGGAAAGAGAAAAAAAACAAAGAAAAGAGGATTATCATGAGAATAATTATGAACATAGCACAAAGGAAGGCATAGTTCAGGGCAATATCTGGACTCCCCTTGGCACGGCTTACATCAACAACCCATACCACTTAAGCCAGAACCCTCACAAGCTCCCCAAGGTGATGCTGGCTAGGATAACTTGTAAAGAGGATCTAGAAAAATCCAGGTGACTTGGGGGTGTGTAGCTTTGTAATACAGTTATTAACCATACAAGCCAAAAGAGCATCATTTTCAATACCTGCTTTCTCAAAATAAACATAGTTACAGGTAACTAAGAGTGAATACCACGAGGTATAAAACATGCGCTAAGTTCTGTGTTGATTTACTTCCAAGCAGCTCCTTGAACCTTTTCAGATTTGTATTTATTGTTCAAGTTCAAAAGCATATATTTCTTGTTCTACTTCAAGAAACAAAAAAAAGTTTCTATACACTAGTAGTTAATGTACACTGGACCATAATCACCATTTGTAGAATAAACACATTAGAAGGGTATATATCATTATAGCCAAGCAACAGTGTTTATGCTTTGTGATGATAGCAGTAGCAAAACAAATGCTTGGTTATATGAGGATGAAAGTTCAACGATTCAGTAACATAAGTCAACTGCAAAATAAATATGCAACAAGGTATCATTAACACAGCATATTATTATAGAAAGTTTTATTCTGGTGAACAAGTGGGATCAGGCTGTTGCTACTGAACTGTTTTAAAATGGTCATAAAGGAATACAAGAGTGCTAATGACCTATCAGAGGTGACAAAAAGCTACAAGTTAATCCTTTTTTTATACCCTGATTCCTCTGCCACACATATTATTTGTAGCCTTAGGAGTAAACATTTTGTAAGTTTTAACTCTCCTTAAGAGAGATACTAAGAATTTTAAACAAAATTCACAACAAATATATACACAGACCTTTATTTCCATGAGCTATAAATTAGATAGTGGCTTATCAAGACCCTTCAAATACCAGCCCTTGCAAAGATACTGAGTTGCAAGAGAGATATATACTTAACTCTCTCTCTGTCTTTTAGCCCATTAATCACCTATTTGTTTCCCAATTCTGTGCTATGCTCAGCAGTTCTTTTGCCTGTAGCATCTAACTGCACTACGTTTATATACTATAGTATAAATTGCAGAATAATTTAGGCTGGAAATGATATCTGGAGGTCATCTAGACCCAACCTGCTGGGTTAACTTTGAAAGATAACTTTGAAGTTAGACCAAGATATGATCTATGAATTGTATACAGTAATCACAATGACTCCTCAAGCCACCAGATATTCAGCAAAGTGACTGACAAATACTTCCTGATCACCAGTGAAATACACTCTCCCACTTTGGTCTCATGCCTACGTCCTGTTACATCTGAATGGGATCAAGAAAAGTCCTGGAAAGAGCATGGTTGCCAATCTGCAAGTCAAATGCAGTTCCAACAGCATTTTAGGAAACCTATTGTTGGGACAAACAGGCTAAGGAGAAGGCAGCACAAAAAGGACAGATAGCTGTAGGAACCCAGAGGAGGAAGGTGGACAGCAGGGGGTGAGAGGGAGGACTGTGAGTAAAAGTCAACAGATCATTTCTCTGGAATACAGCAGCACAGCTCAGTTGGCTAACACATGAAGTTCCTGCAAACCCATTTAGTATGGCTCACATGGTCCCTGGTGACCCAGAGATCCCAGTTCATGAAGACATCTGTATTCATAACAGCCTTGCTGCAGCTGTTTATACACTCCCCTTAACTGAGGCCTCGCTATGGGGCCGCAGGAAGGAAAGTGATTGAGTTACAATAAGTTCTGTCCTCTAGTGTAGAAAGGAGAGAAAGAGCATAGAATTTGTCAGGCTTTAAATGGTCATCTTTATTTGGGATTACCATAATTCATGTATATACACACACATTTTTAAATAAGAACTCTAGCACCTCAATATGCCTCAATACATTTGGCTTTGCCTTTTTGGACTTGACATATACATTGAGGCTACAATGAGGTGCTATGCCAAGTGCAACAGGCTGTACAGTATTTAATGGTTTGACCATGCTACAATACAGTTTGTCATGGTTCCCACATGCAGAAACAAACTGCCTTAAGCTGATAATCTTGAAAATCGTCACTCAGGACAGTGTCAAAAGAAGCCTGTGTTAGAAGGTGTGTACAAAAGACAGGAACGAAGTTTTCTGTTAACACTTTGACTGTACTGAAAAATTGAGTTAACTGCTTCTCCACCAGCAACAGCAAAGACAAGCATATTCCGAGCAAATTCCAGGTACTTCAACAAATCACAGTCTTTAAAATGACCCACTGCTTAAAATCCCTAGTGGGTTTAGTGGTTCCTGGCAAACTGAAAACATTCTTCGTTCCACACTTCCTCTCTGCAATACAACTAAACAACCTTGGTGGTGTCAGAAGGTCAGTGTAGATGAGAAAATAGTCTTTGAAGCACTGATTCACTATTTGAGTTTAAATACTAAATTCACATTTTGGAGACAAAGCCAATTCTATTAATAAATATTTAAGTTCTGCGACCTAAGACTCAAGAGTTCCAAGAACAAGTATTCGAGCACCTCCCCAGCAATCCCTTCCTGCAGGCCAAGGATAAAACAACACAAACAACCTCAAAAGCATCAAACTACTAAAAGAAAACACAAAACAAAACAAAAAATCCTTAACAAACAAACAAAAAAAACAGACAAAAGGGATGGGGAGACTTGATTCTAACTTCACACATCTCTCACTAGGACCCATCCATTGCAAACTGACATAACTCACTTCCATCTTTCACAGGTCACTTTTAACAGTTAGTGTATTTGTGCTGATGTCCTTTCCCAGCCTCTTACAGTCTCCCATCCTTCATCAATAAGCAAAAACTGTCAACAGTTCAGAAGTGAGTGCACACAGCATCTCTATACCCTTAAGTGGTAACTTCCAAATTTTTGGATAGTCGAGTCTCAGCATTATTTCTTACAGACAGGCATCTGTACCTTTATATTGTTTGATTTACCCTCAAAAGAAGTAATCTTAAATTACTTTTAAGCAAAAATTTACTGTATGTCATGTGTCCTGTAGACTCAGGGTATGCCTCAGAGTCAAGATAAGAAGCTGGGCCAGGAGCCACAGAGTATACATTAAATAACATAAAGCAAAGCTGGTCTATAGACTGCAAGCTCAGTATTCAGTATGGCTGCAGCAGCCTTTCAGAAACCTCTGCAACAACCCATGTCCAGCTCAATTCACCTAATTACTCTTGAATCTCTTTTACCCTCTCTCTGACTCAACACTGATCCTCATGCTAAAACATCATGGATTTAGAAACTGCTAGCAATTATGTTTTTCAACAATTAACACCAAATCCCAAAACTCTTACAGCACCCAGACAGAATATTAATCTAATAGAATTAAATCCCTGTGTTTCCTCTTTCCCTCATAACCCATTGCTCATTTATAGCCAAGTTGCATCTTCTGATGTGCTGGCCAACAGTACCAGCATTCTTATAGTCCTGGCCACAGATAAAACAATAAAAATAAAGTCAATAACATTTTCATGTACAAAAATGAATAGCAAAGCTAGACATAAATGAAGTATCTGAAAACCCCATGCTGGTCTTCTGCTGCACTCTAGCTTGCATCACTTCTATGGAGGCTGACAGGTATTCTACCACAGGTATTTTATCAACAATCAGGGTAACAATACAGATGACTTAAACAGAATGTTTCTTTGAAACTATTTGATAAATACTGAAGTAACAGAGAAAATAAAGGAAGTAAGCAGGTCTGAAGCACTTTTTCTGAATGGTGTTTCTCCTCAAACGGTTTTATGCTTTTCCTCTGCAAGAGTGCTCATTTCCAAAATAAATAAGACAAACACTTTGAGACTAAAGGCAGCAGATCTGGTCTGATAAATCACAACATAAAACCAGCACCTTTGTAATCAGCAGATCTGTCTCTGATGTGCAGTCAGGAGTGATTGCTGCTGACTAGTGAGATAAATAAGGTTCTAGTACTTTCATGGTTGCTTGAAACAGATATTGATGATATTGTGCAGCAAACTGAATACTATGGTCTTCTATATAAAGCTAAGCTGTTCATTAATTTTCAATTACATATCTGGAGAGTTCTTGCCACACCACTCAGTACCAGGCAACAGGATACAGAGACAATGCCAAAGCATGCTTTGCTCTGCACAAACTTTATGATGTGAAAATGCTCAGGAAGGGAGATCAGTCTGCAAGACTGGGAAATGTTTAATCCAGAGCCAAATAGATATCCCAGTCTCATAGCTACTGTTAAATAAGCACTGTCAGATTCAGGGGCTGCAGTTCTTTGTAAAATGCTAGAGACACAAGCAATGCTAAAGGGTAGAGAACTAGAGCAACAAATCAGTAAGCAGGTGCCATGGTATAAGAGATAAAACAAACAGTTTTATCTGCCAAAGTTCAATGTCACAATGTCTAGGCTGCAGGTATAGTACAGAGAATAAAATGCAACATACATATATTATACCTAAATACCAGCTCATCATTTCAGTGGAGAACACATACCAGAAAAACTGTATTAATTTATGATAGTACCAAAATAAAACTAAATTTTGTTGTACAGGACTGGTTAGTAAGTGATTGAAAAGAAACAGGCCATGAAACTTCTCAGCATTGAAACTGGCAATCTGCTACTTTTTAGGAACTCTTAGAAAACACTAGGGGAAGAAACATACACTTGAAAGTGAAAGTTTAAAGAATTTTGGAGTATATTTTGACAATACTTAGAATAACTAAATAATAACAGTGCCTCCACTTGGGAACCTTGAAGTCAGAGTAATAAGGAAGACTCTGAAAGAAGAAACACAGGAAAACAATCTGTTTCCAGAACCTCCTGGGACTCTCAGGCAAAATATATCACCATTATTTTCTTACTATTATCTGACTTGAAGCTCCTGAAAGCTATTTCTCCTAAATAAAATACAGCACACACAGTATTTCCATCTGGCAGTGCCCACATCTTTCTTAACATCTCAGCAAAACACCAGCGTTGCTATTGTGTGTCACAGTGCCATATTTTTCACAAAGTCCACCCAAAAATAGTTATATCAAGCCTGATATTTCTTACATAGAAATCAAGTGGTATTTTACTCTTTTAGCTAAGAAGTCCTGCTATATTGGTTTTCTTATTTTTCCACATTCCTTTTTTTTTTTAAAAAAAAGGACCTAAATGAAGCAGTGAAGACTTCAATAAACTGCTCATCTCAGTGAACAGATAAAGAAACTGCAATAGTAGGTGATGTCTCTTCAGTAAGTGTTACTAAAAAACCTGAATTTGTGCCACTGCCAATGCACATGTCTGTGATGTTCCAGATCCATTTCATTGCATGCCATCAACGAACAAGTTAAAAACTGAGGGCAGAGAACAGAAACAGATTCACAAGAAGTTTAGTGTTGTAACTAGTCTGAGCTTTCCATTCCTTCCATATTTCAGATTTAAGAGAATGGATGTCATCAACAAAATATTTTCCTTATATTGAGTCTTAAAATGGTGCCAAAGAAGATTATAGGAACTTGCTCTCCTTTTTGTTGCATCTTTAGGTCAGACACTCTAAATAAAGGTTTTGGCACACAATAAAATAAACTAAATCAACTGCTCTCAAACTCATGGCTTTTTATGACTCAAGCTGCCAAGCCTTTCAGTTATGCCAAACTTCTGCAAACATAAAATGTCATTCAGGTTAACCTGGCATAAAATGCTGGGTCCTTATCAGGTGAACATCAGCACAGCTATAACAGGTTCAGTATTTCCACAGCCATTGTGCCCTCAGGCTCATAAGAAACTGTCTCTGATCCAGGACCAAATCCTGCCAGTGCTCACCCATTAGGTGAGAGAGCTCTGGGGAGAGAAGGGAAAGCTTCTCCTGCTGGTGTACCTTCCTGTGCTTATTTATTACTATTGCTACATCCTTCTTCACCCCAACAATAAAGACAGCTGCTTGAGATGCTCAAAGATGTGCAATGTGAGGATGTAGCTCAAGAAAGGTACTAAGAGGCAGGCGGTACAACTGGAGGCTTGCAATGCATCTTGATGCAGTGGCAGGCCTGGGACACATCATTTTGATATGGGGGAAGTTCTGGATTAAACATCTCTGTTAGTATGTGGAGGTACCACCTGAGCAACATATGCTCATGTGTGTATATGCTCCAAACATTTGCACACCAAAAACAACAACGGCAACTTATTTTCATGATATTTATATGATGACATTTGGTTAGAAATAAATTGATATTTTGGTGAGAAACTGCCACAGAAGCAAAACTTATCCCTACTCCACTGTTTCAATGTGCAAGAAACGCACTTCCAGCTATCCCTCCCAGGGCAGGTTTGGGATTATTCCTAGTCCTCCGAGGCATCACAGCAACTTCAGCCACGTTAGTCTGGGCTGCTGCATTCCACCTTTCTGAAACATTTTACACCTGGCTTCTTTTACATCTCCTGAATCACTGAAGTGCAGCACATATTCCACCACAGGAGACAGTTAATTTCTCTCCATGTTTTACTTTCTCTCACACAAGGCTTTGCAAGTATGTGTTCTCAGTCAGCAGGCAAGTGTCAAGCTGGTACTGGGAAAAATCACAGAATCACAGAATTGTTATGGTTGGAAAAGACCTCCAAGATCATCAAGTCCAACTGTTAACCTAACACTACTATGCTTATCACTAAACCATGTCCTCAGGTACCACATCTACATGTCTTTTGAACTCTTTCACGGACTGTAATACCACCACTTCCCTGGGGAGCCGGTTGCAATGCCTGATAAACCTCTCAGTGAAGAAACTCTTCCTAATAACTAATCTGAACCTCCCCTGGTGCAACTTGAAGCCATTTCTTCTGTCCTATCAGTTGTTACTCTGAGAAGAGATCAACCCCCACACACCTTGCTGCAACCTCCTTTCAGGTAGTTAGAGAGCAATAAGGTCTCCCCTGAGCCTCCTCAAGACTAAACAACCCCAGTTCCCTCAGCCACTCCACACAGCACTTGTACTCTAGACTTTTCACCAGCTTTGGACATGCTCCAGCAACTCAATGCCTTTGAAGTGAGGGGCCCAAAACTGAACACAGTATTTGAGGTGCAGCCTCACCAGTGCCAGAGTACAGGGGGAAAATCACTTCTCTAGTCCTGCTGGCCACACTATTTCTGATACAAGCAAGGATGCTGGTGGCCTTCTTGGCTGGTTGGGCACACTGCTGGCTCATACAGCATACAGCTCTCTCATTTCACGTGGAATCACCAAGAAGTCATTTTTTGCCAGCTTTTATGACTCAAGATGAAAACAGAGGCAAATTTTCTGAGTATAATCAGCAGCTGATCCCTTAAATTCATTACTTATTCCCTTGTTTGTGCTTGATGAGCATAACGCGGTAAGTGCTAGCATTTCTCTACCTGTTAAACCAGCTTATTGTATAATTAGCTTCTGTGTTCATGCATGGCCTCAGTTTGGATCATGTGCATCCAGTACAATGACAAAATACATTAAAGATCTCTCACATGAACCCATCCATCCACACAGCAACAGACTTGAGATCTTTTGCTTGAGTCCTAGAAGCAGCAATTCTAGTCATTACTATACCAAAACTGTCATGCTGTTGCTGCTTGAGCTGGCTAGGTATCTTAGCCTGTAACTACACATACTGTTGTGACAAATGTCATAGAGAATCCCCTTTGGAAGGCACCTACCTTCAACTCTGCAGTCTAATACCATACACTGTAGAAGCAGACAGATGCTTACTCAGCAGGTACTTGGAAAAGTGCAAGTGTATCACTGTGTCAAACCTTTGCTACAGAAGAGTTTACAAAAAAAACCCCACAGAACAAAAAACTCAAACCACTCTATAAACCTAGCACACAGTTGAGCTACTGTATAGCAAACATTAAGGACATCAGCACTTATCTTTCCATACCCTGTTCTACTTCCTGCCATCACCTTCTGTACCACCTCCCTAAACAGCTCCTTCTAACGTCATCTTTTTCTCCCCTTGTTGAATCTCTCTCTTACAATGCACAACCAGGTGATGAAGCAATACGTTACACACGCAGTAAAAACCCTTCAATTCCTTATCTCTGGACTTTAAAAGCCATTCTGTCACCTGCACTTAACAATCCTCAATTTTTGCTTTCTGAAATGACTGTGCATAAAGCTTTATGGGGCTCTGTGTGTGTTAAAACACTTCAAAACCTTTGCCCTTTGCTACTCGACCCATTTAAGTCAGTAAGAAACTTTCCTAGGGAAAAAAGGACTAAAAAAGAATGAGGAAAAAAAAAAAGAATTTTATAAAAACCCACCTTTTGTTCCTGAAGTTCCACTAACTCATCCTCACCTAGGAATCACAGCAGGGACCACTCTCTTTAATGCCTCATCCCAAGCAGGCAGAGTATCCTTGCGAGGGACAAGGAGAGGATGGACACACAGACTGCATAGCTCATGTGCAAACTGTGCAAGAGCTGCTGCTAATGGGCACTGAAGCTAAAGCTTCCTCTCTCCTGGTGGAAAAAACATGCCCTTGGTTGTTGAAAGGTTTGATGTAAGCATTTTCAATTTTGAAACAGGAAAACTTTTCAGCAAAAAGCTTTGAAATTGAGTTCCTTTTTGCAAAAGCAACTGGTTTTGAGAAATTATTGCTGAACAGGGCACCACACTCCACATCACTGTTATCACAAAGAGCTTTGTCTCTGGGTGGGCAGTTTATTCATTTAACACATACACTGATTTGCTATCATGTTCTCATTTTGTATTTCTGTTTAAAATTTAAAAAGCTATGTTTCCTCATGCATAAACAGTGTGATAGTTCTGGATTTTTCAAGCATTTGATAGTACAAACAGAATTAAAATACATTTAAGCTCAGCTGCAAACAGAGATTTTAACAGACTAACAACTCAGGTAGCAAAATAAATAGCAATATTTTTCTAGGCTAACCCTGATGTTTGGACAGGTGTCTGGGGTTTATATGACATGATGGTTACTAAAGTATCCACATCTGTGCACTAAAGCTGTCACCAACTTATAATACTTTCACCTCCCTCTTCTTTTGGATAAAAACAGAAACAAAATACCCACTCAGAGTTCTTAGAGTTATCTTCTTAACTGATCACAGAAGGGAATAACTGGACTCATATTTTTATTCCAACTCAAAATGCATAAGTGATTAACAGCCCCTGGCACTTTGATACAGTGCTGAAAGGAGATCTCTCATGAAGAGGTCAGATCTTCTGTTTCTTTTTACAAGCAAAAGGGGAAAATAAAACAAAAAAGTGAAAATAAAGACTTTTTGAGGACAAAGGGTGCTTTCAGTTTTGTTTCTCCATGCCTCTTCCATTGCAACTTAAATCTGCATGCCCTGTTTTTCTTGAGAACAGGTAACCGGAAAACCAGCACACTGGTATATATTTAAAAAAAAAAGAAACAAAAAAAACCCACCCAAAAAAAAAGCACACATTTAAAACAAAAAACTCTTTAATGCTGAAAACTTATTCATAAGACACTCATCCTAGTCCTAGGAAGGCTGCTACAAGTCAGACTTCCTCAGTGCTCTTCCTTTTGCTTGTAGCCCTGAACTTTCATTCATATGGTTTCCACTACCCTCATTTGGCTTAAAATATGAGTAAAACTGACAAATTGAAGGACAGCAAAAGGTGACATTTAGGAACACCAAAGGAAAGAGTCCAACCTGGCCCTAGCTGGGAGTGCTGGCTCACAGGGAACAGGCAGAGCCGTTGTTACATTGCTTTGCTTCATTATAAACCAACTGTGCTAAGATAGAACATGACCAGGGCCCATCATGAAGGATTTGTTTCTAAGCTCAATTCATTAGCCAGTGTAATCACCAAATGTCTCCCTTACCATTGCTTTTCTCTTTTTATATCAACACGGAGCTTAAGAGTCCAGGCAATGCTATGTGCTCATGGTATTTTATATGCTGTGAGTTACAAACTACATTGATATAGATACCTACAAACTACCTGAAAATGTCAGGCAGGCAGAGGATGCTGAAGGCAGAGCTGAAACCACTGATACCTTTGACAGAGCACAATTTTTAAGGACTCAGCAGGAACAGTTGAATGGCAGCACCACTTTAAATGTATTGCAATCACTTAGTTTCAGGTGGCTGTTAAACCAATGAATCTCTAAAAATCCACACAGGAAACTGTAGAACTACCTGTGCATTTATTGTGTATTGAGAAGTTATAAGGTGTTATATTTAAATAAAAATCAGATGGAAAACATGGCACAGTGAGAATAAAAGTAAACAAATGCCATTTCTTTAAAACAAGAATTTAGCAAGCAGTGACAGAACCTTATGAAGACACACTAAGATGCTAACATGGGACCTGGTTTGTTCTTGGTGAATCTCTAAACACTGATGCTTATTCTGGTGAATCTTAGTGCCTTGTACATTTTGATTCTAGGAGTGCTTTCATAATCCTTATAAACAACACAGGTTTGAAACAAAAATGATTGTAATAAGGAAGTAAGCTACAGACTAGCATCCCTACTGTATATCGACTCCACAGCATCTTCAGGAACATATTAATTTCTCTCAGACTCATGGCTGCTAATATACAAAGCCTTCCGTTCTTAATGTTTTGTGATTGAAAAAAAGCAAAAGTAAATAAAAAGAGATAAAATTGTTAAATCTATCTTCTGCTTCACCTTCTTCAATTACTTATTGAAAGGAATTCAGAAATTCAGACTCCATGAGTTTGAAGCAAGCATTCTGCAATGCCATACACCAATGTAAATCCCAGGAGACAATGCATGGTAACAAAAGATGGGGGAATCAGCTTTTACAAAGAATAAAAAAAGGAGAGAAAAGAGTGCAGTTTTCCTACATGTTCAGGCCCCTGATTACACTTCAGCTACTTGAAAGCCAACGTTCAGTGCTTGTCTTTGGAAGCTCAGTAAGAGCTTTAACAGTACACAGTAAATAAATACACACTGAAATAAACCAAAGTTCTCTTTCTAAATCAAAGTAACTTAAAACACTGCTGTATAAAGTAACTTTGTTTCAGTTAAGCCTATTGTAAGCCTAAGTAGAAGTCCTCCTTTGCAGTAAAGGAAAATACACGGAGTTTAAAAAATATAGAGGAGCTGACATTGCCTTTTCAGGAAAGGAGGGGGAGGTTGGCTGCTGCAGAGAAGGAAATTGATGGATAGAATAAATCCGAAAGCAGGACAGCCATCAGTATTGCACCTGAAGTAGTCAACACTTCTCACCATGCTGCTGTAAGCATGTCCTGGTTTGGGTTAGAATGTCCTGGTTTAAGTTAGAACAGAATTAATTCTGTTCAGTGATTTTATTTTTTCTAAAAAGTATTCCATCCCATATACATCATATTCAGTATCAGTCGCACCCTCCCCCCCCACTTCCCTTGCTACAGCTATCTGCTAACTTCCCCTTTAAAACCTGACATTCCTGAATCCCAAGCTCAGGCACTTCGGGAGGGACCCTGCCTCCAGGGGAAAACGGAAATCGGAGGTTTTTGGGACCCTGGGTTTGCAGCTGGGACTTAGTCTCTACTGGGTGCTGCTAGCTGCTGGACACGTGGAGCTGTTTGGACTCGTGCTGAGAGTTGGTACCGGGAGCTCCAGCACGGGACGTTTGCAGCTACTGTGGTGNTGTTTCATTTAACATTGTTATCATTATTAAAGTAGTTTTTAGTTTTATTTTCCAATCCAGAAGCCTCTCTGCCCTTATTGTTCCCTATCTCTTCCAGTTGGGGGGGAAAGGGAGTAACAAGGAACGTCTGCCGCGGGTAAGGTAATCGGCTCAGCCTTTACCCTACGACAAAGCCTATACACAGCTGGTACTCTGAATTCATGTTAAAAGGCACTCAGATGCAGGGTAGCTGTCACTGGGACTCCTTTAGCAAGGCTCAGCATGCACAGAACATAGCTACTACAGATTCTGGGAATTTTAAAAATTCCCAGAAAGTTCCTAAAAATCCTCTCAAAAGAATCAAATAGGGTTGTTGGCAATTGGACAGATTTTCTGATAGGTAAAACAGCAATAGTCTTTTAAACTCTTTAACACAAATATTGTGAGATAAAATATTAAAGCATCACTATTAAATTAATCAATATTAAACGTGCAAAATAAGCCAAAAGTACAAATATCATGGTAAGGTGACAAAGCACAGTTTTTCCCAAAAAATTTTGGTGAACATTCAGGTCAATTTATTGATTTTAAGAAAAAAAAATAAGGTTATAATAAGCTACTGTAGGATTTAACCTACTGGTGGAAAGCACAACTTGCATCTTTAAAACATTTTGTATTAATATCAACTTCACTTCTATTAAACCCTCAATTTCCAGTGTCTCTGGGTTTTTAACTCAGAAGTCAAACTTTAATAATGTTCTTCAAATGCTAACACAGGAGCTCCTGAAGACATCACTCTATAGCAATTTTTTTAAATGTCACATCAACTATCAGAAAACAACATGAAAAGCAGACTGTGGGGGTTGGTTTTTTTTCCAAGCCTCTCCTCTGTAGTTTGAACCAGATTTTGAAAATAAGGAGTTGAGCAAAAAGCCACTTAAGCTGAATCACAGTGTTCATTCCTCAGGCTGGCTGAACACGGGAGGGGAAAAAAGTTGCAGCTGCTTCTGCCAAGCCCTAGGACTTCAAGCAGTCTGTATTTAGAACCATTAGTATTCACAGTTATTTATTTTGAATTTGGTCAAACAGGCTACATGGTCAAGCCACTCCTTAATTAGATGACTAATTCTGAAAGTCAAAATGCTAACATCCAACAGCACACTGACATTTAAGGGTGAGACAACAGGTTCTAGCAAATTAACTGAGAAGCCAAATTGGTCAAAAGGTATGATCTTGTACTTGGGAAAAAACCCCCAAACATATTACCAGAAAAAAACAAATTTAAAATCTAGGTAGTTAAAGGGGTTAATGCCAAGAAAGTGCAGTGACACTGCAGTTTAGTGCAGTGTGGCTCCTCTAGTTTCTCACAGGCCGATTCCAGATGATGAGAGGTTCCTCCCCTGTTTGCCACTTTCCCTCCTCGGAAAAGGGGAGTGGGTCCGTGGGAGCACCCCTCTATATCGTCTCCCTACAGCCTCCCCTTCCAAGCAAACATCCTGGCACTCAGACTCAACTTGCTCCTCTCTTCATGCCCAGCAGGATCAAAGCTGGTGACAGTATAGGTGTGGCCTGACATTTACATCTGTGAGTCACTGCCCAGTGACAATAACCACAGAGCACAAAGGGACTCTCAAAACCCTGAAGAGTTTCTATTGCTGGAACACAGCAAGGCTGAACGAGGTGTCATAACTTACCTTGGACTTCAGACTTTCATACTGCTCAAGAATGTAACTGATAAGTACTTTAATTCAACCATTTCCAGTGAAGAAAGAAAAATAAAAAGGCAAAGCTTACAGCATAAGCAACAAAGAGTAAACAAAGAGGAAATGTACCTGGATCAACAGAAATGTATTTCCTACTCTGAGACCAGAAGCCCCCTCCTTGCCTCTATGGGATGGGCAGCTGCTCTCTTCCTACTTTTAAGTTCCCAGATCTTCCCAAATGACTTTGTTAAGAGGCGTTAACCAGGCAATGTGCCAGGCAGAAAGAATCAGCTGAGTCCTGGGCGGTGACCGGCTGCCCCATATCACCACCCCACCATGGCCCCGATGGGAAGGTCTTGGGCACAAGGAGCAGCCTACCCCCACTGCCTGCCCACTTAGTTGCCTGTAGGAGATTTAGGAAGCCTGGATAGCCAGGCAGGTGCCTGGATAGACGCAAAACTCTCTGTATAACCAGCATTACATGGTTTAAGCATGAGAGAAAGGAGGGTTTTTTCCCCAAATTAAACATGAAGATAGAAGCTGGCAAAGAGCCATTTCCTGAGTACTGCAATAGGGATAGGTGAAAGGTAATGGAGGTAAAAAATCAATAGTTGTTATTATTACTATTTTATTACTATTTTTATTATATCATTATTAATTATTATTACGCTGTTAAGAAATTATTAATCTCCAAAGTCATCTTTGTCACAGACTCAACAAAATAAAAAACAACATACAGCTCCCTAAGCCCTACCTGCATTGATCACAATTACTTATCAATAGCCACTTAAACAGAAGGGAAGAATGAAAACTACTCAGGGTCTGGGGTTGAGATATTAGTCCCTGTGTCAGGCATGTGATGCCTGTGGCCCCATGTATCCCTTCTGCACAACTCATTCTGCAGAGAGGGGTGGTATTTGTGGTATATTTTTCTTTGTCCTTTTCCTACAAGAAAATATTCTAGCCTGTACTTTACATCCTGACTCCTTATGTAGGATTTGCATTCTGCCATGAGTGCAATTAACACACACAGATATTAACTAGAGGGAAATAACAGCTGCAGACAGCCACTACAGAGACCCACAGGCACTGCACAAGGGACAGAGTCTGAGCTGGTCTCATGCTCATCCAAACTGTCATTATACTCCTTTCCAAAAGGCACACCATCTTACCGTCCCCAGACCCACAAGGGCCATGGCTCCACCTCTTCAAACGAGTTCCTCTTCCTTCCTCCCAAATTCACAGCTATCGTCAGTATATATTGACAGGCTTAAGTCCTACTGAAAGGTTACAGCTGAAACCAGTGACTGTGCTAAGTCAAGGGGAAAACATTTGAATAGTCTTTTAGGGTAACAGAAAAGCCCTCAGAGAAAAGGCCCTGCACACTCCTACTTCCCGCTAGGAACCGCTGATACTTGATTTGCTCTGAGCTGAAACAGAGCTCTGCTCCTGCAACAACAGCAAGCATCACACCATGCCATGGGCACAGCTCAAAAGAAGCACAGACATTGCTTCAGGACTTCTCCTAAACCAGAAGCAACACTACTACTTGTTGCCACCTTGGAGATGTCCCAGTTCCACTTGCACATATCATCCCTGAAACAGGTTCTCTTCTGTAAAGAAATAATGTCTCAAGAAAGATGTGTCTCATTCTTCCCCTTGAATGGATTCACTGTAGCCCTTCACTAATTCGTTACTCAATGAGTCCTATTCTCAGCCTCTAAAACCAGCATCCCTCCTGCTCTCACCACAGGTTGATGTTGGAGCTCCTCTCTGACTGGTTATGACAACGGGGGGTGAAATTTAGTACAGAAACAATTTTACTTTAGTACAGCACTCAAAGCAAGTGATTATTATTCAAAACCAGTTTCAATTTGATTATGAATTATATATCCATCAGTAAAAAAAAAAACCACACACCACAGATCATATACAAACCAAGTTATTTCCTTTAACACAAAACAAATCTTCAAGCTTTCTACTGCAGCATATGCTTGCAAGTCTACACATTGCTTCTATGCTGTTAGTATATGCTGAAAGTTGTTAGAAGTAACATGCTTGACAACTTCTGAGAGAAAATCCTATGCTTAGAAAGGAAATCCTTAGGATTAGAACTATGTACACACTGCTAGGATCAACCTGAGCTGTGAAATATTTTATCAACAAAATAAAACAAAAGTGTGTGAACTTTGTTGTTTGATGTCAGGAAAACAACTAAAGATGAAATGTAAGATTGTTGTTCTAATAATACTTTTCCTCATCTCAGAGGAATCAGATTCTGAAGGTCTACAAAGTATTGGTGACTTTAACGCTTTAAAGTCTCACAGAAGTCTTTAACAAGACACTTCACTGCTGATATGCTATAAATGCTCAAAGGGTCAATAGGCTAAACTTCATCAATGTTGTGCACTACACTAATTTTGCTACATTCTTTGACAAATGATGACTGAAATAATTAAAATCCACAAATAGCAAATGAGACATTCTTTTACAGTTAATAAGACATTCTTTCAAAGCTCCACCTCAAAAAAAAAAAAGCATTTTAAGACACAGTCAGGTAGTACTGACACTCAAGATGCTGCTTTATTTTTTCCCTATATGAGAAATAACTCCAGATATTGATGAAGTGTCATCATCTTTATGAGTTAAGCACTGCACAAAGTTCCTCATTGAGTTTTCCAAGGGTGTTAACCAAGAATTCTTTTATTTGTTAAGTAAATGGTTACCTTGTTTGTGTCCAACATCTATCCACTGCATTATAATCTTACAATAGTGACTATCTCTGGAAAAGGGAAGAACAGAATCAAAGTACAGTTAATCACAATAGTTTAACTGAAGGAATCATTAATTTAGTATCAACAACACACTAAATCACTCTGCATTTCAGTGCAAAGAAGGTGGCTTTGCAAGGTAAACATCTATACAATTACTGCAGTCTTTTCAAAGCCCCTAGGACCAAGGTCAATTTTATTATGCTGGAACATCATAAACAATAAGGACTTTTAAAAGGTACACTTGCCTACTTACATTGCCATTTTTTAAGCATGTAACTTGAAAGAATAGAGAAAAAAAAGAAATCTAAATTTCAAAGCAGGACAGAGAGCAGCAAAAATTCCTAGGGAAATGAATACTGCTTGCAGAACTGTGTTTTCTAGTCTGCTTTGAAAAATCTCAATGCCTATATTTTCAAATACTGGTGATAATGAACACTGAGCACATAACATCACGGACAGGTTTTATGCCAGAACCCTTTAATTCAGCTGCACCTATTTGATTCCTACCAAGCTTGTCAAAGGGGTTTCCTACAGAGATTTTTGCGAGCATCAGATCATTTGATACCATTCCTATGGCTTCCTACATATCCCACAAAATTCATCTCATATTTTCTATCGATGGCAGATGATTACACTCTCTCATTTCAACAGCAAGCATAGCATCTAACACCTGAGCATAGAACCACTCAGAACACCAAGAGACAGGTTGCACATATCCAGGACAAAACAGAAAGTCAGACAGGACATACACACACACACAAAGCTTTGCTTTGCCAGCCCACCCAGGTCTTAGGTACCAAGACAGGGGACTACAGGGCTTATTAAAAACACCTGAGAAGTGAGCTCACCTGTGTAATTTGAGGAAAAGCCCAGAGCAAACAGCAGCTGTTCAAACCAAAGCTGGAGTAACAGAATAAAAAGAGATTGCAAGAACTCCTCCCACTTAGAATCACCTACAGGAGCAAACCTAGTAAGTCATAAACAGGACCTGAGAAGTTTTTCTGGTTCAATAATGGGAGTTTCTTTACCAGCAAAGAATGGAAATAAGCCCAGCCACGACAAAGCAGAGAAAGTGATACTCCCCACACACAGGTGGAGCTCTGATAAGGTACAGAAAGGAGGAAGTAATGGGGGGAACGAATCAGGAAAAGGGGACTGTGGCTTACAGCTCCTTAACTATTTTCCATATCTATAATGAATTTTAAAAGCATATTCAACTGAAAATGTTTAAGTGATGAGAAAAAAAATATATCCTTATGAGTGAGGATGAGCAGTGTCACTCTAGCCACCTCCAGTGACAGCATAGAAGAGATTTTCTAATTTTTTTTTCCAAATAATACAATCCATTAAGCAATGAATTAATTTAAAATGAGCTTCTACTTTTCTAAATGGTCACATGGTAGAAAGGCTTTTCCCCTACTTTGTTGCATTTTTAAGAAGACAACAATAAGTAAGTAGAAAGAGTTCTGGTCTGAATTTCTTTAGACCTCCTCTTCTCTGAACAAGAATAAGAAGCATGAGAACCAATTTGTTGTGGGTGTGTGCTACAGACCTCCCAGTCAGA
>VWZX01009581.1:9631-33235 GCA_013399015.1 Galbula dea
CAGGGAGGTGGTGGAGTCACCATCCGTGGAGGTTTTTAAGAAGAGGATAGATGTGTTTCTTCAGGGGATGATTTAGGGATAAGAGTAGTGTAGGGCTATCGGTTGGAGTAGATGATCTTGAGGGTCCTTTCCAACCATAATGATTCTGTGATTCTGTGATTCTGTGAAGAACACCAAAGCAGCTTTGGTCTCTTTTGCACCACCATCCTGGTGGCTGGTAGTGGCTTGAATCCAGGTCTATATTTCAGCAGAAAGGATTCTGCCCTGTCTCTTGCGGGTGTTAACTGCAAACTGCCCTGGCTTCAGTGGTAGAAGGATCACTACTCTTGTTAGTGTGCGAAAGTCAAGTTGTTACATGAAGCAAGTTTTGCACTCACCTGTGCAGCAAATTTTTGGAAGCAAGAGAAGAAGGACAGGCCTTTCTCAAAGACTTCATGAACTAGGAAAGTGCAGGTGGCCTCCTTTTGCAGTTCATGAACTAGGAAAGTGCAGGTGGCTTCTGTGATCTGTGATATAATATAGTCTAGGGACTGCTAAGCTTGTACAGCATCTTTCAGACACCTCTCAGGTCATATATCTGTTATCAGGGTATGAATATATGTGCTAAGCTTGCAAATGCAACCAGTTATAGATACAAGGTTGCCCTGTGTTTTTTCAGAACCACAGAATTGACCCAACACCGTCTCCATCATAATGGGCTACCAGGTTAAGTTCTTCTTTCTCTGCATATATCTACTGCCTCCTATTCTTTGTTATTTCTACTTTGTCTTTCCCCCTACTGCTTGCTACACAAGTGCCTATGGATCATCTTCTCTATCTGTTTTTCTGTGTTGTCTTGGAGCCAAGGAAACTCACCTACCTATCTATCACCTCTTCCAACACCAAACTGCTTGCAAGTCCATCCAAAACTGCAGTCAGGACCCCCTCCTTCCACCTGCTGGGTTCTTTGCCCAAGCAAACCTATTACAAGGCAGTGAAGATACTTTTCCTGTGGGTGACAGATCTTTACAGCTATTGACTCTGAGGCTGATCAATAGTATTAAAATTCCAACACATGTTTTTCTCACTTGCCTTTTGTCTTCTTTTTATAGCAACTTCTCTCCGTGTTTTGTGCCTTGACACCAACTTTCTTCAGGTACTGGGATGGCTCTGCTTTCCCTCTGCCTCAACCCTCATCTTCACCATATCGTGATACCAGTACTCACAGATCATCCCTTCCCCAGCTCCTGCCTGGACTACCTGCCAGAGGTGGAGAAAGCAGGAGGAGCTCTGCAAAATGACTCCATCCCTTCAACAACAACTGCTAAAGTCTGCATGGCTAGTTCAAGTTCAGCAGCCAAAACATCTTGGAGTAGGAAGGCTGGCACCATGAGGGGGCTATTGCACCCTCGGTGGGATTAATTGAAGCCTGATCATTTACACTAAGAACCAGAGTTTACCTGGACTCTTGTAGTCTTTTTAGGAAAAGATAAGAAATCACAAGAAGGCAAGGAAAGGCAAAAGGCAAGGCAAGAAAAGGCAAGGGAAGGGAAGGCAAGGAAAGGAAAGGCAAGGCAAGGAAAGGCAAGGCAAGGCAAGACAAAGGGAAAGGCGAGGCAAGGCAAGACAGGAAAGGAAAGGAAAGGAAAGGAAAGGAAAGGAAAGGAAAGGAAAGGAAAGGAAAGGAAAGGAAAGGAAAGGAAAGGAAAAAGGAACAGTGGTTTTTCTTTTCCAAATACTTCAGTTCTAACATCCAAAGGTTAAAAAAGAGACAGATAGTATATATGAAACTATATACATGAATAAGCACACATAAATAACATACATATGTATATGTATATATACATACATATCAACAGAGACAGTTACACATATACAGACAGAGAAGCTAAAGTGATCTGACAGAGAGATGAGAGTCCAGCATTTTGGATGCTAATGTGTTCTGTGGTGGTTTTCTTTTTTTTTAAGATGCTTGGTAACCCTCTCTCATTTTTTTCCATTAATAAATTAAAGGCAACAATAAAAATTAGCTCTTAAATTGTAATGTTCGTCTTTTAAATATTCATATGACTTACTTGCTGTGCACTGCTGTTGTTAGGATTGTTCTCATTTAACTATTTTACATTAAGAGCTGATTGAAAAATGGCAATTAATTTCCCAGAGAAAATTGTAGTTATTTGGCTTTCTTTCCTCTGAATATTTTGTCAAAAAACAAAACAAATCTGGGGTGAGGGGGTGGCCAGATGAATAGATTAATTTTTGTCTTTTTTTTATTCAATCTGAAAACCACTCCATTTTTAACAGAAATTTAGTGTTTTGAAGGCCTGCATTTTTAATCAAAACAGTTTGTTTTTTGTGCTGCTGGCATATCTCTTTTAATCTACAGAATGAAAATTTTCTGTGGAAGCATCCAGTTTCGTCAAAATGTCACTTTTTGGTCACCCCCTTATCCCCCAGCCTGTTTGATTAAAAATTGTCGAGCAGCAATTGCTGTGTCACCTCTGATTTATCTATTTTTCTAGAGCCATTAGTCTCAAGCAGTAGATGAAAATGCACCACAATGGAGAGGCCACTCTTGGAGAAGCCATCCCAGATGGTGAGAAAATGTCACTGGTTACCTGCGTGGTGCTGTCTTTTCTCACCCTGTCCCTGAGTGGTGGCAGTTAGAGGTGGTCACAACATGATAGGGGTCACAGCTTGACAGGGATCAAATGGTGTTAGAGACACGTTGAGAGAGATGTGGAGGTGTGCGGAGAGAGAAAAAGCTGGGCTGAAATGGGACAGGGCGACCTTGGAGGATGGGCTGATGCAGGAGGGAGCTCTAGTATGCTCAGCAGCAATGTTACAGTTGGGACCAATGGGTAAGGGTTGGGCAGTCACAACCCAGATCACTCCCCTCAGCAACATCCAGAAATTACTTGCTCATGGAAACACAATCCTGGCTCCATATTCTTTTTACCAATCAAGGGCTTTGCAAGTGAAGGTCAATGCAATAAAATCTGGTCATTTTGGGAAACAGGGTGGTAAAGATGGCAAAGTCATGTGTCTACTTTCCCAGCAAAGCCTCCAGCCCTTTCTACTCCTGATGTCCAGTTCAGTGGATACTGTGCCCTGAGTAGTATTTGCTTTGCCTCATACATTGTGCTCACTCCTACTTTTGCTGCTGGTGAACATTAGGTAGAAGAGGAAATTAAGCTGTGTGGTAGCTACCTTTCCGCACATAATGAAAGGTTCTTTATTACAAGGGGGCCTCAAGGAGTTTGCTATCTCCTGAGCATTGTACCAACAGTTGAAATAAAAAAATGTACATTTTTGAGAACAAAGTCTAGTCGGGAAGCTGTGAGCAAGCCTCTATGACCTATCTCCTCTAGTTCTGCTTTTTTCCCTTGGTAAATTGACAAAATCTTATCAAAATACTCGTGAACCCAATGCTTCACTCTCCTGCTCTTATTGCTGAAAGTTATCTATAGGGACACTGTGCCCATTCCTCTCCTGCTTTTCCCCACAAGACAGTGACTTCTCTTAGGATGGTCTGAAGATCTCTAATCAAGCCCAGCTCAGGGATCTCAGCGGGTAGGGTTATACTGCCTGTAAACTCCAGGTAGGTTGCCTGATAAACCCAGCCTGGGGCATGACATGAGACACAATATCCCACAGTTGTCTACCAGGCTCAGGAAGAGAAATTAGGTCTGTAACTGCTCTCTGGGAGCAGAAAGGAGTTAGGGTGGTGCTTATGTGGGGTTGCATCCAGGAGAAGAGGAGACTCCAGCCCTCCTCCCAGATGATAACCCTGGCAGGAGTCACCAGTGACTCACCCAGTGACAAGAGATAAGGCTAGATGCAGGAGATACCTGGTATTGCATTATTTGGGGTGGTACTGGCACCCTGTGCCCCGTGATCACACGAGACTTCCTGTGTGCAGCAAATACTCATCTATGTGCATTATTGCCCTGCAGTTAGGACTTGTACCTTACAGCATCTCCCACATGAAGTCTTGTACTTGTGGGTCTTCTCCCCTGTGATACACAATGGGACTGCTCCCCAAGTGTGAGACTTCACCCTTCTTTTGTCAAGCCTGTTCAACATCTCACCCACCCTTTGTACTCCTCTGTATCGGAATACAGACAGGAACACATACTCATATCTTGCTGCACTCAATTACTCCTTCAGGTTTATTCACTTTGTTGGTTTTGGTTTAAGTTTTTTTTGCCTGCAGCCTCAAATGACTGTCAAGGTGCACAGCGGAATTAGCTGAAAGTGTTTCTTGCTTTGTTTTAATTGACTAAAAGTCCAACGTACATCCAGCAAGGAGCAGTAAGGTGGAAATTGGTGCCCTAAATATTTCAAATTGATTAAAGCCTAAGATGACTAAATAAGCTTACATACTTCTATTAATTATTAAATGTTATTAATTTTCTCTTTAAAAAGCCCACCCTTCCTGTAGCTACATTCTGTATGATGTTTCTGAAATTATATCACTGAAGATATGATAACTCTTTCTGAATTTGAGAAAGATAAAAGAATTCCTCCATAAAGTTGAAGCAGTTTCCTTAGGAAGAATTCACAGCTTTTGTTAAGTTGTACTATCTCAGAATTTGATTCTGAAAACAATTAAGTGTGTGACTTACGTATGTGACTCATTTCACTGCTATAGATGAGGTATTTATCACATTCTAATTTTGAGCTGGATCACATGTATGGTCAAAGCCTTTCTTAGTGGGAAAGTCTACCAAGCATTAAGATTGCCTAAAAAATAATAAAGTATTTTTTGTCTGAGAGTATAAACATAAATCCAAACCAAAGATTTTTGTTTGTGTTTTTGGTTTCAGTTGTTTTTTGAAAGCATTGAAAGCCAATATGCTGATTTCTTAATTCTTGTGATGTCTGGTTTGTAAGATTACTTCAATGTACTGTGAGAAAAAGTATCTATAAACCCCAAATCCCATTTGCACTCAATGGAGAGTCTGATCAATCTCAGCACTTTGGGTTTCCGGTTCATTGTCACCTCCGACAGCTTGTGTTTATGAAGACTGTCCCCACATGCATATAGACATGCTGGCTCAAAGTGTTATCATCCTCTGATCCCACAGACCTGAACCCCAAGGTTGGGCCCCTTCAGCTCTGACACTGAGCTTTGCTTTGTAACCTGTTTTATTCTAAATCAACCTGTTCCCCTTAAAGGACTGATACACCAGGTCACAGCCGATCTAGCTGACTTTAAACATGCCAGGAAACTATCACACAAGCTGTTCAACTGGCAGGAGAATGATGATGGGAGAGGCACTGAGTATCTGGAAATGGAAACCATGGCAACTGATACTGCTGCAGCTAAATGTTGAAGTATGGCTATGACCATGATCTGTAGAGGGTTGTCTAATGTCCAGCCTTATATCCTAGCCCTGTAATTTCATTCCCTAATGCTAATATTAATGGTGTCATTGGTTTGAGATTTATAAAAAAGCTGAAATCGTCTGTTTCATCAAAGAACCTCAAAAGAACTGCAAAAAAAGATTAATATCTATACTCATTATTTGTAAGACCATAATCTATATACCTAAATTTGGTTTTGTTTACATTTTTAGCAAAAACATGGCAAAAACATTGTGAAAGATAACCATGAGTAGACTTTGGCAGTGAGAGCTTTCACTGGCCAACATGCATCGCGCAGGGATGCAACAGGTTCTGTTTTATTTCCTCTTCTAGTCCTCACCTCTCAAGTGTACTTGCTAACTTGTGGAGCAATCAGGGCTTGCATGTTCACAGAGTCAGAGAATCACAGAATGGTAAGGGTTAGAAGGGGCCTCTGTTGATCATCTAGCCCACCTGCCCTGCCTACTGAGGCAGGTTCACCTAGATCAGGTTGCATAGGAGCAAGGCCAAACAGGTTTTGAAAGTCTCCAGAGGAGACTTCACAGCTCCTCTGGGCAGTTTGTTACAGTGCTCTGCCACCCTCAAAGGAAAGAAAGTTTTGCTTATATTTAGCTGGAACTCCCTGTGTTCTAATTTGTGCCCATTGCGCTTTGTCCTGTCACTGGGCACCACAGAGACTTGCCCAATTCTTCTGATATGCACTTTTTAGATATTTTTAAGCAGTGATAAGATTCCCTCTTAGTCTTCTCTTCTCCAGGCTAAACAGCCCCAGATCTCCTCAATCTTGAGAGCCCAAGACCTCCTTATGAGCCTCTATTTGCAAGAGAGATGCTTCGGTCCCCTAATCAACTTTGTTATATTGATGTGTTTAGGAGGAATTAAGATGAGACCCAAGAGCTCACTTCACACAAGCCATCAATGAGATTTCATATGAGACTTTATTTGCTGCAATGGATTCAGCTATATTTTCAGTTTCAGTTTCATGCAAATGACAGGCTCCTTTTAGCCTAAACCTTTAGGCTACTCCTTGTGCCTACGGGCTAGGGATTTACCTGAATGAAGAATGGTGTTGGGGTAGAGATGGCATTGAATACATGTCTCGTCCACTTTCATGGCTGCAAACAGAGTCTGCAACTCGTGGTGGAGTCCATGGCAAGCATCAGAAAGGTGCTGCCCATCTCTGCAACTTTGTTTCCCTCTCCTGACTCTCCAGGACAAGAATAACCTCCGACCATCTCCAGAGTAGCTCGTGTCTGCAACTGATTCTTAGACATTTTCAGGGGAAACTAAAGGTGCTCTGCCTCTTGCCAAAGGGCCCATTGAGATGAATCTCTGCAAAGAATAAATCTAAACAAAACAAAGAATCCTCCAGCTCCTCTATGCTGGCGTGCAAGTCCATTCACTTGTTTCCCCTGAAGCTGAACTCCAGGAAGACAGATACTAGATCCTCCTTCCCCATGGGAATACAGGAGACAGGTTAAAGAAAAGGGGAAAAAAAATGTCATAGCTAATCTGGCCTGAACAAGAAAAGGTTCTCTACACCAACAAAGTAACCAACATTGAAAGTTTATGAGGTCAAGGTTTCCATTTTCCTCCATCATTCTTTTGATTTTTTATGACTACCTAAGACTTGAGCACTGTTCTGGCTAGTCTATAAATATAAAAGCCTCTTTTGCCTTCTTCTGGTGCATACCAAAGACCATTTGAATACCTGTGGGGAGAAGTTAAAACTAAACAAAGCCAAGGCAACTTGCAAAGACCTGTTTCTTAAACAATCTTCAATTGCTCAGCATAACCTGCTGTAAGTCAGGCCCAGGAAGTTTGTCTCTGATCAGTGGGAAATAGGTTAGGCATCTCTCCTTTCTCAGAGCAAGTCCTCTGGATTCAGTGTTTCGTGTGAAGATTTATGGCCAGGAACAATAATGTTAAGCAACTGGCCGAGCTGGCAACAGGGTGTGAGTTGTGCCTTGAAGGAGGCTGTCTGATACCATCAGCTTTGAGCTCTGAACCTGTCTGGAACATCTCAGTGCTTGTGGCCCCTGTGCTCCATGAAATGCTGCTGAGCCATCTTGGGCAGTCACTAGTGCAAAGCTACTAGAAGTTTCCTTGACCTGATCAATGAGTAGGCCCCTGCATTTGTACAATCTTTTTCACTGGCACTTAGAGTGTAAAATGCTCTGGAAGCCAAATGAGGAGTGTTTATAAACCCACTTGTTAGGGAGGCAAAATGGCAGAGGATCTGGGAATATGTACAACCAGTGCCCATCAAGCGTCCCTGACCTAAGGCTCTGCCAATCCTCTCTGCACTGCAGCACAAGAAACTTTACTCAGCAGCCTTTTCATAGCAAAGACCAGGCTGCTCCTTTCATCTTCCTGTCTTTAGGCTCTCTTTCAGGCTCTGTATTCCTTCAGTGCTCTGTTTGGCAGAAAAGGTGTGGGGGGGAAATGGCCCATTCCCTACCAAGTTCTGACAAACAAGAATCATAGCAGCAGCATAAGCGTCTCTGATGGATTCTGCTTCAGCAAAATGAAATTAAGATTTCCACAAACATGTCCCAATTCTGTGGTACCAGTAGAACAAATTACATCTGATAATTGCTAACTCCTTTTGCTTATTCTTTGCTCTGTTCACCCCATCAGTCTCTCCAGATTATACTTTCAGCTGAGTTTAATGAATGCCATTTATTAAACTAACACCAGGGTTCTGCTCTGGCCTCAGACAGTTATTTCTGCTAATATGAATCATCTTGTTCAATTGGATTATTCTGATGGAGAGCATATCCCCGCCACTCTGAGGGGCACAAACAAATTGGGAACAACTTGCCTCCAGTTGTGATCAGCTGCTCACATTCATTAGAAGGCAGCTTCAGGCTCTGCAGGGAGCTTGGCAGGATGGTGTCCCTACTGCTCCCATTAGCCAGTGCTTCTATTCCTTTCCATTTCCTCCATACGTACAGAGAGAGCCTAGATCTCACTATGGCCTCGAGTCTGGCTTGTTGGTGGATTGTGAACATTGATGCTACCTTTCCTATGTTTACTAGATGCATGGGCAAAGGGATTCACTTTCTCCTTTGTCGTGATGAATGGTCCTTATATGAATCCAAAACAGATCCCTTAAAACAGTATATTCTTCACCTCCCACTGTGCTGTGTCTGATGCCCTTTATATTGACACCTGAGAAAATGTAGACTACTTATTTGTCACTGATCCTTCTTTACTTTGATCTTTGTGAATTATCTGGGCAAAGGGACAGGGATGACATGCTTTTAAAGCCTTATATTGATCAGAGAAAATATAAAAGCTACCTGAAATCTCCCAGACAGACTTCTCCCCATCCTGTTGTTTGGGATTTTAGTGTTGAAAATTTTGGGTCAAACTCTCTCATACGTTGTGTTCAGGCACCAGACATCCATCTATCTGTCTATCTCAATACAAATCCTACCTTCTGTGAACCATAAAACTCCTAGAAGACTGACATTACGACTTCTTACATAGACAGAATACACATAACTTGGAGAAAAACTACAGAGGCAATTTGAAAGATCAGAAGAGAAAAAACAGAAGATTTCTGATCCCTGAGCATTGTGGCCAGGTCCCACCACAAGTCTTTAGCTGGCACAAATCATTACTGCTCCATTAAAGCCATTTTTTTTCTCAGGTAAAAAGCAGGCCCAGAACTTCTCCACCTACATACGATCCTTAAGACATCCCGTTCTAGTGCATTTCTGAAGGAATAAATGATTTTCATTCTAATTCTAAGTAGCAACCAAGAGTTACTTCTAGGAATCTCTGGTAAGTAGCAGAAGCCAGACTGTCAGGAAGTGGGTCTGTGTTAAAAGAGAAAAGACCCTAAATCTGACCCTGGTGTAAGTCTATGTGCCTTTCTAACAGCACTTTATCATGTTCCTCAATGAAGCCATCTATTGAGAAGTTAATTCCTATATTCAGGTTTAAGTTTAGGAGCACTTCTCCATGAGACAGGTATTCCTTTACTCCTAATCAGGATCTGTACACCTTTCTCTAAATTGCATTACACTTATCTTTGTGGGGAACAGGAAAAAGACCTATAGGAAAGGAAAAGACCTACAGGAATTCCTGATGGGATTTTGTCTAACAAGGTCTGTATGGTTCCACCAAATAATGCCTGTGATCTAAGATGAGAAGACAGGAACCCCTCAAATACACCCCCTTCTGAAAGCACCAAAATTCTTAAGAATTGACATATAACAGCTTGGTTTCCTAAAGCAATTGTTGGGAGTCTGCCTGACTCCTTTTCCCAGCACCCAGTCTGCCATAGTGAAGCAATATGTGATATGCAAGGAGAATGCACAGAGGAAAACAGAGAGTGTGAAAACCATTCACTGTCATATGTCACAAGGGAGAGAATGCAACCTCTACTTGTGAGTGAAGACACTTCAAGAGAGGGGAAAAAAAAAGAGAATCTTTCTCAGCAAAGCCAAGTTTGTAGCTGACTGCATAGCTAGTGGATTTCATGACCCAATGATTTCCAAATCCTTAGAAATCAAGGTAATAAAAACCTATTTTCTTTTGGATCAATCTGCTTTTTGAGACAGATATTGTATTAGAGCACTCTACCATGACAAGCAGAGCCCTGGTTCACAGCACGCCCAAATCAACCAAAAGATGTGTGTTGGCTTCTAGGGCTGGGACTCGTATATCCAGAAATCTTAAAGGTAGACACCTCATTGCTGTTAGGATTTTAAAAGAGTTATTCTCCTCTGCAGAGAATGGATTCTTCAGACAGACCCGTTGCTAGATTGACATGTCCTATACAGGAAGAGGGGGACATCTGGAGAACCAAGGAGGAACAATATCTCTCCCAACAATGGGAGAAATCTGCTTTCTAAAAAGGATTGCTTAAGTGTGCAACCGCAGCCTTCCAGGGAGGAAAGCCAATTTCTTCTTTTTATGAGTCATTGTTGTATAAAGGGAATTTTAAAATAAGCCATACGGATGTGTTTAGAGATAGGCATGCTCATTCTGTAGTCTCTCTGCTCTAAAAAGACCAGAGTGGCTCAGGAGGTGATACTGCATCTCACTCTACATTTGCAAATAATTGAAACATCTTTTCTAGGAGAACATTCAGAGTTAAATAAGTGACTGTAGGCCTGAATCCCTGGCTTCCATAAATCAGTGTTACTTTACCGACTTCAGAGAAGTCGGTGACTGACTCTGCATGAGAACTTTGCCTGATCATGGTCGTGGTTAGTACCTTTCCAGACATAGCATTAAGTTTCATTTACTTTGCCTTTTGGTTGGGAAATGACTTGACTGCTGGTCTCCTCTCCCCTCCAGCTCAGCTTTCTACCCAATATTTCAAAAAGGTTGGATGAAACTCAGCTAAGTGGAAAAATGTATCTTTTGAAATAAAAGCTACCTTTTCTCTAGCTGCTGTCACAGGGCAGGATGAAAGACACCTGAGAAATAGGGTTTGCACTGTAAACCTTCAGTTCTCTGCTATAGTGGAATCAAACACTTCAGAGATCAGAGTTTTGATATTCACTTGTATCTGGCCAAAGTTACCTTACCCATGAATTATTCAAATACACAATTATTGCATTTGATATATCACTGGATATAACTGTGGGAATGAGAAACTGTGTTCCAGTGCAGCTGATTCTGTATGCCTTCCAAACCACAAGGACATCAATTTAAGGTGCTCACATTGATGAAGTACTCTGCAACCCTTTTTTAAGATTCTTGCCAACTCTTGTAGCTGTTTTCCCCTGCAGAGTAAATTTCATGGAGTTTTCTAGCCTCCCTTTTCTTTATACCTACAGTGTAAGTGCCAGACACTACCCCATACAGCTCCAATTCATGGTTCTGCAGTAGCTCTCAAATGTCAGTGGCAAAAACATCAGATCATTTTCATCCTACTGATCAATGCTACACAACTGACCTGAGTCCTGTGAACCATGTGTTGTTGGACCTGACTTGTAATTTCAATTTTATTGGGAGTTTCCAATTTCCTGCATTACCCTTCTCTGTTAATTAGTTTTCCTTAGGGCCAGAGGGCTGTGATGTTCCATTAGTCTTTACTGTCTGTATCATCCTTATCTGGACAAAAAAGCATGTTCATGATGCTGAAGTTTTCTCTTGACTAAAAGCACCAGAAACACATCTATCAGCCTTCAATCATATAAAGCATAGGGCTAGCTTGAAAAGAACGTCTTGTGCCTGAAGTCCTAGACATTTATGATCTCATACACTGAGTTTTGAACTGCTTGCCTTTTGCTCTCTCCCCAGGTACTCCATTTGCAAGTTGAAAACATGCTTATTTCCTGTCTGCCCATTGGTGGGCACTGTCCTGTGCACCAGTATCAGAAGATTTTGTTGACTTGTCACTTATTTGAAGGTCCTGTAGGAAAATGTCCATACTTGTTTTTAAACCTCATCCAGGATTTTCACAAGGCTCTTTCACTGTGCCTCTTTCCCTTCTCTCATTTTTATTCTTCTTATTTCCTTTAGCAGAAGATTGCATTCTGTCAGTGTTTGCTGCTGCTGGAACAAACATTTTGTCTATAGGTGTCTCCTGTGTTTTTTTCAGGTCTTTGGCTGTCATTTAAATTCATGGCTGCTTTGAACAGCTGCTCTTTCTTTTTCTTACATTCCCTAGCTTTTCTTCAAGTGGCAATCCCTGACAATGGGTGAACCTAGTGAAAAGGTTCCTGCAATGGCTGCTGTTTTCAGGGTACTGCAGGTGCTCATTAAAGACACAGTCAAAGTTCACACCATTTAACTCAGGAAGAGTTCTCTAGATCTAGATCTGACCTGCTCAGGTAATTTGGACAGCATGGTCCATATGAGATCCCACAGTAATCTTGTTGGTCAAGTGGCTGGATATAACACTACCACCCTCCAATCAAATCTGGGTTTTTTGGGGGTTTTGTTGTTAAAAGCCTTCAAGGATGGCACAACCATAGCAAACTCCTGACCTTTTCACAATAGGGACAATTTAGCAGGCTCTTTGCTGACTGAGTCATTTACAAAAAATCTTACAAGCCTCGAAAAGTTTACTTTAGAGTATCATGACGCACAGCATCACTGTGGGATAAGAAAGGGTAGACTACTTTCATATCTATTATTTAATTCTGAAGTAATTGCATTATCTAGCTTTTTTTTTTTTTAAATAGGGACATGGGTTTTAATGAAGAATTCATTCTCTGAACTGAAGGAAAATGTTATAGTATTACATTGTGCTGCTCTATCACTCCCATGACGAATAGTGTGGATCTGTTAGTGACCTACATGGACTCATTTAGATGCAAACACAGCAATACTCCTGAAAAGCTGCCCTGCTTTGAGAAAGAACTACTTCCAAATATTGCTGAATGGAATTCAGTCTCAGAGCAGTAATTACTGATTGTAATTTTGGAGTAAATGCAGTAATTAATTATTGTCGTTTTTCATCAGTGTATTATATTGTGTGCCAATCTTGGAATAACTACAATAATTAGCAAATGGGATTTTGCATGCTCTGGTATGGAAACTGTGGCTTATAGAACAGACATGAGAATTTTACCATAATAAAGTTGTTAGTAATTTAAATGGGCAGACAGGTTAAAAATGATCAGCCAGAAAAGAAAAAGGCTTCCTTTCTGGTTTTGCAAGCACCTTCAGTATTTCTGTTTCAGCCTCCTCCAGCAGTACCCACTTCCACTCTCATTTGTGAGTGCAAAGTCTGGGTTACAAACACAGTGAGGGACATATAATTTAATCACAGTCATCAATGGAAGTTAAAAATGAAAGTAATCCAAAGGGGGGAAAAAATATATATTGGCTGAGCTGATGTTTTTCCAGTACCTAAACAGACTTTCCCAAATGAAGCTGTGCTGATTTTGTTCTCATTTTATTCAGTCATATTAAATCTTATGCTGGAGTACTGTTTTAATGGAAATATACTACTGCGAATTTCCATAATATAAGCCAGTCCTAAGTGATCTAAATAATGACTAAAGGAGAGAAACAACAGTAATCTGTACAGGAGGAAGAGGAATTGGTTAGCATGACTGTAGGAGGCATAAACAAGAAATTAGATTAGATTCTGATAAAGGATATTTAGTCTGAATCTCAAAATGAGCAACCTAACAGACAATAGTTAGACCAATGCAACTGCAAAATAGCCTCTCAATGGAGGTAATACAAGCCTTTGTGAGAGGCAGAAGCAACTGTCCTGCTAAACCATGACAACAACCAAAAAATGAGTGAAAAATAAACTTTCATTATACTTTGCTTCAAAGTTATCTCAAATGATTAACGACAGACAAAAAAAAAATCCATTTGTATCTTTTTGTTTATGGGCATTTTTTTTTTATTTTTGGATGGTCACTTTAAAATGAGTTGGTTTGGGTTTTTTTCTGTTATCAGAGCACAGAAAAATGAACATGCAAAGTTTTGCAAATTGGTAACCTATACATTCCAATGAAAAAATCCCCAAAAGACATTTCTTCTGGGAAAGGATATCACCTAATCCAGTCAGCTGCAAAAACAAGCACCTAATAAACTACACATCAGCATACGTACAAGAATCTGTGAAGGAAGACCTGAATATATTTTTTTCTTTTTCAATTGAGCTTTGGCTGCTGTCATTCTGCCTGGCATTTTAGAGGTGCAGGTTGCTTGGATGGATAAAGAACTTTTTAAAGTTTTGTCACTACTTTTAGAAGTCCAGATGAAGAAAAAAATCTGTTGCACATATTTTTTCACTCTTCCACTCACTTTCTCTTCACTCAGTTTGTCTCACTCACATTCACTTCACCTCACTCAGTTTCATACTATTCAGTGCTTCAGGTCAGGCCCACCCAAAGGTCTTTCCTTCCGTAACTCTAAATAAAACTTCAGCAACAAATTATCTCTCTGCAGTGGTAAATAACACTTTGCTAATGAGCTTTGCAGTCACTGTCATAAAGCTGCGGAAGGGGAATGCACAGGATTTTCACTCCTTTTCTTTATAATGGCTTTTATTGATCCATCAGCTAGATGCTTCTGTGCTGCTTAGTTAAGTCCTTAATACTGGAAGACCCGTGAATTATGGTGTTTTCCAGGCAATATTGTCCTGTTATGACTATTACTAACTTATCATAGATGGGCCACTGGAAACCTAGCTTTGAGATTCAGTGTGGAGGGATGGAACCACAGAATCACTTCTGCCCCTTTCCATCCTGGGAAGGATCAGAGGAGGATGTCTTTCTGCGTGCCCAAGGAATCCTCCGTGGTGCTGGCCATGCAGAAGACACGCGCTCCCAGGCACTGCAGGTTGTACCTGCAACTATCACAAGGTACTTAATGACTCCTAGGAATGGCCACACAAGGAAGCTATGGATTTCAGGGTGTTTTTTAATTCATTATTTTGTGCATGTATCTGAAAGATGCATGAAGTGCCTCTGAATCCTTGTTTCCTAGTCCTCAGGGGGGATTTGTAATAGAATATATTGGTTTTGGCAGAGCTGTCTCAAATGATCCTCTCTTACTTTTGCTTTCTACCCATTGGCCCCCTGCTCCTTTTTTTACCTTTTTTTTTTTTTTCCTCTATGACCACCTCTTTAATTATAAATAAAAAAGAGAACAGAGGCAGCCATTTTGGAAACATTTTGCCATCTGAATTCTTCAGGGCTTTGCTTGCTTGCCCACAGCTTGTGGTCTTATGTGCCACATCACAGAGCCCCTTTCAGTGTTCGATGGTAGCTTTAAATAGCAAAGAAAACAAAGGACTTCAAATCACTGTGGCCTACACTGCTTGTGTCCCAAAAGGGAGATTTATAAGCTAAAAAAAAAAAAAAAAGTNCTTTTTCTTGGTTAGGAAAAAAATATTCTGATGGATTATGTCAAACTGGGTGCTGTTTGTGGTTTTTTTGGCAGCTTCTTATTTTTGGAAGGGAGTTCAATACAACAAAGCTCTTCTTTAGAAAAATCCCAATTAAAAGTTTCTTGAACATCCTCTTGAAGCACACGAGGAATTGCCCTGGTGTCAATATGGTTATGCACATGCTTCAGATTGGAATTAAGGACTGTGAAGAGCTGTGACGAAAGAAAACCAGATAAAAAACTTACAGGACTTATTATGTTTGCGCCAGTTAAGGAAGCTGCCTGCTCTCAGTGTTTGCAATAACTATCTGTGCCATACCCATGGGCCCAGTTGGCTTTTGTCCTAGTATTTTTAGGAAAATTCCCATTACAGTAATGACACACTTTACAGAGTGGGCAAGTGAGAGACTTCCACTAGTATTTTGGAGGCTGATTGGAAATTACACATCAAACCAGCCATGGGGGTACAATAACACTCTGCTGAGCCAAGAACAACTGGCATATCTCTAAGTGAGTCTTATTACTGAGGGATTAGCCCTGTGCTGATTGCTGATGCATAGGGCTGGCAGGAAGTTGACTTGTGGCCATCGTGCCTACAAATGCTCTGTTTGCTTCTAGGGTGCTGTTGCAGATATTTCTGTCATGGAATTTCCTGTGTTAAATCAGAACGTTCCTTGGGATATGCTCCTTCAGTGTCCTTCTGGGGCACTATGCACTTGGCCAGTTTCTTTTGTTAGGTGCAAAAATACACACAGAAAAGTCTTTTCCTGGGGAACTCTTTCCTGCTAAAAGACAGGTATATCTTCAGCTCTGGAAATGGGCTCAGCCAAGGTGGGAGTCTGCAAGATAATATGGACCTCTGAGCTGCATCTACCTTATTTTGATAAATAATAAAGACTCCTGTAAGCAGAGGATGGAAGTATGCTTTTGCTGGACATCAGAGCATTAAATCAATGTAAAAGCAAGGAAAGCTAAAGGACTTCCTATTTAAAGGCAACAATTCAAGACTGTTCCCCTGTTTTGCAAAAGCAAAGGAAAGAAGAAAAGATACTCTGAAAGAGATGTGGTATTTTATTGCCATTTTACTACCTGATTCCTTTGTATACAGTTTTTTTTTGGGGGGAAAAAACCAACCCTGAATAACAAATCTTAGTCCTGTTACTGAATAATCTTTTTATAGGAAATAAACTGAGATCTCAACATAAGTCTGATGCAAAAGGTAGAGCCAGGGCACTTCAAAATGATCAATGACAATGAAAACACCATAGACGCATACTGGGCAATCTTTAACAACACATCTACTGTCCTACACCTTCTTCCATGACCATAAGAAACACACATTTCCTCAGAGCCCACAGCTATGCTATCATATGAAGTTATTGCTTTGTGTCAAACGAGGGAGACACTTATGTTCCTCAATCACTTTGCAGATGTTGTTGAAAATCTTCCCAACAAAAACATTGCCTGCTTTAACAAAATTGCATGCATGTATCTCCTGCTGTCCTCCAGCAAGTTCTGCAGTAAAAAGCCAGGGTGATGAAGCAAAAAGCATTTGGATATGGAAACATACTTTGATTTTAAGCTTCCAAGGGGCCTTGTCATAAACACAGAAAAGAAAAGAGGTATCTGAAGAAGAAAAATGTTTTGATAACTATCTTCATGTAGTCACATACAAGGGAGAGTCTAAACTACAGAGGCTGTATCTTTTATGTACACCTAATATGTTTATTGAAAGGTTTCTTAATCTACTTCACATTGTCTTCAGCACAGCACCTCTTTCGAAGATATTTTTATCACACTCCTTAATTCTCAGTGGAAAGGGACTGCTCTGAAGACTGGAATGATACATTTTTCAAAGATATTGGAGATACAAGGGAAAAATCAGAACACTTCATGATTCTTTGAGAAGGCTGAAGATAGGGATTTCCTGCCTGTACCTTAGATATGTCAAAACAACACTGAATTAAAATCACTAAATTTCAGACATCATGGCTATAATGGCCTAGAAACATCACCTAACCCATGTCTCTGTCACTAATTCAGGAATGCAAACTGCTTGTTGCAGCTTAGAACTAACCTGAGTGCTGGGTTTGTTGGATATTTTCTTTGTGGGACAGTTCTAACAGAGACTTTCTGTCTCCATAACAAACATACACTGGTTTATATTTTTGCTTCTCAGAGAATTGCCTACTGGAAAAGCCAGCCAGTGGTGAAAAGTGATACTCTCGGTCTCCAATGAAACAAACTGCAGCTTCTGGCATTTTTGACACTGTAACATGTACTAAAAGTTCCTTTGAGCATCAAGCTGGCTCCATTCCAACAACACAAAGTACATAAGTCTAAAAAAGAGACCCTCATTTAGATTTGTCTAGGTCTTCACTTAACAAAGGTTGCATGGTTTTGATTGGGTTTTATCTACACACAGAAGTTAACAGTAGCTGAGCAAGAAGTGAGCATGGATTCTTCTGTTAATTTCTTAGGCTTGGGAAGAAAAAAAATGGTGTTATTTAGTTGTCAGGTTTACATAAAGCTATTGTGCTGCAATGAAATTGGATACAGACTGCACTGCATGAAGAATGAAAAATGCTTTGATACCTCTGCAAGACAGAGCTATTGAGAGACCCTGTCCCAGTTCAGTCACCTGGGATTAAACTGAAGCCTATTCTCATCTCCTAATTGCAGATTTTCTTCAGCAATGGTCTTTTTGGCTGAGTGAGGGGAAATCAGGACAGCTGCTGGCTCTCCTCTAGTGACTAAGAAGACTTTCTAAAAATGGTGTTCCCCTGAGTGGGGAACTTGGCTCATCCCTCGTTAAGTATCCTTCCACCTCTTTTTCTAGAGAGACACACACACAGATGATTCCTGGCTTATGTGTGAACGTGTATTTGTGCAGTGTGAATCTAGCCAGAGGCCTAAGTGAAAAAGGCAGAAGCTAGAGAGTTGCAGAGCTGAGTCTTTTTGAGGGTCTACAACACAAAGAGAGGCTAGATCCGCAGCTAACACTCCCTTCCCCATGCAGTTACCTGTGCTAGTGCTTTGTATCCAGTGATTCCTACAGTTCTTCAGTAGGGACGATTAGCATCCTTTGGCCTCTTCAGCTGCACCTTCAGCCTCTTCATGCCAATCTGGAAGCCATTCATAGCCTGGATAGCAGCTTGGGCACTGGCAGGATTGTCAAAACTCACAAAACCTGTCAAAACATGAGGCAAGGCAGGGGGCTTAATGAGCCGAAGGGGGCTAAGGCATGTACATGCAACGACCACTGAGAATGAGCATGGGGAAGTGGGTGAGGGTGGTGGAAGGGAAGAAGGGAGTGAGTGAGAGAGGGAGTGAGCAGGTAGGAGGGTGGGCAGGTGGGCAGGAGAGAGAGGAGGATGATTGCCAAAGGAGGAACAAAGAGAAGGAGGGGTTGTTACATATCAGTGTCCCAGGACACAGTGCCTGTTCTAGGTGCCAGTTTGGACACAGGATTATTTGAAGCACTGGGGTCCAAATCTTGGTTAGTACCAGCACATACAAGGTTTGAGTTACCTTTGAGCTGGGTGCCTGCAGATATGATGCATATTCTCAAGACACTCTGTTCTGCTCTTTTGCCCTCCATCATGACTGGGGTAAATCTCCAGACCTTTCTTCACTCAGTAGCATAAACTTTCCTCTGCCTTAATAATATTCACAATGAAAGGAACCCAACATACCTACTGCCATTTCATTATTATGGCAATATAAGTAAAATGTCAATTTAATAAGTTCTCCATTATGGTATTCATTGGCATGAATAGTTTGATTATTGGCTACTTAAGCAATATGAGGAGCTTTAATGAACTGGCAATTTCTATAGACTTTATGTTGACTCTGCAGTTGAGAAAGATGAACATTAGTACCTTCTTAAGATGATTTCCATAAGTAGTTTTATATAAATCATCCAGTAGTCCACAGAGTACATACAGCAGTAGAAACACCTATAGTGATTGAATATTGTATATACAGGCAACCTAAAATAACATTCTCTGTCTCAGTGGAGTACTTGCTCTCTGGGGATCAGAAAAGCCAAGACAGGTCAGAACTACATAGAAAGGAATGCATCTGACACATTCAGCTTTGGGGAGGCTTTTTGGTGTGGGTCTACTTTTTTTTTTTATGTTAGCTCCAGGAAAAGGCCTCATTTGCCCAGACAGTACGTGACCATGGGTCTGAGATATTAGTGAGGCAGGGACCATCACATTGTATAAGAATTGCTTCTGCTACCTTTGCCAGAAAGGTCCCTGTGTGCCAACAAAATTTCTGAGCACAAACCCTAGGTGAGTCTAGCCTGGACCAGCCTGCACTCCAGACAAAGCCATCTGTTTTCCCACCCCTGCAAAGCTCTGGCAGCACAAATCAACCCTAGGAACCAAGTGTCTCTCAATAGACAGACTAAAATGAAGAGTTGAAGAGCCTCTCAAAAAGCCAATGCTGAGCATTTGCTGCCAGGTATGCACCTGTTCTTGACAACAGTACCAGGCATGGCTTACAGCCCTGGGCTGTACTGTGAATGCACTCAGCAGCACCTCCTCCCTGCTCTAGTTCCTCCCGGAAAACAGGTCTCACAGATGACATAGGGTGGCTTGCATTTGAAAAGGACAAGAATACACGCATGCAAGCACACCTTCTCTTGCATTAAAGTTATATTCCCTGCCTTTGGCTAATAACATGAGTTTATAAGAGGTCATAAAATGGTACGTTCTTAGCCTCAAAGTGAGACAACAGATTTACTGAGTATGACAGATGCCCATGGAGTAAGCAGGCACTCCTCTTCATTATCCTTCTTGAAGCCAAGGGTCCAGTAGCTGGCTGTCTATACACTGATCCTGCCAACCTCTTGGATAAGGAGTTACCAATACCTGAAGATGTGAACAAAAGCATTGCTCAGGCCTCACAGCTGCCATCCATCTCTAGACAGAAAACTGGGAAGTTATACTGAGTAATGAGCTAGAATATTATTTAAAGGTAATTGTCCTGGTTTGAATTAGAACAGAACGAACTCTGTTCTGTTTTGTAATGGATTTCACTTTTCAGTTAAGGCTCTTCTAAATAACTGCAACTTCTATAGTTAACAGCATATTTTCACAGACAATGACTAATTCTAGAAGCGATAATATGATGTTTAGAGTTAGTACGAAGAACCAGTATGCAGACCGAGGTCACTGCTGAATCTTGTGTACGATCTTGGGCATGCCAGTTTAAATGCTGCACCTGTGGGGAGGAACAGACTGTTCAGGTAATCCTAAACTGGCCAACTAGAGATCCCTTTCTATGTATGTCATACTGCAAAGCTGAGGGATCACGAGGGTCAAGCTCTTGCTCTCTTCTTCAATGGCTGGTATCTGAGGAGGACTCAGTCCCCTCTGCTTTTGATCCTGATCCATGAATTTCTGAATCCAGTTTCAGGACCCAGCTCCCAAGTCTCGCTCTTGTCTGCTGCTGAGTCCTTCTGCCTCAGCGTCAGTGGTGCAAATGAAGTAACTGCCGACAAGGGACTTGGACTCGGTATTGGTTTTGTATATATTTGTATGCAAATTTGTGTTAATTTTATTGTTATTATTTTCATTAAAGTAGTTTTAGCTTTCTTTTCTAATCCGTAAGTCTCTCTCCCTTGTTCCCTCTCTGTTCCTTTAATAGAGAGTGTCTGTCATTTGTTTAGTTGCTGGTTCAGCCCTCTCTTTTGCAAGGCAATGGATCTGCTTTTGCAATCACTTATTAGTCTCTAAGCTAATACTAAGGGAACCTGGTAATGTTCCCAGTTTACATTTTACTAGTTGAATAATCTATCTGTCAATAAGGTCCTGTGATTTGATCTCAGCAAAGGAACAAACTAAACACCCTCTGATTTCACCTGAGTAGATTCAGTCTCTGAATACTGCTGAAAGCTCCATTGGAAAAGCTTTACTTGTGCTTCAACTCAAAATGTGCTGTCTAGGTGTCTCACATCTTTGAGTAAAGGAGGTAATGAAAACCGGCTCTTTTTAAAATCACCTCTGGATTGGTAATACTTCTGACCAAGACTTATCAGCTACATCTGTAACAATAAACTAAAACTGCCAGGGAAGTTCAGATAAACTGGAACACAATCATCTGTACAAATGAATTTTTAGAAAGACCCTTGACATAGTTTTGGTTTGTGACTAACTCTAAACAGTTCCTGGACAAAGTCTGAGTATTAGCACAGAACATAGGCTATTTTCAGTAGTTAGCTTGGATGTGGCCACTGTATTTTGGAAAGTAAAATACTTTAATACATTGTGTGTGGGACATTTTGTGCCAGCTGGCCCCAGTGTTAGGGGTAAGTGCCAGGAATACTTACTTTAGTAATATATACACAGCTACCAAATATGAAAGCTGAGTTGGCTGCAGCTGGATAACTGTTTATGTCATAGAATCATAGAATGTTTTGTGCTGAAAGGGATCATAAAGATCATGTGGTTCTAACTCCCCTTCCATGTGCAGGGATAGTTGACCAGGTTGCTCAAGGCCTCTTCCAACCTGTTTTTGAACACGGCTATGAATGAGACATTGACAGCTTCTTTGGGCAACCTGTTCCAGTGTCTCACCATCCTCACTGTCAAGAATTTCTTCCTACTATCTAATCTAAACTTAGCCTCTTTCAGTTTAAAACTATTGCTCCTTGTCCTATCACTACACTACCAGATAAAGAGTTCCTCCTCATCTTCCCTGTGGACACACTTTAGGTGCTGGAAGGCTGCTTTAAGGTCCTTCTGGGACCTTCTCTTCTCCAGGCTGAATGATCCCAACTCTCTCAGCCTGTCCCAATAGCACAGGTGCTCCAGACCCTGGACCACTTCTGTAGCCCTCCTCTGGATCCACTAGAGCAGGTCCACATCTTTCTTTTACTGAGTGCCCCAGAGCTAAACACAGTACTCCAGGTGGGGTCTCGTCACAGCAGAATAGAGAGGGTGAATAATCCCACTTGATTTGCTGGCCGTGCTTCTTTTGATGCAGGTTGATCACGTCTTAAGAGAAGCTAGATTGCTTAGGAACTTTGATTTCTATTCTTGTTACTGGTCCTGTTGCGAAGTATCTCTTACTGACTGAACACAAATACCTAGAGTATGTCTACATGTGTCCATTTATGAACAAATCTCCTTGGGATCCTGAAATAATTAGTGGAAGTCTAGCCAGTATAGTCAGGAGAGTTTCTCTCTTTTTTCCAGGACATTTCCAGCTGTGCTTAAATGAAATAATTCCCACTGGCTGGTTCCCAACAGGGACCAGTGCTGGCTGCAGTAAAGGCAGGCACTTAGCTTACATCCAGGTACCTCTATTGTGGGATTTACCTAGTTCCATAGCTGGGGACAGACATCTCAAGGTAAGATGTTGTTAACGACCTTGTGCCTGGGTGAATGATTCCCTAAAGTGATGTTAATTGCTGAATCAAACTCCTAACACATGCAAACACCTCTAGAAGAGCTTCCAAGTATGATGAAAGTCATACTTCATCTACTTTTGCCAAAACTACACTTGCAGATGAACACACAAGGAGGGGAGCGCTGCTGGACCTGATACCCACCAACAAGAAAGGGCTGGTTGAAAAAATTGAGGTTGAGGGCAACCTTGGCTGCAGAGATTATCAGATGGTAGGGTTCACGATCTTGTGTGGTAGGAACAGGATACCTAGTGGTATCCTAGACTTAGCAGCCAACTTTGACCTTTTCAAGAAATTGTTTGGGGAAATCTTGTGGAACAGGGTACTAGAAGATAAAGGGGCCCAAGAGAGTTGGTTAACATTCAAGAACCACATCTTCCAAGCTCAAGATCAGAGCATCCCAACACGTAGAAAATTGAGGAAGGGAGCCAGGAGACCTGCACGGTTAAGTAAGGAACTGCTGGGCAAACTGCAGTGGAAGAAGAGAGTCTACAGATCATGGAAGGAGGGGTTAGCCACATGGGAAGAGTACAAGACTGTTGTCAGAGGTCATAGTGAGGCAACTAGGAAAGCTAAGGCCTCTCTGGAATTAAACCTTGCCAGGGAGGTCAAGGACAATAGGAAGGGCTTCTTCAAATGCATTGCAGGAAAAACTAAGACTAGAGGCAATGTAGACCCATTGCTGAATGAGGTGGGTGCCTTAGTGACAGACGATCCAAAGAAGTTGGAGTTACTGAATGCTTTCTTTGTCTCTGTCTATACTCTTAGAGACTGTGCTCAGAAGCCTCAGACCCATGAGCCCCCACATGATGTTAGGATACTGGAGGAGTTTTACTTAGTTGAGGAGGACTGGGTTAGGGAAAGCTGAGCCATCTGGACATCCATAAATCCATGAGCCCTGATGGGATGCACCCACAGATGTTGAGGGAGCTGACAGAAGTCATTACCAGGCCACTCTCCATCATCTTTGGTAAGACCTGGGAAACAGGAGAGGTGCCTGGGGATTGGAG
>VWZX01009589.1:0-23899 GCA_013399015.1 Galbula dea
TTCCAACCTCAGCCATTCTATGATTCTATGATTTATGGTGCCACAGGCAGACAGGTCATACCATAACAGCACCTCTAACAAATTCCCTGTTATTTACTAGCTCCTACAAGACTTCTGGAGTTACAGAGTACTAGAGAAAGCTTACTACTTTTCAGGAAACTGAACAAATAAACAGGCATTTAAAAATTTTATACTTTTTGTTCTAATCATTTAACAGTACAGCTTAAGTATTAGCTATGTAGTAGCATCTACCTGACTGCAGATGACACTGTTTTCCCTCTGTACTAACAAAGTTTCCATCTTCTGGAGGTCTCTGCAAAGTACAGCAAGACCCAATCTACTTTCATGAACTTATGGATGTTTGTGGTGTGCTGAGGACAGAAAGGAACACTTGTCTTTGTGCTGGAAGAAGCAGCAGTGTGGTCGTATAGCATCCCTCTCCTGGCTCTGCCATGGAGAAGGAAGAAACATTTTTCCTGTTTCCAAGGAAGCACACTGCCTTCCCTCTTTACTACTAATATGATCACTTCTTTTCCCCACCACTCCCTCCAACATTTAATATCAATAATCTTCAAAGTTAAGGTACTGGTAGACCCTAAAAAAGCAAGTGCTGGAGGCCAGTGGGCACTTAGTCTGCAATGAAAAGCACAGGATTTACTGAAATGCAGTTTTCTGCTTCACAGTATCCCAGCAACTTCACGGAGCTCTTGGGCAGTCCTCCTTTAGCTAGTAATAGCCCTTTGCACCAACACTCCCACCAGCAGACCCCAGCAAAAGTTCTTTGATCAAAGTATACCGCAGCTTACATTTAGGGCTGACACTGATGTGGAGTTGGATGTGTCCAACTCTGTCCTGGATATTGCATGCTCAGGACTGCTGGAAGGCTGTTTTCAGTTCCGTAGTTATGCAAATCCCCACTGACATCAAATACAGTGAGAGGGAACATATCGCATGGCTCCTTTCCACGACAGCAGAGAGCTCTGACTTTTGGGCTCCTCCAAGGCTTTAGCATTCAACCCAAAATGTGACTTTTCAGTGAATAGCTCTACCTGTATAGAAGCCACTTCTCACACGAGGTAACATTATACAGTACATCAGCATGCCCCTTCTACTTGTTGTCAAAGGCTAGGCTCCCTTCAGCAGCCCTTGTGTATCTGCAATGTAAGATCAGCCCTTCAAGGTATGCTGTCCCTAGGTGTCCTGTTTTGGGTTAGAACAGAACTAATTCTGTTCAGTGATTTTACTTTTCAGCTAAAGCTCCTCTAAGTAACTGCACTTTCTGAAAGTAACAGCGTGTTTATACAGACACTGCCGGCTTCAGGCAGTGATAAGGCCTAACGTTTAGATTTACTACCAAGGGTTGGTATGCAGACCAAGGTCACTGCTAAATCTTGTGTACCACATTGGGGTGTGCAGAGTAAAAGGCTGCACCTGCAGGGAGGAGTGGACAGGACAGGTGACGCTCAACTGACCAACTAAGTATTCCATTCCATATACATCCCATTTAAAACAAAGCTTGAGGGGTCAGAAGGCCTGGCTCCTCTTCTTCCTCATCTTTATCTTCACTAGCCAGCATCTGAGGAAGACTGTCAGTTCTGCCTTCAATCCCGATCCATGAGTTCCTGAATCCAGTTCCAGGATCCAGCCCCCCAGGTCTAGTTCCCATCTGCTACTGAGTTCTTTCGCCAGAGTATCAGTGGTGACGGTTGACATAGTTGAATCAGGGTGGGTTGGATTCAGTATTGGTTTTGTATTTATTTGTATGTATTTAATTTTATTATTTTCATTAAAGTAGTTTTAGTTTTCTTTTCCATTCCACAAGTCTCTGCCTTATTTCCCTTTCCTTGAAGGGGATAATAGAGAGCATTTGTCACTGGATTAGTGGTCAGTCAGCTCTAACACTTGATACCAGATTTATATAGGGCCAGGAGATAACTGGCAGAGCCAGCTAGCTGTCTGTGGTGCCACAAACACTTGTGCAGAAGGACGCTGCAGACAAGTACCCCAGCATTTAAAGGTGGGCAGGGCAGCATATAAATGTCACAAAGTTTTTATGATGTCCACATAGGAAACTTTATTTTAAAATTTTAAAATGTACAATAAACATTTTAAAATGTAAATAAAAAATAAGTTATGCAAAAACATTGGAGATATTCTATGAAAGACATAGAAACACCTAGTAGCTTGGGGTCTGCCTGTTCAACCACTATTTTACTTCTAGCTTTATGTCTCTTCCCTGTGCCAAGGCAGGCAAGCTAACAATGGGACATAGTTCAGAAAGCCATTCTTTTTCCTTTTTTATCTTCCCAGTTAGTTCCTCAACTTCGAGAGTATTCTTTTTGGTTTTGTGGAGAGGTGGGCGGAGGAACTGTGTGTCTGTAAATGGGTCACCTCGCCTCAGTTTCCTGCAGAACCAAAAGGATTAGATTGAGTCATCAAGGGATTTCTTGAATAAGGGTATTATTTCAGTCTCAAAAGTTTCTGGGCTCGTGGAAATGCTTTCACTATAATATGAGTGGTACAGTTTGTTTTTTGTCCAGTACAGGAACAGCTGTACCAGCAGAGAGCATCTTCTGACCCAGTATAACCAACTTGTCACAGAAAGTTCAATCTGTGACACTTTTCAGGGAAAAATCAATAGTATTACCCAGGAGCATTACAACAAAGTCACTGCTTCATGCATTAGATGGTTCTGTATGGGAGCCACAGTAGCCATACTGAATCTAGTTTCCTAGGGAGAAGATGCCACTGCTTTCACATCAGAAAAAGTAAACCCTCCTCAAAACCTAGCATTTCCTTCACTGAAACACAATTGAAATGGAAGGATTACTCAGATGTATAAAACTTTAGATATCACAGACTGTCAGCAATTGACATCAGGGCTTTTGACTTAGCTGTCTCTATTTAGCCTATGTTTTATCCTCATGCTACTCCCTCACTAGCACTGTACCACAGCTGCAGTTTGCTAAGACATGTAGTCATTTCAGTGAGGGAAGTAACAGCTCTGGTTGCCCGTTACCAGAAGCCTGCAGATGTACCTGCACTAATGCAGAATTAGCCACATTAATGGTTAGCCACACTGTGGTAAAAAAGCAGGGTCAGAGAAACAGAGTAAAAGGAACTTAGAAAAGACAAAGTGACAGCAGGTCCAGCCCTGAAGTGTGAGCACATGAGAGCAGAGCAGGGGTTGCAGCATGGGAACAGTCATGGAAAGGAATATTTTGAAGCCCAACCTGTTGAGTTTTGGTTCTGCATAGCAGACTGGGCCCCGCCTCCGCCTGGATGAGCACCCTGACACTTCTTCTGAGCTGGAGGAAGAAAGAGTCCTAGCATTGGTCAAGTCCTGTAGTGGCCTGATCGCTGCAAAGGGAGACACGCACACGTGAGTGAAAGTGTTTCAAAATCATTTCCAGACATCCTAGAAATAGAGCTGCCAATTAGAGAAGGGCTGCATCACCAGGTTTCTCTGAACACTGTGCAGTCCTGAATCCAATCATGTTCCCTCTAAACTCAGGAAACCGTTTCTGTCCAAAAATCCCAGACCTGCTCCTTGAGAGCCAGCACATGAATAAAGTTAGATTCCTCACTGAAAAAGTACTGCTAGTATCATTGGGCCCTGGTGTAGCAGAAAAATGATGCAAAACCGATAGTTGATAGTTCTAATGCCCAGGAGCTTACAGCCTGGAGGAGAAAGCAAGCTTATAGCGCCCAAACAACCTATGAGACTTCCAGCAAGACACAAGACTACTGTCATTGTTTACTGCAGTTTCCAAAGGGAAGCTGGCCAAGAGGGGATGGGCAGAACTTCCTCCCTCCCTCTCTATGAGGTACAGGCCACTGAAACAGGCCTGTTTGCCAACAGCTACAGTAAAGAAAAACCCCACAAAACAACTCTCTTTACAGAGTATGCAATAACAGCTCCTTAATTATTTTGTTACTGCAAGTACGGCCACATATATGACTGGCCAGGACAAGTCGAAGCCTAAATGAGGTACTGGACCCTGACCTTTCAACTCTGAAAACAGGGGAACTAAAATATAAGCACTTCCTGCATGGATTTTTGGCTCTCATCTCCAAACCCAGATCCCCTGCCTAGCCAACCACCTACCAGGTTTCTGTGAAGGTAAGCTCCAAGAACTTGACTTAAGCTGGTTTCTTTCCTCAGGTATTTCCTCTGCAGCCTTTTCTTTAAATGCCAGTGAGCTTCCTGGCCGAACAGAGGACTTCTTTGGCATTCTGTTGCCCTCAGAACTTAATCTCCTGGAAACTAGTACATCTGTAATTCTGGATCTGACAGGTGAAACTGCAGAACAGGTCACAGAGGAAGATTTGAGACTGTGTGAAACGTCCACAAGATTATTTGTACATGGTATTTCAGCTATTTGCTCCTTCAGGAAAGCATCTTGCTCAGGCAGTCGATCTGTAATGCACAAAGACTTCCTCTTTGGGAGAGTTTGCTTGGATGCAAGTTCTGATGAACTTCCAATTTGCACCTCGGCACCAATTTGTATAGCCAGGGTATCAGTCTCTGGAGGTGCACAGGACTTCCTCTTCCTCTGAGGCTTTGGTTTGGGATAAACCTCTTTTTCTGACACATTCACTTTGTTACCAGCTTTGGTTTGCTCCTTTTCTTGAACACCCCGTGTGTGTTTTTTATTGCTTTGAGCAGCTACCAGCTTCTGATTTCTGGGGATTTTGCTACCTTTGCTCCCAGGAATAGACCTTGGAGGTACAATTTCACCCCTTTCAAAATCTGTCTGGGCAGAACCCAAGTTTGCTGCAACATCCAAAGGACAGATAACATAAGTTCTCCTGCTACATTTAAGATTACATGGTAAATCCTTTGTGCTCTCTTTAATTACATCTTGAACATCTATACATGGCCCAAAACCACCAACTTCACTTCTCTGATCACCAGAGCTGCTTTTCCTGACAGTCTTCCTGATTATCTTTCTTCTTTCAGGCTGTTCTTCAGCTATGGCCTCTGGAGTTTTCACACTGTTTGGCGGATTCTTCTCAGAGTAATCACTTTGCCTAATTACTCTGGTTTTCCTGTTGGTTTTCTGTCTGATTCTGGTTTTGCTCACACTTGAATCCTTTTGCAAAACACAGGCACTTGAGGTTTCTTTCCTTAAGAAAAGTGAATTTTGCAGACTGGAATCATCTGAGGGAATTTCATGACTTGAGAAGGTACAAATTTGGCTTTTTGACAAGCTCTCCATGCTTTGGATCTTAAAGACAGCTTCGTCCTTAACCTGTTGCAGTAAGTCACCACTCCCAAGACCGTGCAGCTGTGCTGGATTCACCACGTACGTTCGTCTGAGATCTCGAACTTCATCAGGAGAGCAGCAATGTTGCTCCAGACCAAAGCCTCTGTTCTGCCTATTGAAAGCTCCCACACAAGCCTTCTGACTCATCTCAGAAACTTCAGACTCACTAGAACACATTGCAACTTTCGGCTGAGGAAGCTTGTCTGCATTTTGAGTAGTCTCTTCATCTTGAGGTATAATAGGACTACTTTCTGCATTGTTTTCAATTGCATTTATTTTCTTCATTCCTGTGCTTGCTTTTTTAACAGTTATTTTCTCACCAGTTTTACAATTACCTTCACTTTTAACCTTTACAGGAAAAAACTCACGGACTCGGCTATAGCTGGGGTCCGTTTCAACATCACATCCAGTTTCTTTAGCCTGTGGCTGATCACAGAAAACCTCTTTACCCAAAGATTTTCTGTCAAGAGTACCAGTGGCCTGAGTAGGTGAAACCAGGTAGCTAGGAGATTTCAGCTGTGGCTGTGTGTTGCTCTTCTTGAAGAGAAGCTGAGCTTCCTGAGTGGAACTGACACGTGGGAGGACATCCACGTTAGAAGATGGAGTGCTTGTTGCAGACAGGGTGGAACACTTTCTCCTCAGAGTAACATGGCCTTCTGAGAGACGATCAGGGAACTGCTTTGCCACCTCATTGTCCTCATATGAAAGAGGAGGACTTGCTGAGTCAAGTGCTGGCACAATGTTGGGATTTTGTTGGGTGGCACACAAGGCCTCTGTTGGAAAGACAAAATTGGCTCCTAAGACTGATAAATACAGCGGGCAAATGCTAGCTCTTCCCATACCACTACAAACCATGCCCCACACCAGAGCACAGAAAAAGCACCATTTTGTCTCTACAAGGACTCCCCAAACTTACTGTGTAACTTAACTGCTCAGCTGGCTCCCCTCTGAACAGCAAGGCAGGCCAAAGCAAGAACCCTTAACCAGCCCTAATATTTAGGAATGCTCATGATCTGTGTGAGAGTTACTTATATAGCAAATCCACAAGGAAGAGATGTGCATCTAGTCAGATTTTGCACCTTCAGACATTTCTGAAAGCCATGTAAGACTCAGTGCCTATTACCAGAAAGGCTGATGAGTGATCTTGAGCAAACATGAGTGATGAGCAAATATGACCAAGACATCCCACTCTGGGCTATATGTAACTCTAGCGATATCTGCATCACTGAAGCATGCAGTTCCTAACAGTCATTAGGAGCTGCTGGAGTGATGGTTATGAGCTAGCTGAAGCTATGGCACTGCACTCATTCAGACACACAAATTCATACCAGAAGAAGAGCCTAAGATGCATATTTACCTCCAACAATGTGAGACTCGGGAAGAACCTCCTGTGATTCCACTGCTTCATTTAGCGTCCCCCCATTCTCCTCCTCGTGGGATTGAGGCTTCTCAGCAGGCTGTGGTGGCAAAATGTCTTTGGAGGCAACAGGCACAGCTTCTGGGCACTCATTAGAAGCAGGTCTCTGAAGATATAGGGAGGATATCTGTACCACTGCAGAGCTGCCACCTTGCTGTACTGCATCACGCACCTTGGAAATGGGCACCCTCATTGGCATCCGTGCAGCACTGCAGAGAAGGAGTAACAGCAATGGAGCATGTTCCATACCTGTAACAGGCTTCTGGAATCTAAAATAGCTACAGCTTTCACTTCCATCAAGAGTTGCTGAAATACATTTCTGAAAGCTTCAAGTGCTGAAGAACAGACACTGCTCAGCCAGAACAGATTTCCCATGTTTGTGCAAGTGCAATTCATAAAGACAGCACACCACTGAGGCCACAGAAGCAGGAGAAAAATACACTCAGTCAACAAGGAAATAAGGCTTTTCAGCACACAGGTTGCAACCACAAGTTCACCTCACTATGGAAGACCAGTACAGCTGATTGGAGATATGTGTGTGGGTACCTCCAAGTGCTCCCCTGTCTTCTAATGGGAAACCAGACAAAGGAGAAACAGAACTTCAAATATATTTGAAGAGATCCTGCTCTGACCTTCTTTCAAAACACAAGTTTAAATCATACAAGTAGATGATTATTAAGCATTTATATCTAACAAACATCAAAGCAGCCAGCTATGTCACTCACTCACTCGACGAAATCTTGCAGTGCTTAACCAGCCACAAAGGAGTAACTACCTAAAAGCAATGCGCTTTCAAATAAGGAGTGGAGAAGGACCAGTTTATGCATAGACTTGACATTAGGACAATTAAGACAAGGACTGGCAGCAGAAAGACACAGAATAAAGGAAAACAACAAGCAGTGGGTGGTTTAGAGAAGACATCTCATGTAAAACAGACACCTGGGCACACACACAAAATACAGGAGGAAGTTTAGCATACAGACAAAATTCAGGACAAGCTTGGCAATATCTGACATTAAGACCCACCACAGAAGCTGACCATCTACAACATAATCGTCCCAGCTATCTTCACTCGTGCTGCTCTTCTGGCCACTGGACAACGATGGAGAACTTGTATGGAACTGGAAAGCAAAGAAACAGAAGGATGTTATAAAGCTCTTGCAACCCTCTGTGCAGCCTCCTGCACAGAAACAGCAGAAGCTCAGTTTCACCCTGGAAAGTATGTCAAATACTGTCAGTGGCCCTCTTCCATTTAAAATTGCATAAATTATGGAATAAAATGCAGCAAAGTCAAATTCTCTCTCTTCTGCCTTAAGGATTAAGTTAAAACTAGTTCTGAGACTATTTTCCCACTCACACATGGAATAGTACATATGAAAGTTATCCTAATCCCCATCCCAAGTTGCCATGTCAAGACCTAAAAAATAAACTGAAAATAAGTCACAACCTATTGTAGCAGAACAGCCTACTGGTGAATACAGCCAGTGATTCAGAGGAAGGCAGTTTAAAACTGTAGCCTTTCCTACAGAAAAGGTTACCTTGGAAATCATTCACACCAAGCTAAAAATGAGGAGAGAGCTAGCACAATTCAAGCAAGAAAAGAAAAACAGTTGAAGCATGAACACTGAAGTGAGCAGGCAACACAAAGCAAGAAGCAGAGACAAACAAAGTTCCCTTCCCACAGCATAGTGTTCACGTTTCCTATTGTTTACCTCAGACAGTCGGGCCGTCTTAACTGCAGCTATAAGGTTTTCAAATTCTTTAAAGGTGTTAGTCTATGTGGAGATAACAGAAAGAAACCATGAGAACATTAACTCAGGACAACTATTCCACCAAAAATGCTGGTAGACAGAGAAACGCTTGTTCTGGGGAAAGCACAGGTTGGAAAAAAAGAATAAGGAAAAGAATTGTGACTACAACAACGGACAAGGGAAGAGCTGTGGATATCATCTGTCTGTGCTGCTATAAAGCCTTTGACATGTTCCCCCACAAAATCCTTCTCCCTAAACTGGAGAGATTTGATGGGTGGACTGTTAAAGTGGATAAGGAACTGGTTGGATAGCCGCATCAAGAGCATAGTTGTCAGTGGCTCAATGACCAGACGGAGATCAGTGACAAGTGGTGTCCCCTCAAGGGTCCGTACTGGCACTAGGGCCGTTTTAGTATCTTCATCAATTACATAGTGGGATTAGCAAATTTGCAGATGACACCAAGCTGAGTGGTGTGGTTGACATGCCTGAGGAACAGGATGCCATTCAGAGGGACCTGGACAAGCTTGAGAAGTGAGCCTGTGTGAGCCTCATGAAGTTCAACAAGGCCAAGTGCAAGGTACTGCACCTGGGTCAGGGAAATCTTCAGTATCAATACAGGCTAAGGGGTGAAGAGATTGAGAGCAGCCCTGCAGAGAAGGACCTGGGGGTACCGGTGAATGAAAAGCTGGACATGAGCCAGCAGTGTGTACTCGCAGCTCAGAAGGCTAACCAAATCCTGGACTACATCAAAAGAAGCATGGCCACCAGGTTGAGGGAGGTGATCCTGCTCCTGTTCTCCACTCTGGTGAGACCCCACCGGGAGTACTGTGTTCAGCTCTGGAGTCCTCAGCATAAGGACATGGAGTTGCTGGAGCAGGTCCAGAGGAGGGCCACAAAAATGATCAGAGGTTTGGAGCATCTCTCCTATGGGGACAGGCTGGAAGAGTTGGTCTTGTTCAGCCTGGAGAAGAGAAGGCTTCGGGAAGACCTTAGTGTGGCCTTTCCAAACTTAAAGGGAGCATATATGAAAGATGGAGACAATCTTTTCAGCAGGCCCTGTTGCAATAGGACAAGGGGTAATGGTTTTAAACCAAAAGAGGGTAGATTTAGACTAGATATATGGAAGAAATTTTTTACAGTGAGGGTGCTGAAACACTGGAACAGGTTGCCCAGAGAGGTGGTAGAAGCTCCATTCCCAGACACATTCAAGGTAAGGTTGGACCAGGCTCTGAGCAAACTGATCTTGTTAGAGGTGACCCTGCTTGCTGCAGGAGGGTTGGACTAGATGACCTCTCAAGACCCCTTCCAAGCCAAACCATTGTGTGATTGTCTGATTTCCATATGCAGACAGTAGGGACAATCAGGGACAGCTCACTCCTCCTAGAGTTAAGATGCTAGTGCATACCTTGCCCATCACCCCTCCCCATGCCATCCAGACTGTTAGTGCCATACCAGGAAGGACAGCTTGTGCCGCAGCACAGCATTCTGGAAGTGACAGTGCTCCACCTCCTTCTGTAAGATCGCCTTCTCCTCGTTGAGCTGCTGTACCTTGGCTTTCTCTGCATTGAGGGCCTGGGCCAGTGCTTTGTTGTTGTTCTTTAGGGAGACTTTAATAACGGAGTTGCCTGTAAGGGATAAAGAAGTATCACACAGAATCAGCATCAAGGTCTCATCCATGCCTGTTCCCTCGTCATACTTTTTCCTCTCTCCAGAATAGCCTCCCTCACGCTCAGATCTACACAGCTCAATAGCCCTCACACAATGTCAGCAGTGTATTTCCTTCCAGCACAAGTCCCCAGAGAACAGCAGGAAAAACTTTCCATAACAACCTGCAACACTTCAGACAGATTCTGCATCCTCAGTGAGCTGTGCTCAGTCAGGAAGCTACTGCGTCAATTCCTAATGAGTGATGGCATCATTTAGGTACCGAATCTACAAAAGATACACCTCTGACTGTGAACAAGTCACCTATAGCTCTTGAGTCCTCATCTCCATCCAAAAAGGAGAAAAACCTACCTTCCTCTGTAGTACCCCTTGAGCAGTTTTAGATCCATGCTGCCCAATGTCAAAACAAATAAATAAAAGTAACAGAAGTACCTAACTTTTTCAAGGTAGACCAAATTATCTCATGCACTACCACTGCATTATTTCCCCCACAAAATCAAATCACAGTCGGGCTAGCTTCTGCACAGGATTGCATATATGCTAAAATACTTTCCACATCTTTTAGTTTTGTTGTTTGGACCCTGAGGGCTTGGCTACCCAGACACAGCCGACTTAATGACATCTGAGATAATGCCTAGTAGCCGGCGATGCCCACAGTTGCTGCTTCAAAGGTTCTGCATTAAACCTGTCAGCCACAGTTACCTCAGTCACCTTTTGGCATCTCAAGCGGCACTTGACACTGATTTGCATGGTACTGAATCCACTAGAAACTCACAAGCAGAGAAGCAGCTGTTAAATAAGCTCCGGGTAAAAGACTGTCACCCACCACCACCACCACCACCACAGCCACTGCCAAAGACAGTTATAACCTCACCTAGGTGCCAGCCTCTGCACACAGCGAAAAGCAAAACATACTCACTAATGACTTTCGCTTTGATTTTGGATGCAAGTGAGGCGTTCAATTTCGCAGACCTCAGGGCACCCTTTTTCTTCTCCCGCATCCTGTCTCTTACATCTCTCAGTCTGAAGGATCTTTCGGAAGACTGCGAAGGCACCATAGCTGGAGAAAGCGACACCGAGCAGGGTTAGGACTCCTATTTGCTTCGACAAGTACTTGCCAGACAACACTTACACCCACCCCGAGAAGTGCGCCTGGGGCCTCAGCCCTGCTCCGCTGCTGCGCCGGCCCCCGCACCGAACTGCTCCCGGGTTCGTGGGCCGCTACAACTTCTCTACCGCCTCCCTCGGCGCCCGCGGAAACGGCTGCCCCTCGTCGCGGCTGCAGAAGGAAGCTGGAAGGCTTTTGGAATGTTACCAGGACGGCACGCAGCCCACTTCGATCCGCACCGCGGCACGGAGACAGTGAGGAATGCCCGTTTGTCTCTAACCGATGCTCCGCGAGCGATGGGAGGGGTGAAGCCCGCCACGCGCAAACTCTCTGCTCGCAGTGTTGGCTGCGGCAGGAGGGGGGAACGTTCCCTCGTCTCTCAGGGTGTGCGCGGGCCTATGGGAGCGGACAGGGCAAACCACCGCACTCGCGAGTCACGCGCCGGCGCCCCCATTTTGTGCAGCCATGCCAGCTGGGCCAGGCTAGGGCGGGTGGAGCCGTCGCTAGGGAAACGGAAACTTCCAAATGCCGCCTTCTTAGCCGCTAGGGATTATGGTTAGTAGCGTCTGATTGGCGGCCGGTCACGAGTGGTGCTGGGTGGGAGTGTCGATCTGCTTGAGGGAAGGCAGGCCCTGCAGAGGGACCTAGCTAGGCTGGATAGATGGGCAGAGACTAATGGTATGAGTTTTAATAAGGCTAAATGTAAAGTCCTGCATTTTGGGCGTAACAACCCCCAGCAGCGCTACAGGCTCGGGAAGGTGTGGCTGGAGAGCTCCCCAGCAGAGAAGGACCTGGAGGTGCTGATTGACAGCCAGCTGAACATGAGTCACCAGTGTGCCCAGGTGGCTAAGAAGGCCAATGGCATCCTGACTTGCATCAGGAATAGTGTGACCAGCAGGAGCAGGGAGGTGATCTTGCCACTGTACTCGGCACTGGTGAGGCCACACCTCGAGTACTGTGTGCAGTTTNTTTCTTCAGGGGATGATTTAGGGGTAAGAGTAGTGTAGGGCTATCGGTTGGACTAGATGATCTTGAGGGTCCTTTCCAACCGTAATGATTCTGTGATTCTGTGTCTGACTTTGAGGTTGTGCTGGTGAGGTACTGCTGCCGCAGTCTGGCTCTGGGCATGCTGAGCTAAAGCCTGAGGGTTGTTCTGGGGGAGAGGTGTCACCCAAAAGTCAAGTTTGTTCGTCCGCAGGATTCAGTACCTGGGTTACAGATTTCGCCTGTGAAAAGGTGACATTTTACAGTGTATTAAAAGGGGTCTTTTATTTCTTAACTGATTTACGTTTCAGTCCAAGTTAATGCATTGCTTTCCAGACGCTTTTGAATTTGTTCTTAAGAAGTTTACATTGCATGTGCAAAAGTCCTAAATCCGACTTCTATTACTTTTTATCTAGTATGTGTTAATACTTTAAATGATGAGCATTAAATAATGGGAATTATTAAATAAATTTATTTCTTCCAACTGAAGCAATGGATTGAAAAAAACACCTTCCATACTAGCCTTGAAAATCAGACCCGCAGTGGATAACTGCTACAGACATGCTGACCTGCCTTGTTGCTTTATTTCTTGCTCTGAGAAGCACATAACTGGCATTAAATATGCTATAGTGTGAGGAAAAAATCTTAAGTATCCTTCACTAATATGTATTCTGTGCATGACAAATTCCTCAGCTCAAGGGGCCTAAACTTGCTTACTAAGTTTGCTAATTTGCTAAGTTGTTCAGCAAATTAAATTAATAACAGACAGCTTAAAACCAGAGACCATTTCCCAAGCAGCCCTATTTAAACAGTGGAAATCTTTGCTACATCATACAGCAGATGTCAATTACTTGGGTTTCAAAAAGTGATTGGATACGTTTGTGGAAGTACTAGGTAGGACTATCAACTAACTGCCAAGACAACACTTTCTGCTCAAGAAGGTCCTGAGCTGCAAATCAGTGGAGAATGGGGAAATAAACTGAGAAAGTTAGATGCCTACTGGCGCAGCTCCTCTGTCTCTTCCCCAGACATCCACTAGTTGCTGCAATTATTTTTTTTCCCCCAGGAGTTGCACAAGCACAGTGCTTCCCTGCCCCTCCCTGCTTTGCAATGATGCAGAAACATTCTTACTTTGGGGGAAATAGCAGGGGTCAGTTCACCCCAAGGCTAGGGATCAGCCTCATTTCAGGAAAGTCACTTTCTTCGCCAGGGTATCACCCTTGCCACCTAACAGGAGAGGAGTTGGGTTAGCATGACTAGATGAGTCCTGGCACAGCTACTATGTTCCTTTGTAAAGGTCATTTTTCACATTTGCCTGGCCATACCAGCAGGTAAGCCCTGGGTAGGTGTAGCTGGAGGAAAGGCAGGCAGTGGGTCTGCATTTCTCAGAGCAACCAAGCAGCAGTTCTACTGGAGACATGGGGTTGCCATGATACTTGCAAAGCTGATGCCCTCAGAAAATAAATCCAGCTTGATTACAGTTCCTACAGCTTGGTGCTTCTTTTGCCACAGTATTAGTGAGAATGGCCATAAGCATTTAATGCTGCTAGGAGGGGCCATATGCAATCTCCAACCCTCCCTCAGTGGCTGTCCACCTGGCTTTTCACTGTTATGGCAAAGACATGATCGGTGGCAGAACCATGTCTGCCATCTTTACCTCTTGCATCTGCCTAGGCACATGCCTAAAGCTTTGGCTTTGGAAAGAGTGTTGAAATAAAATGTGGAATAGAAAGCACAAATGAAGGGAGAGAAAGTGCAGCACAAACTCAGTAAATACCAACTAGGCTTTTTCCTGGAAAACACCTATGTCTCATGATACATTTACATACATGTTTTCTTAGGCTGTCACAAAAAAAGGCAACATTATTTTCATGTCTCATAAACCATTCCTATTGTTTACTAGGTATTCTGTTAATAACATAAAAAATATATTCCCAAGGAGTATTCCATGGCTCATTCCCTTCAGAACTACAGCCTGCAAACCTTCCTAATCTACAAAATCCAATAGCCTCTCACTGGCTTGCTAGTCATTAAGAAGCATTGGCTATCATGAGCAGTCCTGAGCAAGATGTGCCCTGCATCCACTGGAGGGACAACAGCAGGGTTTACTAAGTCCTGTTGGGAGTTCTTGGCTGTTAAGATTTTCTCCTAGTACTGGAAGCGAAAACATAACATTGGTGACAGAACAAGTAGCAGAATCCTTGCTATATGCCACAAGCACTGCAAATGAAACCCTAGATAGGTTCTTATGAGGTATAAAGTCTAGTTTTTCACCATTCCATACAGTGTAATGCTGGAACAGTGGAAGCTGATAGCTTCTTTTTCATGCAATTAGAGCCATCAGAAAACCCAGTGGACAGTTGCTGCCTCTGATTTTAGCAAGTCTTCTGTGTTTCCAACTAGCCATTCAGCAATGAAAGTCAATGCCTAGAAGTGTAAAAGGATCACTGAGCTAGAAATTGATAAACCAACCTGAAAATGCAAGTTTAACCTCTTCTCTGTGTTTTTTGGGGTTGTTTTTTGTATTGTTTTGGGTTTTTTCCCTTTTAGTTTCTCTCAGCTTAGCAGCATTGTTTCTAAGCAACAGGAAAAAGCTGCAGTCCTGTGTGAAGCCATAGCCTAATCTCCCTGGCACACAAACTGAGTGGCAGAGGCAAGAAAGGAACAGCAACATCAAGAGGGAATTCCTTCTTATAGATAGCTGAAGTCAGAGTCCAAACCTAGATTTTGAGGCCTATTCCAAGAGCTAACACACGTAGTGCATAGTTTCCTGTGTACATGTATGAGTGTATTGGGTCTGGCTGAGCTGTAGTTCATCCCCATAGTGACCCTCGCAGTGCTGTGTTTTGTATTGGTGACTAGAAGGGTGCTGATAACACACCCGTGTTTTGGCTGCTGCTGGGCACAGCACTAGCACTGTAACATTCCTTCTCTGGTTGGGGGGCAGGACCCTGGGAGGGAAGTCAGGCAGCCAGCTGACCCAAACTGACCAAAGGAATATATCCATACCATATGAATGAGAAAGAGAAGTGGGAGGAAATAGCCAGTAAGACAGAGAGCTTACTAACTATGTCATTATTTTGTGTATTATGGAGCAGAGAAGTAAAGCGTGCACTTTGATATTACAATAAATTGGTGGGTCAGGTGCTGGCCTCTCTCTTCTCTGTGTCCTGTCAGGCCAGGTGTTACCTCATCTGTTCCAGCCTGTCCTCTTTCCAGACCATTCTCTCGTTGTACCACATAGATCTGATTAATATACACACACAGTAGGGAGAGAAGGTGGCCGCAGGTGTACAGATTGCGTTATATGAGAGAATATACATCACTGTGATGGGGATGCAATTAACTTGCAAGTTGACATTCAAGACTGGTGCTCATCTTAAATGCATTCTGCCCATTTCCTAACCCTCACTTTCAGTAGTGTGTATGTTGTTGTCCTGTTTTGGGTAGAACAGAACCAATTCTGTTCAGTGATTTTACTTTTTAGTTAAAGCTCCTCTAAAAAACTGCACTTTCTGAGAGTAACAGCATGTTTTCATAGACACTGCCAGCTTCTAGCAGTGATAAGGCCTAATGTTTAGATTTGCTACCAGGGATTGGTATGCAAAGCAAGGTCACTGCTAAATCTTGTGTCTCATGTTGGGGGGTGCAGGGTAAAGGCTGCACCTTCAGGGAGGAGCAAGCAGGACAGGTTACCCCAAACTGACCAACTAAAGTATTCCATCCCATATATGTCATATTTGATATATAAACTGGGGGTCAGTTCCCCCTTGCTAGATTCTGGATTGCTAGATTGTTCCCAATTGCTAGATTGTTCCCGATTGCTAGATTGTTCTCCTGCGCGTCAGTGATCCCTAAGTTCCTGCATCCAGTAGTAGGATCCAGCCCCTGTGCCTGACTCATCTGCTGCTGAGCCCTGCTGCCACAGTATCAGTGGTGATGTAGTTACCATCAAGGGGGGATTGGGTTTGATATTGGGTTCTGTACATGTTTGTATATATTTCATTTATCATTATTATTATTATTAAAGTAGTTTTAGTTTTATTTTCCAATCCACAAGTCTCTGTCTCTCTTTTATCCCCTTTCCCTTCCCGGGGGAGGAGGGGAGGGTGTAACAGGGAGCATCTGTCATTGGGTTGGTGATTGGCCCAGCCTCGACCCTCCACAGTTGTCTTCTCTTTCTTGACTAGATTTTTCTCAGCTTCTATTGTAATCATACCTGGTAAATATATTTGGCCAGACCTTTTGCAGGGGAACTCCAAGTTTCCCGTACTCTTTTATCTGTGATTCAGATTTGCTCATTGACAGAAAGACTNGTTTGTATATATTTCATTTATCATTATTATTATTATTAAAGTAGTTTTAGTTTTATTTTCCAATCCACAAGTCTCTGTCTCTCTTTTATCCCCTTTCCCTTCCCGGGGGAGGAGGGGAGGGTGTAACAGGGAGCATCTGTCATTGGGTTGGTGATTGGCCCAGCCTCGACCCTCCACAGTTGTCTTCTCTTTCTTGACTAGATTTTTCTCAGCTTCTATTGTAATCATACCTGGTAAATATATTTGGCCAGACCTTTTGCAGGGGAACTCCAAGTTTCCCGTACTCTTTTATCTGTGATTCAGATTTGCTCATTGACAGAAAGACTTGGTAGGATGTACTTCTCTCTCTCCTAGATTCCATGGAGCTTATGTTACAGTGACAGCTAGAGTATGGAAAGAAAAGACCTGAAGAAAGAGATTAAAAAACTCCTGTAAGTAGTAACTGCCCACAGCTGCTTTCATTGCATTTGAGATGGACTTGTTTTCATTGCAAAGGAATGTACAACTTGGTTGGATGACAACTGTAAAACCTTAGTCTTCTCTTGCTGGAAAATATGTACAGACTTCCTTTGAGATGCTCTTCATTTTCCTACGTGCAATCTGCAGTGTGAGCCCTGACTGCATATGTGACAGTAGGGTTGTCAAACCCAGAACTGGCTCTGTGTCAGTGGGAGTGACCAGAGAGGTAAAGAGTTGCACCCTTGCCAAGCAGCCAGTGCAGCTGCTGTCTGTTCCAGGTCTTCTAGCTCAAGCAGCAGCATCTCATGCCCAGCAAACAACTCCTAGGACATCTAAGCAGTATCCCCTCTAATTCATGCAAGTCCTGTGCCCGTGTTCTCTAGGACTACATGCATGGATCAGTAATAACTTAGTGTAAGGAAAGACTGCAGAATGAGGCCTCCCCTGAATGAGAAGAACAAACATCAGTGAAGCATCTCTTTCAGTCTCTTGGCTGTAAAATGAAATTCTTCTGTAAGGCGCCAGACTTTAAATGCTTGATTCATTTTGGTACTTCCTCCTATATTTTGGAGCCTTTGAGAAAGACAGCAGTGTCATTTGAGGGAAGCTGAGATTAGCAGCGATACATAAAACTAACAGCTTTCCTACTTAGGAGGTGTCTGTGAGAAATCCTGCTGCAGATTCCTAGCCCTGAATCAGAGCAAATTGAGCCCTGGTCTTGCACTGGCTTTAGAGTCATCTAATACATTTCTTACACACTGGATTGCTTCAAACCAGTTGTAATTTTGAGTTATTTTCTTGCTTTAAGGATAGATGATGTTGGCATCAGACTGTGAGAAAATGAAATTGATCCAAGAGGACAAAGGCAGCCCACCTTTCTAGATGTCATGGTAATCTCCAGACTTCTTACTTCCTATCCTTTTTAACTGCAGGGCTACTGAGAACTCCTTAGGAATTTGGTATGGCTAAATAGCCTGTTCTTACAATGGTAATAAAAGCCCATTGCTGAAATTACTATCTAAAGTGATCGTCTGTGAACAGTAACCAGGTATAGTGTATCCAAGATAATTCAAGTTTTTGCTGAGTTGTCAGCAAGACAAAGTTCATCCACAGAGGATATTTGATAAAATTTGAGTCAACTAACCAAAGGGAATCCTTCACAAACTGAAGCACTCTGTGCATAACAAAGCATCTTTCAGCTAAGCTCAGGAAGTCTTCTTGAGTGTGTTTAAAAGCCCTTGGTTTAGATATTAGGAAGAATTTCTTCACTGGGAGGGTTATCAGGCATTGAAGCAGGCTACCCATGGAGCAGATGGAGTCACTATCCCTGGAAGGGTTCAAAAAACATGTAGATGTGATGTCTGTGGACACAGTTTAGTGGTGGATATGGTAGTGTTGGGTGGACTGTTGGACTTGATGATCTTGGAGGTCTTTTCCAACCATAATGATTCTATAAACCTCAGCAAGTGTCTTACAAGTGATGAAGTAGCTACTGCAGTTGAGACAATACTGGGCTCCAGGTCACGTTTCCCTGCATTTCTTTGGTCTTTGTGGCATCCCCCAGTCAAGCAATTAGAGTAAAACAAGATACATAAGGTTCTGTCTTTCCAGGCCCATTACAACTTAGCCTTCTGTTTTGCTTTGCTGTGGCTGAGTAACTTGGATGCTCAGACAAGATAGAAAATGTATTGCCAAGCTAAGGCCTTGCTGCTGCCGTGGGTTACACCCACAGAAAGTGAAATTGGAGTATAAGCAGCAGTGAATTGAGCCCAAGACTACTTTTTGCATTTATAACATTAGGGTAATAGTCTTATTGTTCATAAACACTATAGAAGAATTTTGCAGTTTGCAAGCGATACATATACCCCAACTGAATTGAGAGAGAGCTAGATATTGTTTTGATATGCTGGAATATTAATGGTGAGAGGGCAAGAAAGACAGCAGTTTCTTTTGCTTTATGTCTAGAAACAGTCCCTGCACCGTGGATGTCTTTGTTCACTGAAAGCACAGTATGAAGACAGTGCAAATATTACAAATCCATCTCATTTTTATTAGGTAACCATTAAGTTTTACTCAGCCTTAGAAAACAAAATATGCAGTTTCAGTAGGTGTTCGTATGCACATGTGTAGGTTCCTTACGTTGTCTTACACAAGTGCAAAATGACGAGCAATTTTCAGGACCAGATCTCAATATGTTGATTTGTACTAGTGGCATGGAAACAGTACTAGGAGTTCACATGGAAGCTGTTTTAGACATCAAAGGAAGGCGATAGCTGAATTTTGTACATTCACTTTAAAGAATACTAGAGAGCTGAACCTCTTTACTTGCCTTCACAGAACAGCATTTCTATTGAAGAGATCTTTGAGATTTGCAGCATGAGGCCCTCAGCAATACACCAGCAGAGCTCTGCAAATGTGAGTGATTTCTTGTTTTTTCAGCGTCTCTAATAGGGGTCTGAGTGAAGATGTCTTTTACCTGTAGTGGCCTGGTCCAGGGTTTAGTGCATTGAGCTGACATTCTGGGAATGTGATCCACACATGGATTGTTTCTCTTCTCATTCAGAGTAAACACCACAGAAATATTCCTTTCTCACGTCTGCCCTAACAAGCTTAAAGCCTTGTGAGTGGCCTTTCAGCACCAAAATGAGATGTAAAGCCTTCATGTGCAGTTGTAGTTATCCATAGGGTACTTCATTCCTGCTGCTAGTCTTAAGAGTGTGTGTCAAAGCAGCAGAGTGCAGTACACTTCTTAATTGTGTACAGATAGTATTTGAGGGGGAGTGTGTGTCTGTTACTATAGCTACTGTTTATCCCAACTCTTTCATACTAATAAAGGAAGGAACCTCATTCTGTGGAAAACAGTCACTACTGTTAAGACCACCAATGGTTGAGAATATGTGGATGATGCTGCCGACGTCATGCAATAAACTACCACATTTCCCCTTTTTACAGCAGAATATAAGCACTCAGGTAGCATTCAGGAGCACAGGCTAGGCACAACTGTAAATTTCATCTGAAGCTAGTGCTTTTCTCAGGGAGGCTGCCAAAGATGTACTCTGTGCTTCATCTTCTTTCCCAGTCCACTCCCGTTTCAAACCAGAAATCACCAGGGGGCAATACCTAACCTTTCCTAGCTCCTGAGCTCTGGTGTTCTCTTGCCCTGTTTGGCCTCGCCAAGAAGTCAAAGTTGCTTTGCTGGGCAGTATACCCTACAAGCAGTTGTATAAGCAAGTAAAAGTCTCCCTGAGCAGGCCACCTCTTTGCATAGGCATTACATGACACTGTACAAGGAGATCCCGTATCTATATCCTAGAAATCCTTTCTGGATTCCAGTAAAGGATCAGAGATGGCACGTGCCAGAGTGCCTTAAACTCTCCCTTTATTGCAGTGTGAAAAAGAGGAGAATAATAAAACTGTGCTAAGTTGATTTTTACTTGCAGTGCATTGCAGTCTTATGGAAGGTGGACACAGATTAAACAGAACAAACCAGCAACTCTGTGATTGCAAGGTCATCTGTGTTACCTGTGCATTTACACAGAAAAGGTGTCCTAGAGTCTGGAAGTATCCTTGTGCCAAACCATACAGTAGTAACAGAAAACTTGTGCAAGGTTTTGTAATTCAGTTGTTGCAAAGATAAGAGGTAACATTAACCTGACCTGAAGATTAGATTAGACTACCTGATTTCAGGCAAGTCATCTAATCTCTGTCCTAGTCAATCTGTGGCTCAGTCTAGATCATTATTTGCACTTAAAAGCCTCCAGAGAGAAGGAGCCTATATTTCCTTGAGTACAGTGACAAGGTGGCCTGCTGTTAGCTCATACACCATAGCTGTTTGGGCCTAGTCACCTCTCAAGACAGGCAGCAGAGCGTGTGCTTCTTGCTTCCCTTCATCTGAGATTTCTAAGAGTGTATTTATGTAAGCAAAGGAATCTGATTCTTTTCAAGAAAAGGACAGTCTGACTACTCACAACCACATGAAGATGTAACCCAACTCCTGGACCTTTGGCATAGTGCTTTGCAGAGGATCATTCCCACCACTGTGCTCCAATCACCACTGATGTGGAGTGTGGAGAAGGAGGCTACGCAGGTCCAAGGACATATAGCCTGCTTCACAAGGGCCTTGCCTGTGTTCAGAGCAAGTTTCTCTAGCAGCCTGTCTTTAGTCACATAAGTGTAATTGCCCTTTAAAAAACAGGGCAGGTGTTATAGTCTTTAATTAATTACTTAAGTCACAAAAAAGTATTCTGTATGGCCCAGCTATTTTAGAAAGAGCATTTGTACTGGAATATACAGATTGTCTCTTCAGTACACAGACTTTATTGATGTTTCCCAAGAAACCATTAAAAATTACTGTGGAATTGTAGTTGGACTATAATAGATGACTCACATGTAATTCAGTATTTCTGGTGCACTTCATTTTTATTTTTATTTTTTATACCTCAGTCGTGCTTAGCTGTAATATTAGTGACAGACTGCCACCCGGTGTCCAGAAAGGGCTAGAGTTCACTCCAGCTAGCAGTGACATGCATCAGAATAGCCTTGGCCATGTCTCCTAGTTGCATTTTCCTGTGTTAAGAACCAGGAATGCCAGTAGATGCCATGTAAGGGCATTTCACAACATGTTAGAGTGAAGGAAGGATCTTACCCTCTGCTCCTGGGATAAATTGGTGGAGCAGTTCTCCCTTTCTTTTGGTGAACATTACACTGTATATTTCTGTTGTCATGGTTCTTATGGGCAGGAATCCTTTCCTCTAGGAATTTCCAACCCAGGATATTTTTAGAAATCTCCATTTTGAGTGCACACTGAACACTGCAGAGGAGTGATGTTTTCTTGGAAGTTTTCCAGCTACTCATGCCATTTCCCACAGTCATTGTTTGGTTGGTTTTGGGGGTTTAGTTTTGGGGTTTTTTGGGGGGATGTTAGGATTTTTTTAGCTTTGATTTGTATTCTGATGCAAGCAGAAACAAAGAACGGTCTTTCTGTTCATCTCATGTGCAGTTGCCTAGATCATGTCCCTAGTGGACTGTCAAGGGTTAAAGCTGGGCCAGCCACTGAACAGTGACAGATGCTCTCTATTAACCCCTCTCCCTTCCCAAAGGGGAAGCGAAAAGGAATAAGGGAGAGAGACTTATGGATTGGAAGACAGCTTTAATGAAAATAATAACAATAAAATGAAATATATTCAAATATATACCAGACCAATATCAAAGCCAACCCGCTGATGACAATTACATCATCATCACCACTGATGCTGTGGGCAGGCACTGGGGAAGTCCCAGGCTGGACTCAGCAGCAGATGGGAACCCGATTCAGAAGCTGGATTCTGGAACTCGATTCAGGAAGATACAGATAAGGATTGAAGGTGGAATGGACAGAGTCCTCCTCAGATGCCAGCCGTTGAAGAACAGAATGTGACACTTGTGATCCTTCAGCTTTATACTGAATGTGACGTATGTGGAATGGAGTACCTAGCTGGTCAGTTTAGGGTCACCTGTCCTGTCTGCCCTTCCTGCATGTGCAGCTTTTTATTCTGCACCCTCAACGTGGTACATAAGATTTAGCAGTGAATTTTATCTGTATACCAATCCTTGGCAGGCACTGTAAACATCAGGTGTTATCACTTTTAGAAGCAGATGCTGTCTGCAAAATTATGCTGTTAACTTCTCAAAGTGCAGTTACTTAGAAGAGCTTTAGCTGAAAAGTAAAATCAGTGAAGAAAATTAGTTTTGTTCTAACTCAAACCAGGACATTCAGGGATATTTCCTTGCCAGTCATAAGGTAGCAAACTTACAAAATTCACTGAAGAAGTAGAAAAGCCATTGTTATTAGGATCTCCAGTTTCTATTTCAGCCAACAATGCTACTTAGTTTTGATCATGGGCTTAAAATCATTCCCACTCTATAAGAAAGAAATGGAAATTGTTTGCTGAATTTGAAAACTAAGAGTAATTTATTTTGCAAAGCCTTAATTAGTTTAAGTGGTTAAATCTATTGTTTGCAGTGACAGTAACTGTTGGAGCAAGCTTATGCCTCCTTAACAGTCCTAGACTCAAAGAGCTAGAATCCAGCCTATGTCAAAATTGAGTTTCTGTGGATCTCAGGTTTGGTTATCTCCCTCCACCTCCTTTTCCCATCTTTACTTTTCCCAATTAAAATGGTGGAGATTCCTGTTATCCCCCATCACTTTTGAAGCCTTGGCTTAGATCTCCTTGAAAATCAAGTACTAGCTTTACCAAGATATATAGAAACTTAAGGAGCCTAAGTCACATCTTAGTGCAGTTTAGGCTCCAGAAGATTTCCAATTCATAAGAAGTGACATCCTAGACTGAGTTGAACATGATGGTTGCTATCCTGACTGCCTGCTGCTTCTCAGAGTTTCTTACCTCATTGTCCAGACATTTCAGGAGCTGTCATGTAAACAACTGAGGAATATTAGAACCATGCTTGACTCTGCAGATAGTGGACGTCCTGAGTGTCGTTCTGCCCTAATTGCCCATGAGCTGGCTCATCTCAACATCGACATTGCCGCTCTCAGTGAAGTTCGCCTTCATGAGGAAGGCAGCCTCAGAGAACATGGTGCTGGTTGCACGCTTGTTTGGTCAGGTAAGCCTAGAACGGAAAAACATCTCTCAGGAGTTGGCTTCATGATCAAAAACTCTATTGTTCCTAAACTCGAAAATCTGCCGACAGGTCACTCTGACCGCATTATCTCCCTACGTCTCCCACTAAACAACAAGCAACACGTTGTCCTCTTTAGTATATATGCACCAACTCTCCAAGCTGACCCTGCTGAAAAAGATAAATTTTACACTGACCTGCGCCGCCTTACCCACAAGGTGCCTGCAGATGATAAGATCATTATCCTTGGTGATTTCAATGCCAGAGTAGGTAAGAACTTTGAAGCATGGAAAGGAATATTAGGCAAGCAT
>VWZX01009591.1:0-21094 GCA_013399015.1 Galbula dea
AAAAAAACCCCAATGCAATATTTGTGTTTAATCTTATCTCAGTTAACTGTTACCAAGTTATAAGAGAACTGTTTTCTCCAAATCTAACATATCTAACTGTGGTCACAGGCACATAGTCCCCAGATATCTAAACTACGTCTTCTGGATACTTTTTCCTTCTGAATGTAACAGAGAATTGTGGTATGAACTCTGTTTTCTTATGTGTGATTGACACTAGGCAAACCTGGAGAAGATGTGCCGCACTCTGGAAGACCAACTAAATGAATATAAATCAAAGGAGGAGCAGAATCAGCGTATGATCAGTGATCTCAGTGCTCAAAGAGCTCGTCTGCAGACAGAATCTGGTATGACACTTTCATCTCTGGTTTGGAAATGGGAGAATCCCCCAAATGACTTTTTTTGGCTGTTAAAAGAGTTTCCTAATTACAAACTCTCCCAGGTGAATATGCACGCCAGGTGGAGGAAAAAGATGCTTTAATTTCTCAGCTGTCTAGAAGCAAACAAGCTTTCACTCAGCAGATTGAAGAACTGAAGCGGCAACTAGAGGAAGAGATAAAGGTGAAGATATTTCACGTTTCATACAAATAGATATTGTACATCCCATTTTTTTGGTGCAATATTCAACAGCTCAAATGATGAAGTAATTAAAAGCTCAAAACATCCCATTAAATCATGAAGTCTACATCCTGTCAGTGCAGAACTCACTGCTTTTTGCAGTGTATCATACGTTAGCTTTTGGTTTTTTTCATGCATTGAGTTACTCACTATTTTCCAGAATACATTCCAGTCTCTAAGTGCCAAGATGAGAAAATTTTCCAATGAATATCTACTCTTTATTGCAATTCCTTTTCCCCCAGGCCAAGAACGCCCTGGCCCACGCCTTGCAGTCTGCTCGCCACGACTGTGACTTGCTCCGGGAACAATATGAGGAGGAGCAGGAAGCCAAGGGGGAGCTGCAGCGAGCCCTGTCCAAGGCCAACAGTGAAGTGGCCCAGTGGAGAACCAAATACGAGACAGATGCTATTCAGCGCACAGAGGAGCTGGAGGAGGCCAAGTAAGTGAGGAATGTGGGGAAGACAAAAAAAAAAGAGCTAGACTAAAAAGGGTAATTTGAAGACCCTACTGCAAGATTGTCATTAAAAGTGAAAGCTGTGATTTGGGGCAGGTGGAGTATGTCCTCCAAAGGGTGTGATTTAGGAAATATAGAGGAGAATATTCAACTGTCCCAGAAAATGGTACAGAAAAGAAGTGGACAGTAGACACAGTGGTTGCTCATGCCTGGGAATCAGAAGTGGGAAAACAATGGCTCTCTGGGAGAGAACTTGCTCTGTCTGTGCATAGGGTACATAATTGACTGCTAAAACATCCTGTTGTGAAGAGGTCATCAACCACACACCAAAGCCTCCCCTTTGCTTCAAACCCGAACTGTGCTTATCTCCTGCCAGGAAGAAGCTGGCCCAGCGCCTGCAGGATGCAGAGGAACATGTTGAGGCTGTCAATGCCAAATGTGCCTCCCTGGAAAAGACAAAGCAGAGGCTGCAGAATGAAGTCGAGGACTTGATGATTGATGTGGAGCGATCAAATGCTGCCTGTGCTGCTCTGGATAAGAAGCAGAAGAACTTTGACAAGGTCTTTTGAGCAGCAGGCCTGGGGCTCCCCAGTAGAATATGCCCACCTGATTGCCACATCCATACTCATGTCCTGTTGCTCTTCAGATCCTTGCAGAATGGAAGCAGAAGTATGAGGAAACACAGGCTGAGCTGGAAGCCTCCCAGAAGGAGTCTCGCTCTCTCAGCACAGAGCTCTTTAAGATGAAGAATGCCTATGAGGAGTCCTTGGACCAACTGGAAACACTGAAGAGAGAGAACAAGAACTTGCAGCGTAAGTGCAAGTTACTCTGCTCCTGCTTGGGCTTTGTCACAAGCTTGTCTGTCTGCCACACTAAAGAGGCATGGGTCTGCAGTAATAGATAGATGCTTTTCACCTTGGTCCACCAGGGCCTTTTCCCATTCTGCTCTGTGCCTCACCATGCTACTTTTCTTCTTTCCTTGCAGAGGAGATTTCTGACCTCACAGAGCAGATCGCAGAGGGAGGAAAGGCAATTCATGAGCTGGAGAAAATCAAGAAGCAGATTGAGCAGGAGAAATCTGAAATCCAAGCTGCCTTGGAAGAAGCTGAGGTATGTGCCTGTAGTCACTTCTGTCTGCACTAAAAGCATGAGTATCAGGGAAATGTGGCTAAAACCTGCCTGGAGTGCAGCCAGCTGAGATTTCCTGAAATATTCTGTAGTTGCCTAGAAAGCAGGCAGTAGCCTTATTGACATTAGAAATTATGTGTCCATTTGTTTAGGCCTCTCTGGAACATGAAGAGGGGAAGATCCTGCGCCTCCAGCTTGAGCTCAACCAGGTGAAGTCTGAGATTGACAGGAAGATAGCAGAGAAAGATGAGGAGATCGACCAGCTGAAGAGAAACCACCTCCGAGTGGTGGAGTCCATGCAGAGCACCTTGGATGCTGAGATAAGGAGCAGGAATGAAGCCCTGAGGCTGAAGAAGAAGATGGAGGGAGACCTGAATGAAATGGAGATCCAGCTGAGCCATGCCAACCGTGTGGCTGCAGAGGCACAGAAGAATCTGAGAAACACCCAGGGTGTGCTCAAGGTATGTTAAGCTAAGCTGTAGAAAGAGAATGGCATCCCTGACATTTTTGGTTCCTGAGTGCACACTGACACCATGCAATTTCTCTTGTGTCTTTTCCAGGATACCCAGATACACTTGGATGATGCTCTCAGGACACAGGAGGACCTGAAGGAGCAGGTGGCCATGGTGGAGCGTAGAGCAAACCTGCTGCAGGCTGAAATTGAGGAGCTACGGGCAGCACTAGAACAAACAGAGAGGTCGAGGAAAGTAGCTGAGCAGGAGCTTCTGGATGCCACTGAACGTGTGCAGCTCCTCCATACGCAGGTAAGGGTGTGGTGTCAAAGTGGTTGTGTTGATTACAAACACAGAGTTCTGCTATATTCCAGAGGATAGGGCAGGACAGTTGTCTAGAATGGCCAATCTACTGTTGTTTACAAGGAAAGGCATGCTCAGTGCCCATCACCCAGGTCACCACTGACATTTTGTAAACAACCATTTTAAAAAGTATTTCAAATTTTGAATTGCAAGCTTGAAGAGTAAAGACTTGACTCAAGCTGCAGGTTTGGTATTGCAAGCCTCAGAATACAAGTCTTGCAATTTCTCTTCAACAGAACACCAGCTTGATCAACACCAAGAAGAAGCTGGAAACAGACATTGCCCAAATTCAGGGTGAAATGGAGGATACGATCCAGGAAGCTCGCAATGCTGAAGAGAAGGCCAAGAAGGCCATCACAGATGTGAGTTGGGGGCTCCTTTCATTGCTGAACAAGAGTGTCTGCTCCCAAGAATGTCTCCAACCCCAAAATGGCTTTGACCTTTTGCTGTCATCAGGCTGCCATGATGGCAGAAGAGCTGAAGAAGGAGCAGGACACCAGTGCCCACCTGGAGAGGATGAAGAAGAACCTGGACCAGACAGTGAAGGATCTGCAGCACCGTCTGGATGAGGCTGAGCAGTTGGCCCTGAAGGGAGGCAAGAAGCAAATCCAGAAGCTGGAGGCCAGAGTACGTAGCTGGTGTCTGTGCCTGAGTAAGTTTGTCCCTTGGAGAGGTATCAGGGAAACTCTAAAGAGGGACTTCTCCTTGCAGGTGCGTGAGCTGGAAGGGGAGGTTGATGCTGAGCAGAAGCGCAGTGCTGAAGCTGTGAAGGGTGTGCGCAAGTACGAGAGGAGGGTGAAGGAGCTGACCTACCAGGTAAGGCTGGAGGCCTCCTGGGGCTGACAGAGGTTTGTCACAGGAGTAAAATTTTTTTGCACTTGATTGCCAAGGGGATTTGCTAATTCACATGGTGGAGAAATCAATTCCCTCTTTTTCCTGTTTGCCAACTGCTTCAGTCTGAGGAAGATCGGAAGAATATTCTCAGGCTGCAGGATCTGGTGGACAAGCTGCAAATGAAGGTGAAATCCTACAAGAGACAGTCTGAAGAGGCTGTAAGTATCATGCTGAGAGCTTTGCAAGATACACTTTCCACCTGGGTAGCATGGTCACTGAAGAGATGAATATGAGAACTTGGGAAGTGCCACTGGTCAATAATGGAGGGCTTTGAGTTCTTGGAGATGCCTGTAAATTAGCCTAGTCTTTGAGAAAGAAGTCAGTAAGTAAGAAGGCAAATGAGGAGGGCAAGAGCACAGAACGTTTTTTTTTTTGTTTTGCATTAGAACAGCAAAATAGTCAGGGAGGAGGAGTTCTTGTTAAACAACACTGATAGTACAATAGATTAAGAAGGTAGGAACACATTTTCTGAATTCTGTGACCCTTACAAGCTTTGTAGTTATGTGGCAGCAAATGACCTGGACCAAGCTCCAGAATTCTTTGCTGAGGAACACAGAAAATATTGCATAAGAAATCCTTCTGAGTCAGCATGTGCTCATCTGCTACAGGAATTCCACATTTTGGATATGGACAGGGAAGTTTCAGCAGACAGAGAAGGTGCTGGAAGTGCATTCCTAAGCCACACTGCACTGCATTTGGAATTGTTCAAAGAGCCTTTTCCTGGGCATGTAGCAGCCAGGGGTAAACTGAGGAAAGTCTTGCAGCCCCTGAATTTACGAATGTCTGAGCAGGGCTTCTTTGCTGCTCCCACTGTTCTAGTACAGACAAGGGCTTCTAGATTCAGATAAGAGGATTTGTGAGATAGACACTGAAGAGATTGCAAGGACTCACTATCTATCACAAATTTCTCACCCATCTCAGAGCCAGCAGTGGAACTTGAACAGTTAATTCCAGAGCTAACAAAATCTGATTTCCAGCTGTCCAATTTCAGTTCCTTCCCATATTCAAGAGCAGAATTACATTCAAAGCCTGTTGTGCTCTGTCTACAATGGATCTTGTAAAAAGAGGAGGATGAGGAGATCTGCAGGAGGCTTAAGTGTAACCAGTGGTGGGTGGGAGATGGAGGCCTGGGCTTCTCCCAGGGAAAAGCCACAACATCGAGGGGCAGCAAGAGTGAAGCCCCTGCCCTGGGATCCTCACCACCAACTCTCTCTCCCTGCACAGGAGGAACTGTCCAATGTCAACCTCTCTAAGTTCCGCAAGATCCAGCATGAGCTGGAGGAAGCCGAGGAGAGGGCTGACATTGCAGAGTCTCAGGTCAACAAGCTCCGAGCAAGGAGTCGGGAGTTTCACAGGAAGATAGAAGAGGAAGAGTAAAGATGTCATGAGGCAACCAAGTGCCCTGAGGGTTGCACAAAATGTGAACCTCTTGGGCACTTTCTTCTGCAATGAGTCTTTGTGTACCCACCTTGATGTCTAGAGAATAAAGACTGTAGATTCCTTTGCATACACACTATCAACAGTGCCTTTGTTTTTTTTTCTTTCTGATCAAGCTTGGGATATTGCATTTCAGAGCAAGTTTTCTTACTTTTCCTGGCTGGAGGAAGGGAGAAGCTAAAGCAAACTCTGGACTGAGGACCCACACTCTTAGAGGCTGGTCAGTCCTGTGGAGGTTACAGAGAGTTCACCCAGCCTATGCTTTCTTCTGTCTCCAGCAGCTCCTTGTGAGGGCAGGAGCAGCTGCCCTAACGTACTTCTGAATGTTTCTCCCATTGTCCTTCCAGCACAGCTTACTTGCCATGTGAAAGGCAAGAGAGGGTGATCCCTTTCCTTTTTGCTTTCCCTGTTTTTGTTTGTGATCCTGGCAGTCACAAACCCTAAACATCAGTCTCTTAACAAGTTAACAGAAGTCACAGTACACTGCACCATGAAGGACCAACAGGTTCTTGGCAGAGGTGGTTTTCAGCTCACAGAGCACAATTATGACACAATGTCAGTGCCCCTAAGCTGTGCCTTCTCTCTTACCCCAGATGCCCTCAGCTGATGCTACCACCTGTTCCTAGTTTCTCTGCTGTGGGCAAAATGCTGAGCCCTGCCAGGGGCACATGCTGGAAGGACTGTCCCTTTGAGCCCATTCCTCACACATTGTGTGGCACCAACACACCTCCTCAACACATTACCTCCTCACCTTGCTTTCCACAGGCATTGACTCAGGCAAGAGAAAAAAAGAAAACTGATGTGTGTATCCCTCCATTCCTTCCTTACATACCTGTACCTGGCTTTTGGACTACCTAGAGGCTAAACATAATATATTTTGGGGAAGAAGGGAAGGGAATGAGGGACGGAAGAATGGGGGAAACTGTCAACCCCCTTTTCCCTCTTTCAGACACTGTTCTGAACAGCAGAGGACCAGTGGGCATGTACAGCTGCAAATTTTCATGTGCTTTATCTGTCATCTCAGCTTGATTATTCTGACACATCAAGCCTTGCTTCTAGTTTGGATGAAAGACACATGGACAATGCCAAGGTATGTCAAAGACAAGCCCACAGACCTCTGCCTTAGCTGGTGTTGTCACAGCCTCCACAGCTCTTGGCTTCCAAGTAACTGCTGTCCTTTATTTTCAGGGAGACCACAGGGCCTTGGGGGATTTTCTCAGAAATCTCAAAGGCTGCAGGGCTGTGTGTGCAGGCATTTAAACACAGGTTAACAATAACTGAGGGTTATTAAGTTAATTTGGCAATCTTCTCATCACTATCAACTTACACAGTTGTACCCCGTGTTGCAGAGCTGCCTTTGTCTTAAGTGTTCACTGCCCGGAACCCCAGATGACTCCAGGCTGCAGGAGCCCTTGATGGAGACCCAGGTGAGGCTGAGTACAGTCTAGATGACACACAACACCCATGAGTATCCCTGTTAGCTGTAATGGTTTAAACAAGAACAAACTCCTGACACTTTCTCAAAACCTTCTTTACAGACCCTGCACCACAATTTACCTCACATTGTCTCCACCCTGGAAGCTTGAGGATGTGTCATCAGAAGGAACGAACGCAGCCAGCAAAGCCAGGCATAGAGAAGAGAGGAGGTGGCAGGCATGAAGAGATGTGAGCTGGACAGTGGCTCCTGGCCACGCTGGTAAGTGCGACACCTGGTGGTAGTTTCTTTGATGACTTGTACAAACGAAATGTTACCAAGGACATTGGTAGGAAAAGATAGGCAAGTCGCTGAAGAAGCAGGTCTCTCATCATGGCAATAACTGTGTCTCTTCTGATCTACCATAGCCTCCCTTAGCCACTCTTTTGCAGCTTGCACGTTCCACACCCTCTGGTATCTCTCTAACTGTCATGGATAGGGTTGAAAAATCAGGCAGCCACATGCCCAAAGCTCAGGGACAGGTGCACAGCCTCAGGCAGGGCTTGCCACAAGCACGGCTGGGCAGTGCTGGTGGGACTGGGGCCTTGCTTTGTGTCCCTGTCAAGTTCACAGCTCCCTCCTGGCCTCTGCCTTCTGGGCTCTGAGGTCCCACCAAGTCAGCCATCAGTCTTCCCAGGAGTCATCTCCAGAAGAAGAGACAGGGCTGCAGAGAGCTCTGGGGGTTGCTCATGCCAGGAGGATCAGCCTTCATCCTGCCCAAAGCTCAAAATAGCCCTGCTCTTGCAAGACTCCTGCCTGGGGTCATGCCTCTCTGTGGAGATGACGTGCTTCCCCTAATAGAGCTCGAAGACATTCCTCAGCGGGTAGGTTGCCTTCTATAGCTCAGCACAACCTGCTGCCATGGAGGAGCTGGACAACTGTGGTGTGTCCTAAGAGAGCAGATGCTATTCTTACCCCAGAGAGACTTGCCTCCAGCACAGCTCCTTTCTCAGCTGCAATGTGAACAATCAGAAGCAAGCCCAAGTGTGCTCTCCCTGGGAAGAATATAAATCAAGAGTGGCCCCTTTGGAGTCCATGCAGTGACCCTGTGCCAGCCTAAAGCCTGGGTGCTCAGGGTGCCCTCCTGGGACATGCTGTCCCATGGGGAGCACAGCAGCTGCCCAGGTACTTTCAGTAGTCAGCTGGGACTCAGTTTGGGGTGGATGGAGCCATCCCTTCTCTTGTAAACCAACAAATGAAAAAGGCAATCTGTGCTGGAGCTCTAGGAAAGTGCATGATTTTACAGCTGCCTTCTCCTGTGTCCCTGTCTGGGTGAGGATGAGAACACAAGCAGGGCTTGCCCCGAGGCTCAGCAGCATTGCAGAAGGCCATGCCTCTCTGCTCAGGCTGTGCTTTCACAGTACTCGCACGGGGGGAAAGTAGTAGGGCTGTACAGCAGAGATCCATCAGGAGCTCTCAAGGCTGCAGGAGAACCCTGTTCAGGCCAGTGCCTATCCCATGGTGGTTATGGAGAGCATCTGCACCTGCTGCACCTGCAGCCTGACTCCACTAGCCTTTTGTAGAGCTCAGTAAAGCCAGCAGCACTGCCTGGGATAGTCAGCACAGGCAATGAGGCAGAGGGCATCAAGGTGCAGAGACATCAGCAGGGATGGTGGCTGTGCCTGTTGCCTTGCAACTTCAGAGGACACAGGGGCCACCAGATTTTTCTCAGCTTGAGTCTTGTCTCATGACACTGAAGGGACAGACAGGTTTTTATAGGGCTCCTTGGCTGGAAGGCGATGGCATTCTTAGCAGGGGTCAGGAGCAGCGGGTACCGGTCACAGGGCTGCAGCAGGCTCCTGTCAGTCCCAGGGAGCCCAGGCAGGGAGCAGCTGCCTGCCCCTACTGCTCCAGGCACCCATTACCAGGCGGTGGCAGCACGAAGCCATCAAGGTGGATCCTGCTCTGGGTGGCTGGGCTGCCCCAGACCAGCAACTTGGTCTCGCTTAAAACCAGGTGATTGTAAAGCTGCTGAAACTTCCTGGCCCACACACATATGATCCCTGAACCACAACAGATGGGTTAAAATCCAATCAGGTCTGTCAGCCACTCTCATGTGCTCACCTCTGGAACAGAAGACAAATGGCGTGGGCCAAAGAAGCCCTGGAAACCTGAAGATCCTGAGGTGACACCCACTTCCAAAGATGCTGTCCCTGTCCCAGAAGTGATGGTCCATTCTGGGTGTCTCTCTGCAGCCGAGTCTGCAGGCACAAAGGTGCCCTCCAGCTTGCAGTGCCTTGTCCTTCCTCTTGCTGACAGGGCTGGAGTCTTTTATCTACTTCTGCCCTGTCCTGTAGCAATGAGTTGGCCATGACTGCAAGAGGAGAGGGCTTTGGAGGGCCAAGAACAGCTACTTGCCTCGTTTAGGTGAGCTACACTTCATGCCCTTGGCTCTGCAGATCCTCTCTCCATGGTGGAGTCTGTGGCCAGAAAGCGTTCTTTCCTGCATGATACAGCTCCTGTTCTGGAACCTGGAGGTTCCAGCAGGTGCCTCCCAGAGACCTGGGTCTCCAGGGCCAGGAGTCTCTGGGATAAAATACACAATAGCCAGGAAAAATCACTTGGGCATCCCATGCTGGGAGTTCTATTGGCTTTTAAAGCAGGGATGTTCAGTGCCACCCTAGAGCTGCCACAGGAGCTGTCTTGGAACTACACTGGCATTATCACGGCTGCCTGCTGTGGTTATCTTGTATGTGTGTTCCACTGCAGACATTGACAAGGGCCTGGGAGCTGGTGGGACAGAGGCATGCAAGCACTTTGGCAGGGTGAAATGACATAGAATTAAAGCAGCTCTGGGAAATTCAAGACATTATCTCAGATTTTCAGAAGGAAATTTAATGAAGAGAAACAAAGTATTTCGGGAAGATTAGATGAGAGACACAAATTCCTGGTTTATAGCTGTTGAGCTAGGAAGGAAAGGAAGCAAGGATTGTAACATATTAACAGCATTGTAACAAGCTAATGTTGGGGAAAAAAGGACATGCTGATGTTTTTGAAGGTTTCTAGCCAATTTCATGGCCTCTGTTGATGTTTGTGTGTTACTGTTCTCGATCTAGAAAATTTCCATAGTGGGAAACCACTCAGATTTCAGTGGGTTGGGTTGGTAGTTATGCGAGTAAGAAAAACAGAACCTTTGCTTCAGAAAATACACTTTGAACCCAGTAAAACCATAAAAATATTTACCATAAATTAGAAATCTCTTGAATATCTGAGCTACCTTACCTGAAAATGATCATATTCTCTAGTACTTTAAACTCACCTCAGTCTTACAGGATGTTTTATTGTGCAGGGATTTTTAGGATCCTTGTAACTTTCTGTAATTCTCAATCTGAGCTAATCTTCTCAGTCAAGTTCAGATCTTCCTAAAACCATCTTTAGATAGACAATTCTAGCTCTACATATTGTCCTGTGCTTGAATTACAGTGCAGCTTTATTGAGGAACCAGTATTTTACTTTATCAGGACATTATCAGTAGAAGACTGGTGAGAAAGTGAAGTTTTCTTTTTCTTGACTTGTGTTTATCTGCTGTGTGTGGAGGTCAGGGGTTGCTTTGCACTGATGCACTATTTTTAGAGTGTCATCTGATCAGCAGTGGTGCAAAGGTCCTGAGCAAAACAGTGATCCATAATGGGCATGAAGAAACAACTCTCAGAGAAAATTTTAGAAGAGATGTAGTCAATGGCCTCAAATAGAGTTTCTGTCCCATAGGGACAGCAGGGGATAGGCAGGGGATCTCTGGAGCACAAAAGCAATGTTCCAGCACAAATGGTTGGAAACATCTCCCACCAGACCTCTTTGAAGTAAAATTTAACAGTTCACACTGTGAGCTCCTTATCACACCCCAAGCAAGGAGGAAATCACCTCATACCTGAGCTTTTCTTCTCAGGTCTCATGAAAGTGCTCTTACACCTCCTGCAGATCAGGCAGCCCCTAGCCTAACCTTGCCAGCAGCACAGCCCCAACACGAGCACAGTAATGCTGGGAGAAATACACCTCAGCACACATTAAGACCTTGGAATCAGGGGCAGAGAACTGAAGTCCAAGCTTAGCTAACATGTGAGTTAGAAAGCAGTATGGGGTCATGGAGTAGCTCTGCTCTGAGATGGTACAAGGCACCCTGCTTCAGGAATATATGGACAGCTCGAGGGATTTGTCAGGGAGCTGGAGACTGATCTGTGCTGCCTTGCATGGCAGTGACCAGTTGAGGTGATCACTGCACATTTGGCTAGTTAGGTCAATATTAAAATAGGCTAATTTTGCATGAATACCAATATATCCTGTCCTCCAGTGAGAGGTGTTATGCTGTTATTCTCCAAACTGAAATAAAATTTTGAGAATTTCTCTTTTCAATGCCAAGAATGAGTGTGGGAGTTACCAATAGAAAACTTCTCCCTTGGTGTCAATGCTGCAAACTGTTTCTGCACTTGAGAGTGCCTTGTATGACTGAAATAGTCTTAATGTTCAACAGTCTACCTTGTTTTGTGAAGAAAGCAGGTTAAAGATTTGGCTGTAATTGTAACATTGTCACCTAGACCAACAAAATCAAAATCTAAACCAATCCATCTCCATTGTGTAGGCTCTCCCTTCTCTCATAGGTGTACTGTCAACAGAGGAACAAGCCAATTAACCAAGTGTCTGGTAATTTTAGTTTATATTGCTGTCCTCATTTCTTCTCCTTTCATGCCATTCTCCAACTCCTTTTACCTTTTCCTTCCCCTTCCACTGCTGTCAGAGCATTTCCACCCCACTCACCTGTTCTGTAACTGAAGAGGTTCGGCTGCTCTGGTATGTGATGGAAAGGGCATCCTGAATGTCACCTTCTTGGCCAGGACCCACTGCTCACATATCTTTCTCTGACATTTACTGTGGAGATAGGAGGAATGTGAGTAACCATAGAAATCTCATGCAAACTCAAGAGGTGTTCCTCCTTAAACCTAAAAGTGCTGTGTGTTAACTGTCTCATCTGTACCTGATTTTACTCTTCCTCTTCACTTTTCTTCACAAAACTGTTCCTTCAGCTACTTAGGTGTCATCAGAGCAAAGTAAAGACACTTCTGTGTTTAAAATCTACTGTTGAAACTTCCCAAATAGATGTAATTTCTTTTTTCCCTTCTATGAAGTCAAATAACAACTGTATCAAGCATTGCAGAAATCTGTCTCCAAGTAAAGGATCAGGATCAGAAGATAGCAAGGCCATCTCAGTCCATTCATAGCTAGCCTGAGATACAAGGAGCTTCTGAACAGCAACAGACACAAAAATTAGCTCACTTGTGTTCTGTCTTTGCAATAGCCAAACCAGTAACTGGCATGACATATCTTACATATTACTAGGTTAGTTAGTCTTTCATTTGTTGGGCTCATCACTGGCTTTTCCCTAGAAATAATTCCCACACTATCCTTTTTAGCACCACTCATCTAGAGTGATAGCTCAAATCCCTGAAGGACACATCTCACCCAGACAAACCACAAACAGTTACCCAGGCTAGATATGCTATGCTGGGAACAGAGAAAACACTCATCAGATTCCATTTCATTCAACACAAACCCCATCTTTCAGGAGAATAAAAAGATCTTTTTCTGTGGAAAGTGTCCTTACCATCTCCAGGATCCAGTGCCCAGCTGCAGCTTAGGAGAAGTGTCAGAATGAGAAGCTTTGCACCAGAGAATTAGTGTTCCGGCATTTCTCCTTCTCTCATGCCAGCATTCCTGAGAGATCCTATTTTACCCAGGGCTCTTCAGTATGAGGCTACACATGCCTTATCTGTCTGTTCATTAGAGAGCCATAGGCACAAAGATCCCTCTTGGTATGTTTTATAAATATTAACAGCATAGCTGAGAATAGCATTTGCAAGCTGCAAATCCCATCAGGCATTTTCTCCAAGATCAGTGTAAAAACTAACACTAAGCAGTAAAAAATTACTGGACATCTTTCATTTTTGTCAAGAAACATGCTTATCTTGGCATTTTGGGAGCAAGTCAGCATTAGCAGACAATCTATTTTGTTGCATGTTGATAGTTTGATTGCTTTAGTTAAAGACTTGTATCCTTAGCACTCTTATTCCCAAAATAAATTATTCTAGTAACCCCCTGTAAGTGTATTTCCTCAAGTCATATGTTAAATAACCTATTTTAGCAGCAAGAAGAAATTTGTGTGCATTCTGCAGCAGCATTTAGATTATTTTTTTAATTAGGTTCATTCTATTAAAACTAAGCTACTTCTATAGCAAGAATGGAGAGAATGATTTCAAATGTTCAGATTTGAAGCTTTTTCCTTTACTCATATACAGAGGCTTTAGATCTAAAAGTGCCTGGGACACAAAGGAATTGTATAGAAAGTTTGGGGAACTTTGGGCATTTTGTGCTATGAAATATGAACTTCTCAAGGAAACACGGCATACATCTCATCTCAACCAAGTCATACATCACCTGCAAATAATTTGCTTTTCTGAACAAGTGGCTAGTATCTTGTCAAGAGCCAGTGACCACACCCTGTGTTTTACCCCTCTCACAGAAGAAACACTTGTTGACCTGTGGAGAACTCCTGGACAACCCACCTTTAAAGGAAGTGTGGTCCAGAGTGAAGCAACATGGATGTGTAAAATTTGCCTCCAGGATCTTTGATGATAATGGGAGCTGATTGTCCCTCTGTGTAGAACAGAACAGTACTGGATGATTTTGGTTTGCTATTTGTTCAAAGTGTTGTGTGGTTAATGTCTTGCTCTGAGACCTAGGCTTCTTGTTCCCTTCAAAGGAAATCAAATAACCTTCTCAAGTGGTAAGTCCCTGCCTAAAAGAAGTGCAGTGTGGGATGGACACTTTGGGATCCAAAAATAGTCATAAGATGTGATGAAGAAAGAACAGTGGATGGTTGTTTAAGTTAGATGTCTCTGAAAGGTCTTGCAGAGAGTGAATAGGCTAAAGATGTTACTTAGAAAGTCTGGCTGCAATGCCCATTTGCATGTTTGATTTCTGGAGGCTACAGCCTGTATGTGACAGGAATATATTGCCAAAAACTTGGAACTCATGAAACACTGGGATGCCCACTGGAAAGATGACATATTGCTGTCCTCAGTGCAATAATAGATTTGAGTAGTTCTCTTCAAGCCTGCAATCAATGGAGTGTTTTGTTAAAAGGCTGTAACAGAGGAGGAGATGGGAAAGCCTTGTCCTGCTTCACTGTGGGTCAGGCGAAGGCAACACTGGACCTTGCTTGATAGCAGGTAAGCAGGACAGGAAGATGAGAGGTAACTTCCAGACTGAAGGGAAGAACAGAGGTGCAAGGAAGAGATCTGAACATAGGAGCCTTCAGCAGAGTTGTGTCAGTCAGAGGCACTCTCATACCTCAGCAAAATTTAGAAGTTATTATTTTAGTATGCTGTTTTACTAAAAGGGATAAGATACAAAACCCATGGTATGAATTTATGCTGCCATGTCTGAGGAAGAGCTGCAGTTAGCCTGTGAAAAGAAATAACATCCTAATGTGAAAGAGATGAGTAAAGACCAACTTACCATTCTTCAGTGATAAACCCTCCAGTGCTGTTTCCCATGGGCATCCATTAGAACACCAATAGAGTTCAAACCCTCAGAGAGCTTATACTTACTGTGTAAGTTTGCTGTGGAAACCTAGCTGTTTCCTGCAATGGGCACATCTCAATAGTATGCCCATGAGATGCAGGTGTTGAGGAGCACTGCAGGCAGTCTGGGCACAGGTCCTTCTCAGGGCTCTCCAGAGCAGAAGAGGGAAGAAAGGAGAAGGCTGTTACATGTCAGCAGGAACCAGCATGAAATCAAACTGGAGTGGAGGGGGAAGGAGGATACTCCTGGGAGCAAAGAGCTAGGCAGGCAAAATGCCTTTTTTCCTTCATTATGGTCTACTTCAACATTTCCATTCCTTCTTCTTGCTGCAACTGCTGCTTTCCTACCCAGTCAGGCATGTATGTTATCCCTAGGGACAGCTTTCACCCACAATACACCTCTGCATGGAAGGCCTTCTTTGACATAGATGTCCTACCATCACACATGAAGCCACCTTGAAGCCCTAGAGCTGTGCCCAAGTAGCACAATGCAGGAGGCAGCCCCTTGCACCTTCAGGACTTTCTGAAAGTTGTGTTATTCTGATAGTGGTATGAGATGACAAAATTGTGTGATATTTCAGTGGGCAGGGGGCAAGGTGTTTCCATCAGGCTCCCCATGTCCTGTGCATGGAGCCCAACTCTGGCTGTAGGCTCCAAAAAGGACAAAGTGTGTGCTGCAGTGCTGCAGCCCTCCTTGGAATGGGCTTTAGGAGCTGTTAAAACCAGCAGGCACCTTTTGAACTTCTGTTACATAGTAGATGCCACAATGATTTACAACTCCTACTTCATTATTAGGGGCATGCAGCATTTCTTTCACTACTTCACCTCTTTGTGACATTTATTACAGGTGGATAATCACTTCTCTGGTCCTGCTTTCATAATGACACCACAATTTGCTTTCACACTTTTTCTGTATTCAGTATGCTTGCTGTGATACTACAGTCAAAGCTTTCTGTTGTGTGTACCTGGGAACTAGGGTATCAGAGGAGGGACACCAGAATGATCTAAAGACTGGAACAACTCTTTTATGGTGAAAGGCTGAGACAGTTGGTACTGCTCAGCCTGGAGATAAGAAGGCTCTGAGGATACCATTTGCAGCCTTTCAATATACATAAGAGGGTTGTAAGAAAGATGGAAAAAGACTTTTTACCTAGCAACAGAACAGGGGGCCAAGGTTTAAACCGAAGAGGGTGGATTCTGGTTGGGTAGAAGGGCTACAATTTACAAGATGAGGCTGATGAGACACTGGAAGAGGTTGGTCCCAGAATTTGGGAATGCCACATCACTGGAAGTATTCAAGCACAGGTTGGATGGGGCTTTCAGCAGCCTTTGTTGAAAATATTCCTACCCACAGCAGAGGGAGGTGATCTACATGATCTTTCTAAGGTCCCTTCTAGCCCAAACCATTCCATGATTCTATGATTCTATCCTCTAACTTCTGCATGGCTGTGGCAGTCAGAGATTGCCCAGAGAGTCAGAAGTCCAGATGTACCCCTGTGCTCACCATTTCCACTGGTTGTTTCTGGGTTCCTCCAGGGCAGGGCAGGGCACTAGGTGTTTCCATCAGCCTCCTCATATCCTGCACAGGAAGACCAAGGCTGAGCTCTGCTTTTGAACTTCCAAAAAGTGAGTGCTGCAATGCCAGAGCCCACCTTGCAACAGGCTCTTCATGCACAGGCCAGTGCTTGATGCTGGGTATTACCTTGGATCACAGGCATCATTTGTCTGACCTAGTGCCCATGGTATTCACTGAGCTTTATCTGCTGAGCTCCTCCAGTAACCAAAATGCCAATGACCAGGAGAAGTGACAGAGTTTGAAGCAGCTCAAGTGACTGTGCCCTTTTCCTAGAACTGGATCAGTCACTCTCTAGTATTACCAATAAATTCCCTCTTTCTCATACTATCAGCATTGCACAGGGGTGAGGATGTGTCAGGGCACAGAGGTTCTCAGACTGCATGCTGTGTGATTGTGTGTAGACTTGTGTTTGAGTGGAGGTTTGGGTTTGTTTGAGCTGCAGGTAGTGAAGAGCTACAGGGACCTCCCCTACTTCTTGACTTGGCTGAGGACATTGCTTGAAATGTGTTGTCATTGGGCCCATATGCAAGGACAGGCTCAAGCTGTTTAGAGGTTCACTTTGCATTTTTAGCTATATCATGTTCTTGAAAGTCTGTGCACTAGATGGACATACAGTAAAAACTTTGTCAATTACTTTAGTGCTAAACACTAATTATTACACATTTCTACTTACCTGACACTAGCACACTATGCAGTCATGTCTGTGCCATATATTTCAACAGGAATGGTTAGAAAAAAGATTAATTGTGTCTTTGTCTTGGACTCCATCTCAGCTCCAAGGAATGTCATGAGTAGTAATTTGGACTGTATTTGGACATTTCAGATATTTTGCTTCTCTTTTTTCAAATATTAGATGATCATAAGAGTTCAATTCATTTATAAAGAACATTTTGCCTCTTTTATATGCAGTTGAGGTACTGCTGCTAATGAAGTTTTTCATTAGCCTCAGAACATCATGTGGAAAAACACTAAAGTTATCTACACATTGCAACTGGAAAAGCTGCAACACAGACATGCAATAAAATCTGCCCTGAGTCCAGGAGGAAATCACTGGAAATGTAGCAACAGAATCCATGAATCCTACATCCAAGTTCTCCAAATGCCTTGACCAATTGAGATTCTCTCCTTAAGTCTCTTGTCAAATTATTTATAGTTGATACATTCACATCATTGGTAAGACACAAAACATTTCTAAATATACCCAGTTAAATCAAATGAAAATGATGCCATTAGTTCAGTTTGCCAGACAATGTTTTGCCAAAGAATGCTTGACAAAAAATGTTCTGACCCAAGAAAGAGGAGGAATCCAGAGCATCTGCCAACCAGACTCTATAAAAGTGTCTTTGCAGCGCTCTGCCCTGTCTCACAGGAGTTTCAGGGTAAGTGTGCTGGGTCTAGTGGTTTGTTGAGTTTAGGTATCCCCCTTTATTGCATATTATGCAGTATATTCTTCCCTCTGAAATGGATTTCAAAATAAGTTTTTCCTGCATCTCCTTTCAAGGGATCTGCATCTTTTTACATCAACTTTTGAACTTTGCATAATAATGAGGAGGTTGCTTCAAAGTAGTTTGTATTCTAAAATGTGGCACTGTACAATCTGTACAGCCTGTAAAGCCAGTGGACAACCTGTACAGTGCCACAAAGCACAGATTACAGCAGTTTGTACAAGGTTATTCTGCATTATTCAAGGATGAAACCAAAATTTTTCTCTTCTGGATGTAAATGATTAAACAGGATGAAGGGTAGTTTTGCTAGTTATAGCAATTCTGATTAAATTTAAAACATGGGGAAAGGTTTGATTGCAAGCAAGGTGCATTAGTGATCTATTAATGCTACATTTCTCTTTTCCCATAGGATTCACTGCTGACATCTCTTCAATAAACTGCAGCCATGTCCTCTGCAGACGCCGAGATGGCTGCCTTTGGGGAGGCAGCTCCTTACCTCCGAAAGTCAGAGAAGGAGAGAATCGAGGCCCAGAACAAGCCTTTTGATGCCAAGTCATCTGTCTTTGTGGTGCATCCTAAGGAATCCTTTGTGAAAGGGACAGTCCAGAGTAGGGAGTCAGGGAAGGTCACTGTCAAGACTGAAGGTGGAGAGGTGAGTGACAACCGAGGCTTAAAAATTCTGCGTAGTTCCCAGTCTCATCTCTCAGCTGACACACACACATCTCTTGCTTCATCTGACAGACCCTGACCGTGAAGGATGATCAGGTCTACTCCATGAACCCTCCCAAGTATGACAAAATCGAGGACATGGCCATGATGACCCACCTCCATGAACCTGCTGTGCTGTACAACCTCAAAGAGCGTTATGCAGCCTGGATGATCTACGTGAGTACCAGCACCAGTCTTCCTTTGGGTGGCTTGGGGGGGTCTGCTCTAGCAGCCCAAGTGGAAGCCAACATGCTGTCTCCCTTCCTCACAGACCTACTCAGGTCTCTTCTGTGTCACCGTCAACCCCTACAAGTGGCTGCCGGTGTACAACCCCGAGGTGGTGTTGGCCTACCGAGGCAAGAAGCGCCAGGAGGCTCCTCCACACATCTTCTCCATCTCTGACAACGCCTATCAGTTCATGCTGACTGGTGAGTAACTTGATTTTCTTTAAAATTATTTGGCTGTGAACATTCACAGGGGAGAAAAAAGTCTTTTCACTGCAAAATAATTGTTTGATGTTGTTGGGAGGGTGGATTTCCTCTCTTCATTGGAAATATTTGCTTTACTGGAAACCACTACTGACAATCAAGATCAGAATTTACTGCCCAAGATATTTGGGAGGATATGGTTTAACACTGAATACATGATCAGGTTTTCCTTTAAAAAGAACTGTTGAACTTCTGAAGTTCTGGGCTTTTTTCTTAGTTGAGAGGGTTGTTCTTCGAATGATTTTCTTTTCAAGGCTGAAATTCACGAGGGCAGAGTTCTGTAAATAAGATTGTGTGTAAAGGGAAAGGAGATTCATCACTGAAGGCAGGGCTTCCTGTGGTGGTTTTATGAAGATTCATGAAGCAGTCTTAGTCAGACATTACAGAGAAACCTGCTCTGAAAATTGATACTTGTTCCCCCCATATCAGAAACAATTTCTTCTTTTCCATTTATTAATAAAAATGGAAGTAATAAAAAATAAAGGCAGTGAAAACTTTTCTAGCATTACCTGAATATCCAGACTGATGAAAGAGCAGATTAGTTAGGCAATTAATAACCAAAGGGAGGTATTTGTTAAATGTAAAAATAAATCTTGCTCTCCACTCCCTCCCCAATTGCTGTGTTTCATTCTGTAGTATTCAGGGCTGTAAGAATGTTAATTGGGAGAGAATACAGTGAAAATGGAAGAAGAATAAATTGATGTTTATTAGTGTGTTGTTTCACGGCAGTATTCCTGTCAGTCATCATGTGTTTACTCTTGCTGTCACCTTCAAGAGATGTGCAGGAACTTGGTGAACGCAAACCCAGACTTTTCCATTAGGAGTTAGTTACCTAATGACTTAGTCTCTTCAGCCTGCATGCAGATTATTAGAAAACACCATCTTAGATGCATAGAACACATGAAAATGACCTGCCAGAATGCACTTTCTTTGAAAGATAGCTACCTAACGTATTAATGCAGCCTATTAAATACACAGACTTTCAAACATAACTCTGACTAGTGAACTGTGAAAGCACAAGAAGGCACAGAAAATTAAAGGCTTGAGAACAACTTCCGACACACATGGAAATTCATTGCTTTTACCATACACATGAGGAGAAGGGCTTAGAATATATCTGTACAGTCTGCACTGACACACTTAAAATGTAAAGAGACAGCTTAAAAGATATAAGGTCATATCAGAACAACTAAATGAGATTTTAATTTGCTTACCTTCAGGCAGAGTGGGAAGCATTTATTTCTGAAACTCCTCCTTGTAGTGAGACTCATCAGAAAAACAATTTCTGATTGAAATGTCCTTAACAAAAATCCAGTAATATAATCACTAGCAAATTGCCAGGATGTAATTCAGTCAGACATTCCAGTGGAACTATAGAAATTCTCACTGGAAAGTGCTTGGAAAACAGCAAGTGTTACACCAACATTTATAAAGAGTTGAGAGGGAGTTTTAACAGCGTACCAGTGAGCTTGTTTATTGGCAAACTAGCAGGAATTTCTACACAAGGCAATTGCTAGACATGTGAATTTGTGTGAAGTATAAAAATTACAATATTCTGGAGCGTGAGACAATGTTCTGGTGAATGGTTACCACATGCTTAGGATGTTTTAGTGATTTTATTTAGGCAACAATTGCTTGGGCGCTGATAGAAAAATCATCTAGTTGGGGCCTATGCACTGATCAGGAGTGGTTGTTCCTATGGTTTAAGGTTTATAAGAAGTAGCTGCTCCAGTTCAGCTCAGCTTGCAGATAGTTACATTGATCAGTAACTCAGTAAAAACACTACTTGGTTGGAATTCTTTTCATAAAGAAAATGAGAAGCTTGATATGAAGACAATATTGAGAAAAAAAGAAGTGCATATACTGCAGCTGACACAGGCAGCAGTGCTGACAAGTCTGTTTCCCAGCTACAGCTGGAAACTTCAACAAGTTCTAAAGGGATTCAAGGTGAAGGCATAGAGGTTTATAAAGGGAATTAGCTGACTAGTGGTAGTGCATCTTCTAAATGCCCTAGAAATATTTTTATGAGGATATTAAAGATGCATATTAATAATATCTTTGTTTCCATCTCTTCCACAGATCGTGAGAACCAGTCTATCCTGATCACGTAAGTACACTCCCTGCTTGGGTCCCTGAGGGACAGCCAGTGCCAGGTGACCTCCTGCCTGACCACATGCTCTCTGCTTCTCTCTCTGGTTTGACAGTGGAGAATCTGGTGCAGGGAAGACTGTGAACACAAAGCGTGTCATCCAGTACTTTGCAACAATTGCAGCCAGTGGTGACAAGAAGAAGGAAGACCAGCCAGCAGGCAAAATGCAGGTGAGTGAGGAAAAACAGACTGAACACTTGCTGTGTAATTGCCATGTCAAATAAACACTGCAAGGCAATAATTATCAGCCTGAAGGGAATGCTTGAGGATCAGTTCATTAATTAATAGCTACTGTCTTAAATCAATGCTTTCCCCTGTTCCTGACATGATTTTTGGA
>VWZX01009599.1:0-17267 GCA_013399015.1 Galbula dea
CATCCCATATCATGCACCAGCCGCTGGTAAGGTTGAGAGATACAATGGGTTACTGAAAACAACACTGAAGACATTGGGGGGTGGATCCTTTAAGAACTGGGACAAATATTTAGCAGAAGCCACCCGGTTAGTTAACACCAGAGGATCCATCAATCGAGCTGGTCCTGCTAAATCAAACCCTCTTCACACAGTGGAAGGGGACAAAGTCCCAGCAGTGTATGAGAGAAACCTCCTAGGCAAAACTGTATGGGTATTTCCTNAACTGTATGGGTATTTCCTGCTTTGAGCAAAGGCAACCCCATTCGTGGAGTTGCTTTCACTCAGGAGCCTGGACACACATAGTGGGTGATGATGGAAGATGGTGAGGTGCAGTGTGTACCTCAACAGAATCTAACCCTGGGTGAGAATACTTAATTCAGATCTGCCAAATGTTAACTGCTGATAATAATAGTGTTGCGTAAGTGTCTTTCAGGACATCACAACAGTGCTCACAGGAGTCTTGCTTTGTCAAGTGGCGTCCAACCAAACCATGGAGAGAACCTGTGAACCTGCTACACGTAGGAATGAACCCTGATGATATCATTACATCTTTACTGCCCTGTGGAGACTGCCCTGAGAAGTGGAGATGAAGACCTGCAGTCATGGACTGAATGGACTAGACAATTTCTTTTGTATAGACAGGACTGTAAATTAATGATGTGCATGATGTAAATTGTATGGAATAAGGGGTGGAATGTCCTAGTTTGAGTTGGAACAGAACTGTTTCTGTTGAATGATTTTATTTTTTGGAGTATTCCATCCCATATACATCATGTTCAGTGTTGCTGAGGGCCGGTCCCTTTACTGGATTGCTCTGCATCAGGCACTGAGGAGGACACCTAGGACAGTGCGGATGGGCTTTAGGACCCTGCGCCGAGGGGAGGGGGCAGCGCTATTTTTGTCTACTAAATCTTGTAGGCTGTTATGAATTCATTAAAATTCTATTACATATCAATAAAGAATTTATTTAATCCTTGTAAAATCTATATAGAATTACTACTGTTCTTGAGTCAAATACTAACCTCTTTGTATGACAGAAAGCCCTACAAAAGTTTGAATACATGCTGATATCTCCAATAAGTCTGAAGTACATTCATTGCAAACCCCAGTACTGAACTGTAAGAACTAGAGATGTAGATTCATACTTTGTAGCTGAACAACCTGTAAGCTTTTGTTAAATGAGAACTGTTTCTAGACAGTGTAGTAACAAATTCAAATCTAAAGAGTCAAAGTTGATAAAGAGCCTTTTAAATAGCATTTTAGTGTCTAGCTGTGCAACTAGCATGTTATTTTCATAGTGCTACTAATGTTCTGACCTGATTCCAAGCAGAGAGTTTCTTGATCATCATGACTGATCCACAATTCTTGGCTGAAAGATTTTTGGAGGTAAAGAAGGAGCTTGTGAAATGAAGCTTGTGAAAACTTTCACAAAGTTTTAAAATATGCATCATTAAAGGAAGGCTCTTAATCTACTATTTAGGAATCCAGGGAAATTGTCTGCAAATATCTTGGTAGCTCAGAGAATATAATGTCCTCCATAACTTCTCTTGACTTTGAAGACAAAATACAGAGAATAATTTTCAGTACTGTGTGTGGTGGACACATGGGTGGACTCTTGGACTCTTGTCTTTAAGTATTGTTTAGTGCACAAGGTGGCAAACAGACCATGCAGCAAAAAAGCAGCTTGCACACCCTTGGCTCTGCAGAAGCAGGCAGTAGCCTGGGGTTTTTAGCTGTGATAGTAACTGTGCAAAAACATCCTGTACTTGCTAGCAGCTGCAGAACTCGGACTGTCCCAGCTATACCAGACACTGAAAAACAGGAAGCAGCAAGAGCTGTATAAAACCCCAGCTAATAGACAGCAGAGTGTTCCAACCTCCCACTGACGCAGAGATGGATCCATGAGATGTCACTGAATTCTCAGAGTACCTGAAGACAGACCAATGAGACGCTGGCTCCGTGGTGGTGACTATCTTGGCGGTTTCTTGAACTCTTGCTTGATTTTCCTTCTTTACTATCCCTCATCTCTCTTAATGTTTGTAGTAATAAAATAGCGGTTTGGCTTGTGGTTCTTGACTTCTTTTGTGCCTTAATTTCACTCTGGGACCAAAAATCAGAACCTCCCCTGGGTCCATAATTGGACTGGGACACAGTGTCAAAGGCTAGGCCTGGGCCAGCCATTAAACGAGTGACAGATGCTCTCTATTAACCTCTTTCCCTTCCCAAAGGGGAAGAGAAAGGGAGTAATGGAGAGAGACTTATGGATTGGAAAATAAAAATGAAACCTATTTTTAAAAAATAATAACAATAAAATTAAATAAATACAAATATATTAAATATATACAATATTGAACCAAGCTCCCCCAATGGCAATTACATCACTGTCACCACTGATTTTGTAGCAGGCAGTGGGGAAGTCCCAGATTGGACTCAGTGGCAGGGGAAATTGGGTTCAGGAGCTGGAACTAGTTCCAGGAACACATGGACTGGGATCAAAGGCAGAATAGATAGAGTCCTCCTTGGATGCCGGCCATTGAAGAAGAGGCACAAATTCCTTTTATTGGGAAGGCCTAATTGACTATTGTGATACTGGCCCTGAAACAGTTGCAAATAAATTTTCTCTGCAGCTTTACATTGTGACTCAAATCTGCTAGTCTAACAATACAGATGAAAAAAAAATGGAAGATCAATCAGATGTTTTAAAATCTCATCCTTCCTCTGGATCTCCTATATCTCAATGCTCAAATTTCATGTTACATAGACAGAATAACAACAAATTAGCCAGCCTGACATTTCTTAACCTGATAACTTCCCCGAGACCTCTGAGTCTTTGTTGTAGCACTTGAATTCTTTAGGTGAGTTTGTTTCTTCCAGGTAGTAATAAAATCAGCTGAGAAGATAAGAGCTATCTTTAAAGAGCTGTAAGTACACATGTTTTTTGAGAACATGAATTATTACTCTTGCATGTGTTTTCCTGCTGAAGTTGCAGTGTCTTGAGAAGAAACATTTAACAACTAAATTCAATTTAAAAATTATTGAAATATCAGCAAACTTTCTACTGTAAGTGTATTAATTTTCACCACATATTTTTCTTATTAGTGTGCATTGCATGTTGTTTTCTCAACTTAAGCATTCATTGGAAAGAAAAAAGCATAAAACCTTAGTATTTCAAATTATGTTTTTTCTTGTGTGTCAGCTATAAGCTCTGTTTTATGAATAAGATTTGATAGGTTTAAATCAGATTTAACTGATAACAGTATGAATTCTTCTTACATAAGCCTTCTTTTTAGCATTGTTGTGGTCTGGTAAACATACTACAAAATTTGGTAAGTATCTTGAGAATCTCAAGTTTGGTTATGTCTTGAAGACAAGAAAAATATGTGATTTCATTCAGATAGTGACAGTGGACCTTCCTAAAACTGGATGATTTAATAAATTCTTCAGAAGACTTCTGAATGGAATAAACAGGCTGGAACAGGAGGAGCAGAGCAGTTGTGGAGTCTCCTTCACTGGAGAATTTCAAAACCTGCTTAGATGCATTTCTGTGCAACCTGCTCTAGGTGAACCTGCTTTAGCAGCGGCTTTGGACTAGATAAACCTCAGAGGACCCTTCCAACCCTTATCATTCTGATTCTATAAAGATGAAGACACAGCGGTCTTAAAAATCACTAGCTTTTGCTCTAATGGGTGTTGTGTAAATTACTCCTCAGATGAGTAACATGATGAACAGCAGCTGATGTGCTTAATTTTGAGGATTCAAAGAAACATATTATTTCTGGTGCTGCTGGAATGCACCATTTTTGAAAGCCCTTTTGCCTATCACTAAAAAAGTGGTCCTAAACTTTATTAGGAAAAACTACTGATGTTGGATCTATGCAACCAACATGTAACCAACAAGAGAGGTTTATTTTTTGAACCTATTGCTCTTTCTCTGTATTACCACAAAGGACTTTAAATAATAGAGGATATTTCTGTACTAGTTTTGAGGGAAAAAATGAAATAAGTTTATCTGATATTCAAGACAAGTAAGCTACAATTACGCATTGTCATCAGAGTGTGTTCATTAGAAAATAAGAAGGGTAAAGGTAGGTGACAGTTGTTAATTTTTGTATACATATGAGAAAGATGAAATTGTATCACTGGTTGTCATCATGTCCCATCTGTGGTTGGAGGGAGTGACTCAGATTTGCAAATCCCTTTTGGTGTGGACTAGGGCAAAACAAATGCTCAAGAACCATGCACAAACATCAATATTAATGAAGGATTTAAAACAGAAACAAATATTCTATGAACATTGACATGTCTGTGTTATTTATCTACCTTAAGAGAGGAGAAAAGGAAAGAGAGGAAGAGGGGGAGAGAGAAATAGACGCAGAGAGATAGAGGCAGAGGCATAGACAGAGATCACTGCTTTCCTGGATGCATTGGTTAAGCCAGAGGTGGGTGCTTTGGTGAAAAAAAAAGAGACTCATTATAGGTTTGTATATGCCTTTTCTTTATTACCCATGGTATTTCTGGATTGGTTCCAGTATCTCTGGAAACTTTTCCTGTACTGGTTTGGTAACAATGAGTTGCCATGGACAAAGTTGTTGCCATGCCTGAAATGCTGACTATGCTGTGGCTTCAGTTCCAGGAATGTTTGAGACATTAGTCAAACAAAAGAAGCAAGGCCAGACCCTCCCCATGACTTGCATTCTGTATCTTTCAGTAACCTCCTCTCATTCCCAGCCTCGAAGAGTGGCCACTTGGGACTTGTCTGTTGCACAGGTATCCACAGATGAGAAGGTATCAAGACTGAGGGGTACCAAAGGAATCATAGAAGGCCATAATTTACATATTGTAAAACACTAACAGAATTGTGTAATATCTTGATGGTCGTGGAAGAAACCGATCAGATCTCCTTTCTTTTGGATTCCATCATAATTGGAGGTTGACTAGTGAAGAGGCTTTCTAAACATCATAGATAAAAGTTGACAAAATTTGCCATTTTTGCAGATGTGTAAAAGAAAGAAAAAGAAATGAAAGAATCCAAGATGACCACCAGGCTTTGACCCCTGTATAAACTTGTATGGGTGAAAATGTTGCCATCTGTTCTTATGTGTTTATATGTGCATCACTCCCCATGGCGACACTTGACCTAATCATTGTGAGTTAATGTCTTTTTTCTGTGTTGTAACAGAAATGTTAGTTCTATCCAGTTCCTATATATGTCTGTCATGCTTAAAAACTCATATAGCTAGATAGGTTTATATCAACACTAACACTTAAAACAAGTCTAGCTAACTAAAACCAGAATTAATGTTGCTTTTGAAATGAAATATTATTTGAACTGAGTTTTAATTATTACTCCACACTGCTTGTAGAGCCCTCCTTTTGGATTGTCCAGTAACCTCATACTAAGTAATGACTAAGCGCTATTCTAACTATTAAAGGAGCACTCAAGACACAGCAGGTTTTTTTATTTGTGAGCTATAAGAAGGGATTCATCAGACAAATACTTCACTTAGTAAAGAATGTGACACTGAACAGAAAGGCCTGAGAACACTCTTCTCCCTCAGGCAGTGCTGGGCCAGAGCTGAGCTTGGAAAATGGAAGAGAGGGCACCTACAAAGAGGAGTGGGAGGAAACATCTATGCTGACACCTGGAGAAGGGCACAGTGTGAGCAGGACAGCCAAGAAAGATCCCATATGGGCTAGTTTGGTTAGAGCTTGGTAAACTGTTGTGAACCACTGCACTAACACAATTACTTGGCTATCTTCACACGCATTTCTGTTGCACTGTATAGATGTATTCTAAGAATGCAAACAAAGACATTTTTCACTGACAATATCCTGGTAAGATTTTTCTTTTATCTTCATTTCAAGAAATGGACTTGGTAATTTCCATCTGCTATTCAGGTCTGTCACAACTTACTTTCTGGGAAAACATGCCAATAGAAAAAAAGCTGTAAGAATTTAATAAGCTTTAAAGCCTGTAATGTTCTGAAGATATTTTCTTTTTTGAAAAGTAACTTTTATGAGTGGTTTTGTATAGTGAGACTTTTGAAATAGCTCTGGAAACAGCAACGGTTTAATTCTGTTAAGGTTATTGAACCCAGATACAAGCGTAATTTCTTATTTATTTCAATTTGGGAAAGCTTTCTGTAATACAAAAACATTTATGGTGGAAATACTGTGATATGTCAATGAGAGTGGATGAAGGCATCCTTTTCATCTTCAGTGAGCAGCCACTAAAACGTGTGCAGATCCATTTAACAGTAGCATCTTACACTCCTTATGAAAAATATAGTTACTTGATTTGTGTAGCATGAACTCTGATAGAAATGAAACAGCTTAGTGAGGGAAGCAAACTCCTTTAAGAGAAGGACCTGGACCTGTTCTCATTTGTTTCTGTTTTGCAAGGTCCCATGAGGTCTCTGGCCACTCAGAACTCTACAAATTGAGTGTGGGTTTTGATGTGAATTCAGGTGAGGTCTGAAAGATTTCAGATTATAACGGCTCAAAACAGCAATGGTAGAGGGTGGCAGAGCCTGATGCAGCCATGCAACAGACAATGTCCTTTCTCTGCCAGCTAAAAGACATTCATTTGAAGGACTAATACATGCAGAGAGTAGTATTTATTGAATCACAGAATCATTTTGGTTGGAAAGGACCTTTAAGTTCATAAAGTCCAACAGTGAACCCAGCACTGCCAGGTCACCACTAAACCATGTCCCTCAACACTCCATCTACACATCTTTTAAATCTGTCTTGTCTTGCCCATATGAGCTCTCTAGGCTGTCTGTAGAAACAGTACTGAACAGTATTTGGGATATAAAGACAACAGAAAATAATTTATAGGAATTCTTTATTCCGGGTCACTGTCTTTCAATGATAATTATTTATCTGCTCATTACTGAGAAAATAAACACGTATTAAGCTGCTTATGATACTATTATGCAACTTGGTCCTAAAATATACGGTCCTAAAATTAACTCTAAGAGTTTCTTACATTTTACTGAAACTAACAGATCATGGCAATAGATGGAATGAATGCTGTTGCAAAGATCTTCTGCAAGAGGATCCATTTCACATTTGGTGGTAAACTGTTATAGAATATTGAACTTTTGAATCCAGATGTTGTTCATGGTGCTTCTTTTTGTGTTTGTGTACTCTTCATGGTGGAGGTTTATTCTGTTTTGTAACTATAATGAACAGTGTTATAACAAGGTATAATGTAACCAAATATCAGAAATGGAGACTGAGATCAATTGTTCTTATAAAGTATTAGCAGTTTCAAAATTTAGATTTTTTTTTTCTGAATGTGAGAGAACAGAGGAGAAAAGGATAGAGCTTTAAGACTTTAATTTATCTTGGTTTTCTGTTTTAAGTCGAAGTTCTTGAAGAGTTCAGGTGTAATCACAGCCTTCTGTTGCAAAAGGAAGCACCATCTGCTGAGGCATTCTGTAGGCAATATAATGTCTCTCCAGAGACAGTTTAGCATTCAATTCACAGAGAAGGATAGCAGGGACTTGTAAACAAAAGAAGACAACTGAAGCAGTGAAGAATGGGCTGTGCTCTAAAGACTCAATATGTTTCTTTATAACTGAAAAATCTTGTAGAGCTGTAAAAGCCTGGCAGAGCTCTTTGATGTATTAATTGTGGATTTTTTTGTTCACTGAAACTTGCTATTTGAAAGCCAAAAAGTAATGCAAAAATATTGCTTGAGTTTGTAGGCTTTTTTGATGTTTTTATTTTGTTTCATTGTGTTTTATTTTGTTTATTCCTTACTCTGAAACTTTCAAGTTAGTATGAGTCTGCTCCAAATTATGTAGCAAATAATAATAGTTTAAGAAAAGGGAGAAAAAGCTTTTAATTGCAACTCAAGAGTAACTAAATAGGCAGGGTATGCTTATGAAAGAATAGATATTGGCTGTTAATGCATATCCAGTTTTGAAATCACTTGGAATAAACAATAGCTTTCCTAGATGACAAATAGTTAGTGTAAGTAGTTTTTATCTTTGTATCTTCTCATAAAATGTTTTAACGCACACCAAGATTATGGTTGCGGTAGCTCAGAGATGAGATGGGATGAAGACTATTTCCTGTTTTGAAATAAATCAAAGTATCAGAATTATAAATTAAAGATCTTTAGAGTATCTTCAAGTATAAGTCTTTATTGGTCTTAAACTAAACGGATGCCAAAGATAAGGCAGTACAAGTTTAGGGCATAATATTAGAGTTCATCAGTTATTCTGGACAAAAGAGAGGGGTTACTTCTTCAGTGTGTCTAGCACTTATTATATTAAACACTTCAAAATACCAAAACCTTGCTTAATTGCTGTCTCATGTAAAACAGATACTCAACATTCATGAAATTTGAACATCTTCCTTTACTTTGCAGCTCTGCTTAGTTGTATCCATGAAAACACCGTTGAGACCATTATTCTTCTGTGTTGATACAAGCCTACGTGAACTGTATGTTTCTCTTATGCTTTTCTACTTTTATTCTTTAGAGTATGCTTGATTTGTATGATGTGAGCTGAAGGTAGGGAAAAGTAGAATAAAAGGAAAATTTTTTTTAACTGATTTCCTTTTCGTGATAGTTATGTTGTATTATGTGAAACATCTTCATAGGTCTGGGGCAAATAGTCCAATATTTGCTTTCTTCAGTTTGAAACTAGTGTTGAGGCTTATTTGTCTTTGAAATAAGTGAGAGATTAATCAGAGCAAGTTATATGTGATACAACTTTTGAGTCCAAATCATAGAACAATGGAATCAAAGTGTTACAGGAATTGAGACATGGTGGCCCTCCTCTGATTTAATAATCCTTTTTAGGTGAACTTCAGAAATTGTCTTCTTGGTGCATGGGACTATATCTCTGTTTAAATACGTGTTTTTTTTCCTCTCATGTTGTCTTTGTTATATCAGTGCTTTTTATAAGCCCTGGAAGCTACAGCATGAAAAACTGTATAACAGTATAATGGGTTCATATTTAGAAACAAGTAATGACTGCAGGAGTTCCCCTAGAAACTAACGGTTTCTGAAGAGTTGTTTGGCAATGCCTATAACACCTACTGTCAGGCTTATTTTCTTGCTTTACAAATAAACAACTAATTTGTGAAAGAGGCAGTAATTGCTTACTCAGATTTATTCCAGAATGTATTTTTCCCCATCTAAAAAGAATTTTGTGATGGATAATAGCAAATAACGATAATTTCATAGGCTTGCTATCAGCTGTCTTGCACAAAAAGAAAACAAAATAATATTTGAAGAACTGTAGAAAGGCTTATTTTGTATGTCTGAGTCTCACACTCCTAAAACCCTGTTTAGCATTGCTTGGGATCTGTTCCCCTGTCACAAGTTAACCCTGTTAACTACTTACAGTATATCCTGGAATCCTACTGTGATGTGCAGTAAACTGGTTAAGACTAAAAAGCCTTTAAGGACTTGCATATTGCATCCTCTTAATTCCCTCCTTGCTTGGTTTAGAGATCATCCATGCAGAGACTTGCTTGTTCTCTACCTAGGAACTGTCCTGTTGATGGGTTTAGGAATTATACTGATATAGGCTTTTTAGGCCTGAGATTTATAATGTTCATTCAACCCTGCTCTCATTAATCCAGCAATGTGTCTGGCCTGCCATCTGGAATGACATCCTGGCACATCTTAAATAAGGAATTCACCCTTTGTTGGATTTTCCACTCTAGGTCTGTACAATCAAGGACCCTGCTAATTGCTGGTAAATTGTCCTTTCCCTTTAGTTGTGTGGATCTTCTGAATCTTTTTACTGTTGAGGAATGACTTTGATATGAAAAGAACACTTTGAACGAAGAATCTAACTCAATATTATATGAAAGTGTCACTGTTGTTTCAAGTAACACCTTCGACTGCTATTGCTTAAGGAGTTTTGAGACCAACACTGTTTTTTCTTCAGTTTGTCCACTATGTGTATATGCTGTTTTAGTGGGAATCTCAGCAGACTGAAGGATTATTTTTGTCATGTAGTTGTTTTAAGTGAAGGAGATTTACATTTAGTTATTCCATTTATATTTTTTATCTGGAAAAAAGAGACAGAATATGTTTTTTCTCTTAAATTAAAAGCTCTAAAATAAGCAATAAACTGAAAAAGGCCAAACCAAATCAAAATATAAAAGCCCTGGCACAAGTAGCATGTCATCACCTTGATGAAGGTGACTTGCTGTTCTCTGCTAAAACTCCTTGTCTCCCTTTTTCCCATAATCTCTGCAATGGGTTTCTTCCTCATATTCCTAGCACTAAAATTAATAAAACAAGAGCATTTCAGCTGAGTTTTATTAAATAATTCCTTTGGATAAAAGAGGAGCTGAAAGTAGGTCCTTAATGTTATGTGTAAACACCAGCAACCAAGATTCAACTGCATTAACAGGGACTACTCCTATTGTTGTGTATGTTTGTGCTGGCCTAAGACAGACTTTTCAGAAAGTTGCCAAAACTTTCTAAGTAATTATAGATTTCTTAATCTTGGGCATCAAGAAGAGAAGAGAAAAGCATCTCCTGATAAAAAAAGGGTCAGACTATCCACAATAGGCTTTGCTGAAATGCTTGCACAGTTGTATGTGTCTGTAAAGTCTCATCATTGGAGAAAGAAAACTCCTCGGAAAGAAAGCTCCTCATGGAAACAGATTTGACTTCAGGTGCCCTCGATAATCTTTCCTAACTTTGAAATGTGAAAAATTATAAATACTAGAGAATTATCCTGACCATAATACTGTGTAACAACATGCAACCCCACAATTAATGGTAGAAATACAGCACATAAAACAAAATAAGCTTTCCTTTAGCTAATCCATAAAAGTATCAGAACATGAAGTGGTGGCAGTGTCACTTACAAATTTTCTCATCTGAGGAAATGGAAGAAAAAGCCCTCTTGAATTGTAGGGGTGTTGTACATTTAAAGTGAAACACCATTTCTAAGTGACCCTAGTATCTCTCCTGTTTCATTTATGTTTTTAGCTTTGCTATGAAGATAATTCCTCTCAGAGACCTGTGTTCTTTTTATTATGCTTGTTTCATTAGTGTTAGTACTGAAAAATTGCAAAGCTTTTTGTGAACTTTATCTTTTTTACCAGTTATGCAATCATAAGACCAGAAATCTGTCTTTGCAGATAGTGGAGAGAAATTCCTAGAGTACCAAAAATTGGAAGTGCTTATTAGTTTCTCTATTACTTGATCAATGCTGTCACAAATGCAAATCTATTCCCACAACGCACAATGTCATTAATTTTATGTTGTTTACGTACTCTTGCCATAAGGTTAAGCAATTCCCATTATTAAGCTAGATGAAATTGCATTACCTTAATGAAATGCACTTTACTGATAAAGAAGAATGTCACTTTCACAAGTGGAAGTGCTGTTAGCAAATTTTTACGAGAGAATTCCCAAAATCATATCTTAATTGCTTGGACAGCTGTGTAGTTTACATAACGAGCAAACAATGCCAAGGTTTTTTATTTTCTTTGTCAGCTGTATTGGATGTTAGTATGCATGGTGGACCTTTTTTAGGCCTTTTATTACTTGATTGCAAATCATTCTTCATTGCTGCCCAAATTTATGGAAGGACATTGCTCCCTGAGGTGCCATATCCTTTCAGGTCTGTAACTGAACATGACTGATGGCTCCAGTGTAGCAGTTGCTTATTACGGCGCTCACTGAGCTATGATTGCTCCAATACTTTATGTTGGCAGATGTGTTTCCCTTGGAACAGCATCTCCAAGACAGAGGTCATTGATCAAACTCCCCTCTGGCTGTTCCATTATGTGCAAATTATTGCTAAAAGCAAAGAGACTGCAAAGGATGTGTGTGTGTGTGCATGTGTGTGAGCAAATAGTCTTCTCACTACAGAATTGAGGGAAAGGAAAAAAGCTGATGTAATGAAGCAAAAGAAAATCTGTCTAAACTGAATAAATGTTTTTATAATGTGATCAAATGGAGGAGAAAGAAGAAAATTATGGTTATTTCAGTGAGGGAACAATTGCATAATATTGTAGTATTTTCTTTTTAACTGAGCAATACATGGTATTTTTATCTCTGCTGTGTTGCTTGTTTGTATTTTTAGTGCTGAAGTTAATGGAAAAAAGGTCATTTGATAATTAAGACACTTCTATTAACACTTGTGAAATAAATGAAAACACATTTATTGGAGAAGACCTTGCTATATAGTAGTGAACTGTGACTGTACTGTGTACTAGTTCCAAAAAACTGTAACAAAGACAAACTCTGCTTGCTGAATTGAGCAGGTAACTGTCTTGAGTATTTCCCAAAGTCTGTTTAAGTGAGACTGTGGACAGTCACCACCACAACTAACCTTTGATAAAGTTTAAAGGGTGCCTTGATGTGATGAGCGGTGTTTCACGGGAAAGGAATAACACCAGACTCCTATGAACAACTTATATCAGATATATGAGATGTTGAAAGTTAAGAAATTTTAGTGTAACTTTTGGCTGTGAACTTTGTTTGTCACTGATGGGGATGTTTCTTTTCTTCTACTTTGTTTTTATATTTTGTCGGTTGTAACAGATAACGTCCAAGAAATAAGGCTATTAGATTCAATCAGAGAGGGGAAACTTCATGAAAACAACAGGTCAGAGGGGACATCAAAAAAACCCTTCAAACTCTGAAAATTAATTTATCCTTCTTTCTCTTCCTTTCTTCCTTTCTTCCCTTCTTCCTTTCTTTTCTTCCTTTCTTTTCTTCCTTTCTTCCTTTCTTTCTTTCTTTCTCTCATAATAATTAAAAACCCTAATCTGTTTTAATCTAATTCAAGTGAATTGTCAGTGTAATTCCATGCAAAAATAGTTAAGTTTTGGTATAAGTGAGTGACTGAGTTGTTTTACAGCATTTTCTAGCTTTACATCTATTAGCAATGTGGTTCATAAGAAGGGAAAAATTGCTATTTAAGGAAATAAATCAGTTAAATGCGCATCTTGCAAACTTTAGTCACCAGGATCTGCATCATGAATCTCCATCCATGAAGAAAAACAAAAATTTAACTGAAAAAGTTCCCAAGAAAATTGCTTTAAGTTGGCCCTACTTCAGATGATGAGATGATAGTGCAAACCAAGCTGGATTAAATGACATCCAGAGGTTCTTTCCATCTAATTATTCTGTATTTCTACAAAGATTTCTAGATCATCATCTCCAGGAACTAACTGTGTTACTGAAATTTACACAGTCAAAGAATAGCATGATTTTGCAGCCCATATTGTTGTAAGTAGGGTTACTGATCCTTTCCCTATCATGCAGTAAGAAAGATATGGACAAGGAAGATATGGACATGATAGAAGGTGTCCAGAGAAGGGCCACAAGAATGATCAGAGCACTGGAGCACCTCTCCTATGAAGACAGGCAGAGAGAGTTGGGGTTATTCAGTCCGGAGACGAGAAGGCTCTGAGGAGGCCTTCTTGTGGCCTTCCAGTATCTGAAGGAGGCCTACAAAAAAGCTGGTGAGGGACTTTTTAAGATGTCAGGTAGTGATAGGACTAAGGGGAATGGATGCAAATTAGAGGAGGGTAGATTTAGATTAGACATTAGGAAGAAATTCTTCACTCTTAGGATGATGAGACACTGGAACAGGTTGCCCAGAGAAGCTATGGAAGCCTCATTCCTGGAAGCTTTTAAGGCCAGGCTTGATGGGTTTCTAAGCAACCTGATCTAGTGAAAGGTGTCCCTGACCAAGGCAGAGGGGCTGGAACTAGATGATCTTTAAGGTCCCTTCCTGTTGTGGCATGCTATGGTGGGCTGTAGGGTCCAGGGCCTAGCAGAGGGGAAGCTGGACAAGGCTGAAGTCAGTTTCTCACAAGAAAGCCGTTAGATAGCCTGNGTCCCACCGTGGGTTCGAGCATCTTCCACTTTCTATTGTGGGCTCGAGTCTCATCACCCATCTCCAATTTTCTTCCGGGGGCCAGCACCCCACGGCAACGAGAAGTTGTTAGCAGTGGCACCTTCCAACTCTGACAATTCTATGATTCTGTAAAAATAATCCAAACTGGATTCTGAGTCTGGACTTCTCATTACAAACATAATCAGTCTGTTGCCTGCCAGTTATTTCTATATTCCTGAGGTGTGCTTTTTTTCCTTCCTAGCAGGAATGTAATCAGATATTTTTTATAAATATTCTACTGAATTCAAAGGCAAGATTTGTTTTAATGTTCTCTTTCTTCAATTTTTAACCCATTCTTTAACCTATTCCCTCAGCAGGCATCTGTCTTCTAATTGCATTAAAACTTACCAGTTCAAAAAACCTCTTGCTATAGGTAGCTTAGTTTAATGTGCAACCTGTCTCTTTACAGAGAAAAAGTCTGTATCAAATCCATCGTTCTTATAAATTTTGGTAGGAACACTCAAAAAGACTTATGCAAGGATTTGGCCCAGTATAACAAGACAATTATAATGATCTTAGGCTGCTTCAAAGCAGCAAGACCATGAACTTCTGATAATAAGCTACTTTATTGTATTCTTTGCTAAGAAGTAAAGCTCAAATAAAACCATTTAGGAATAACATTTTTCTAGGGAGTCCTACTTTTCCTCACAAATAGTTTGACAGCAATCACCCTGGATACCAAACAATTACCGGGTGTAGACTGTCAATTATTTTAGTCACATGCTTTATATTACATCTACTTCAGCTGTTTATAAAACTTCTCTCCTTTGACCAAAGAAATTAATCAAAACCAGGTTTTTTTAGAAAATAACAAAAGGTGATTGATAGATAATTTCCGTTCTCTGCTCTTTTTCTTGTCTTTATTCCTGATAATGAATTCAATTTTTAATTTAATATAAAATTAAAATTATCGATGAATGCTCATTCAAGTTCTTAAATTGACAATCTTAAATAAAACACTTCCTTACCATACTGAATGCACTTCGTTGGTTCTTTGTTTTTGCATATTCTCACTTTTGTGATGTAGTGGAATTCAGAAACTTTAAAAAAATCACTGATGGTCTCAACTTTCAAATGAATAAAAATGGGAATAATTATTTTAAAAATATTATTATTTCATATATATATATATTCCTACACAGACAGGAAAAAGTCTCTGCTCTTGTTTTGAACTTGATGAAATACGAAGAAACATATCTGATGGGATAACATATCAGGTCCTTTTAACAAAATTAAAAACAATGAATTCATTAGATAATATCTGGAAAGAACAGAGGGGAGAGAGAATTACTAAGATCCTCTGTCACACCATACTTGTTTTGGTTATGGCATTTGCTCAGAGTGTGGAGATCTGGCTTGTGTTCCACCACATAGGAAATATTGCTGAATCACTGCACCAGGCCACTGTGATTTTCTCTGGAAGGTATGGTCATCAGATTGTTTAGGAACAACATTCCCTGCCTAAAGACAATTACTACTTACTAGATATTAATACAACTAATTCCCTTAATATATTTTAAATATGCAGGAACTGATTATAAGAAAATGATATTTGCAGACCTTTCTGGTGTGATATAGGCACTCATAACTGAAAACTGGAACTACAGGGTTCATGTAGGTCTTGGAAGCCATTGACCACTCTTTTTTCAGCTCAGCTTATGTCCTAAATAGGTTTTAGTAGAAAAATTACTGCTCATGTCATGAGGATATTTTGTAGTTTTTGACAGTAGATCTAAAGTAACTGGTAGACTAAAGGTCAAGGACAACTGACTTTTTTTTTTCTCTAGGCCATGATCTTGCATAATTTCTCTTGGAATCCTCCAAGCCCCTTGTACTTACTCTTCTGACTTTATGAAAATCACAGTGCAATTATTTAGAATTCTTACCCTGTAACATTTAATTTCATCTGTTTATGAATGTAAGTTCATTTTAAACAGGGAGCACCTTAGATAGCAAGGCACTCGTAGCTTTTGAAGACAGCTTTCTAAAATGAAAGACATATTGGTCATTTCCTATACCACCAAAACATACAAACCATAAGCCCAAAGTTTTTAATAGTAGCACTGTCATTGCCCTTTGATTTTTTTCAGCTGAGGTATCGTCATCTCACTAGTGAATTAGTGTACATAGGTACATAAAACATCTCTAACAATAGTAGCTTAAGAAAAAATAAAGAAGTAGGCTGCTTAAAACATGACTAGTGATGGATGGCCCAGGTATTTTCACATTTTAAATGATGTCTCAGGTACGAATCTATGAACTCAAGTCTTCTTTTCATCCAAGAAAAAATGTTTAAGTATCTTTTCCTCTATAAACACTGTACTGAAAGATGGGAAATAAAAGCATGGACAATCAATGTAAAGTGTTAAAAATATTTTTAGGTTCTTTACATTAGGTCATTAACTTACATCATCAAAACCAGTACCCAAATCCCTGATCTCTTGATACAGCTGATTATATTCAGAAATACCATTTTAAATCAGGAAATCTTCATGGATATCTGTTTTGTCATATGTTCCAAACAAATTTTTGTCTTGCTGAACTCGCCTTTTCTGGATATGAATATATAGTTTCTTGAAAAGTCTTAGCACCAGCAAAATGGTTTCAGATAATAAATGTTATTTCTGTAACAGAGACTGAACAAAACCATGTTAAAACATTAGAAACACTCTGTGCCAAATGATTCACCCAATAGAAGTCGTTCATGCAATGAGTATTCTCTTAATTGCTGTGTGGCCCCTTAAAGTGCTTTTAGAAATTAAGACAATATGGGTAACAGCCTCATTGTTCAGCAAAACATAGTATCTGTCAGTAAGAGATAAGTTGCTAAGTCTTACAATCACTCCATTTCAAGCAGGACTGAAATAGCAGTCTTTCCAGGTCAGTGAGTATCTTGTCTAAGCCCTGGTGACTCTTTGTAGACTAAGAAAAATAAAATTACATATATATAATCTCCAGACCCTTTCCAGGAGAATAAAAGTATTTCAAGTCTCTGAGTTTCCTTGAGATGTTGGGCAGACAGTTAGGGATAGTTAAAACCAAGTACAGTTTTATTCATTGCAGTTAAACTATACCAAGCTGTGTAAGATATTTTCACATTTTTAATTGCGCAGACTGGGACTGGTAAAATAACATCTCTTCTGACATGGGGGGGGAGGGGTGAACAATAAAAAGGTATCTGCTCCTGCCAAAACTTTCAAACAAAAACCCTTTAAATGTAACAAAGCGATAACCTTAGAATACATTTGCTGCCTAATTATTTTGTCTTATTTATAATAAGACTGGCATATTTCTTCAGTGCCCACAAAAAAGTGTATTACTGATTTT
>VWZX01009601.1:0-26299 GCA_013399015.1 Galbula dea
CGGCCCCGGCCCCGGCCCCGGCCCCGGCCCTGCTGCCGGCCGCGGCGCCCCTGCCATGACGGTGAGTCGGGATCAGCCCGCGGGTTTCAGGGTTTGGGAGGGTAGGTGTCCTCTACCCGGCCGCTCTCCTCCCGCTTGGCTGGGCTTTGGGGATGCCTGGCGGGACCCAAAGGGGCTGGGAAGGGGCGAAGGGCCGGCGGGGCACCCAGCTGTTACTCGCTGCTTCCCGGGGTCTCTCTGCTCCCTGCCTCTTCCGGGCGCTGCCGTTCCCGGGGAAACTCTATCCCCACTGGGTATCCGAGGCTGTGGCTGAGGCTCGGTGCCTCCTTGCTTGACTTCCTCATCGCCGCCGGGCTCCCCTCGTGGGGTCTCTGTGGCCGGTGAGAGTCGCTGCGTTAGTGGCGAGCATGACCCCACCTACACATACACCGGTAACACTATGCGTCAGCGAGGACCGGGCTGAGGCCTGCCGAGCTCACCACATGGATGATCACAGTTGGATACGAAATCGGCATCCCTGTGGGCGCCAGATGCGGTTTCGGGGCAGGGAGCGTTCCACCGCTGGGGAGAGCTTTGGTGCGGATGTTTGCCAGCCCCAGGAGGAAAGCTGTCGAGCAGAGTGGGTTAATGGAGGTGACATGCTGGGCTGTGCCCGCCGGCGTTTTGCACAGGGGCGGTGGGAAAGGGAGAGCCTGTTGCCTGCTTGCTTTAGTGGAATGTATAGATTTGGGACCTGTATGTGTGCTCCAGCCTGGGAGCAGTTTTGCTTCCAGCAAACTGAGCTGGAGCGGTTTGCTTTGTGTTTTGGCCTGAGGCCCACATCTTGTGGAGTGGATTCCTTTTTTGGAGGAGACATTGTACTTTCTGGGAGGCCAAGAGGCCCTTGCACCATCTTTCAGAGGTGAGAAGAAGTGATGCTCCAGGACGTGTGGTCCTGAGGAGCTTTTGGGAGAGGGAAGCATAGAGGTGGCAGTGGCTGGCAATAGAAGCAGCACATCTGACTATTCCATCTGTACCCTCAGACAAGGAGCTTTCTCAGCCTGCCACAGCCTCTTCTCCTCCACTTATCCATCCAGGCGCCCCTGTACCACCCAGGAGCCATTCTTTAGCTCCCATCCCACTCTCCTTCTTTGGTGTTTACATTCTTCAGATACTTTTAGGCTATTATCAACTCCTCTGTAGCCCTTCTTCAGCAAGAGCAGGCAGCTGCCTCTCCTTAACCTGCTGTTGTAAGCCAGTCCTTCCAGATGTCACCTATGTCCCCAGCTGCTTGAGAGCCCCACTGGTGGCTCTGCCTGGCCAGCTGCAGGGCTGAACATGTAACTCTGTTGGGTACAAATGCAACCAGTCAGAATTGCTGCTGCTAGTTCTCGAACCAAAGCGTTACCATTTACAGCCCTGGGCTGTGCTGCTGGGCCATGCATTTTGCCGAGGGTGCATCCTGCCACATCCTTGCATCTCCACCACCCGGATCTCTCCCAGCAGTTCAGCTTTCCTGGATGTTTCCTCCTCCCACTGCCAGACCGTTTCCTCTGGATGGGAGGTTCAGTTTGAACCCCGTTCTCTGCTGGTATCCCAAGCTGTTTGTGCTGGATGAGGAAGCTGGATTTGGTTGTGAAGAGGGGGGAGGAAAATGACCTTAAGCACTTTGTGCATCAGCTGGTGTTTTGCCCTACAGTACTGGCCCTGCTATGACAAGAATAGTTCAAAGCCAGTTCCGGAGCTGCAGCTCCATGTCTGAGGATGGCTGGGAAAACGGGGCCTACAAGGAAAACAAAAGCCCTCTGCCATTCACCCACTTGGGAGAAGCTCTCTGGAGGGATTTTCTGGCCCCAGCACTGGATCTGAGGCAGCGTTTCTCACTGGATTTGTTGCTGATTTTCCCAGCAGCACACATCCTGTTAATGTTTGCTATTGTGGCACCTGATGCTTTGAAATTGTAAATCCTCAATAAGATGAAACCCAGCTGATCTGTACAACAGCCTCAGCCAGGAGTCCTTTTGCTGCTTCTCTCCCTATATTGTTTTTTCTGCCTCTGCAGAGCCTCCCCAGATGTCTTCTGCCGAGAGCATGTGTGTCCCAGGAGGGGGGGAGGTTGTGCTTTGACGTTTTGCCTCCTTTCCTTCCCTCTCGCCGCTCCCAGTTTGGAGCCGGAGCTGAAGTCACTGAGTTGGAAGGGATAACAGGAAAAAGGGTGGAGCTGCTGCTATGGGGAAGGAATTGATCTTTGGGGTGCTTTTTCAGGGTGACAGCAGAGCTGGCTCTGGGTCCTTAGGGATGGGGATGCACATGTCCCAGATGTTGGCAGTGCCCATCACCTTGGCGGGAGGTGAGGTGTGGGAGCTCCCCTGTGCCCTTTCATTCTGGTTTCCCTCTCTTCCTGGGTGGCTTGTGTCTGCTGTTAGATGCTTCTGACTGGGCCTGAAGCTGCAGAAGCTGGTGACCTCCTGGCATCTACTCAAACCAATAGTTGGAGTGCTGGTGTGGCTCTTGCCACCCCATAAGCTTGAGTGTAACCCAAGAGCAGTAGCTCAAGGAGATGAAAGCAGGGGAAGGCTCAGTCAAGCTGTGCGGCCAGGGATCTGTGCTTATGAGGCAGCCACTGTCAGCCACTGGGCTGTTTGGGGGACATGGAGTGGCCATTGGCTTGCCAAGCCAGCCCTTCTCACCAGCTTGGTCTCAGGTGGTGGTTGTGGCATGGTGGGACTGCTGGTGGCTTCCCCTGGGCTAACAGGTCTGGTGCAGACAGCTAGGAGGTCCAGCTCTGGTGCTGTCACCTTTCCAGCATTGTCCCCACCTGGTTCAGCTGCAGAAGGCAGCGAGTTAGCAAACTCTGATTTCCTGGGGAGAAGAGGCATTGGGTTGAATTATTTGGTGGTGCAACTTCTCTAGAACCAGCAATGCTGGGAGGAGGGACCAGCTCAAGCTTGTTTGGCTGAGAGCAGAGCTAGGGAGAGTGGTTCCCCTGAGTCAGCTCTCTGATGCTCCACCTTGGGAAGGAGATAAACTGGTTGGGATGCTGCACCAGTGGCATGAGGTCAGGATGAGGTACAGAGCCGGGGTAAATTTCATTCTAGCACAGGGTGATCTGAGTGAAACTGTGTTCATCCTCATCTTCACTAGCTGTGGCCAAGGGTGGGCAGGAGGCAGGCCTTGCAACTGGCGGGTGCAGAAAGAGCTGGGTAAGAGAGGAGCCCCCAGCATCTCTTAGAGGATTGAGTCTTGTAGATGGTCGAATTGCGCTGGTTGTGACTATGATTTCATCTCTACCCTGAGGCACATTGTTTAAAGTCAACATGTTTTCACAGCTGTTGAATTGCCTTGTGTACCTTTTGTGGTGAGGGCTGTTTTGTAGAGAGCTACTTGTGTCTTTAATAAATGATTGGTGGTGAAGTTACCAGAGGTAGCTCTGGGGCATTGATGGCCATGGTTTGAACAAGGCGTGTCTGGGTCCTTGCAGCTTTGTCTCCATCTCCCATCAGTGGCAGTGGAGCACTCTCTCCTGCCTGCTAACCTTGTCCCTGCCACCTTGTCTCTGAATAAATACCTCTGAGGCTCCCTGTGGAAACCTCCCTGCTGCATACTTAAACCTCTCTCCTTATCTCCTGCTTCCTTTTATAGGAATGGCTGCCTGCTGCTGAGAGCTAAATCCAGTTCTTCACCACTAGGACCTACACCTTCATGAGTTTCCTAAAAGCAATGCCAGGGTATTCCCACTAACGTTCTGACACTGGGGACTCACTTTTCACCCCTGGCATGCAAAGCCCTTTTGTGGGTCACTCCAAGATATTAACCCTCTGGTTTGTCCTTCCCCTCCAGCCAGATCTCCTCAATTTCAAGAAGGGATGGATGTCCATCCTGGACGAGCCAGGAGAGGTAAGCCCTGCTGCTAGGGATCACCCAGTGAGCAGCTGATTTCCTTCCCCCTCACTCACTGAGGTTGCTCCTTCAGAGAAGGGCAGTGGGGGAAGCCTTTGGTGGAGGTGCCTCACTCAGTGTGCAGGCACGGAGGTTCACCCAGTGCCTCCCTCCCAGCTGAGGGCTATGAGCGGGAGCTGTAAGGGACATGGATGAGGGGGAAGAGAAGGCCAAGAGGTCACCGTGCAGAGTGTCCCTCCCTGTTCCTACACTTCCCCTGGTAACTGCCTGTCCGTTTCCCTCCTATCTTCCCTTCCCTCCCCCTGCCTGATCCGCCTGCAGTGGAAGAAACATTGGTTTGTGCTGACTGACTCGAGCCTGAGGTATTACCGGGACTCGAACGCAGAGGAGGTAAGCATGACCAGCCTTTCTCCAGGCCTGTCGTCCTTCCCAGCAAGGGGGGAGAGGAGTGCAGCCTTGGTGTGACCAGCACACTCCCAAGAGACGTGGCAGTGTCATGTCCTCCTGAAAGGCACTGAAGGTGACGAGCTGCTCTTTGCCAAGGGGTGACAAAAAGGATTTGTGTCTGAAGGCAGGTTGGCAGAGTCCAGAAGCCTAGGGGTGCTGTGAGTGGTGGGAGGCGAAGAGAAGGGGATGGTCCTGTGGCTGGGCATCTCTGATGCTCTTCATCTTTGCTGCTGGCTGCTCCTCAGTTTAAAAGAGGCCACACTGTGCCAAGGAGCTGAAATTAGCTCCCAGAAAGCTGTGGGGTGAAGGCAGAGGGGGCCTCTGCTTCAGTTAGGGTGCTGGCAGATGGTGGGGGCTTTTTCAAAGCTGGGTTTGTACTGGTGTCCTAGCTGAGGGCTATGCTTGCAGGCTGATGACCTTGATGGCGAAATTGATCTCCGCTCCTGCACAGATGTGACAGAATTTGCAGTGCAGCGTAACTATGGCTTCCAGATACATGTGAGTGTTCAGCACCATGTGGAGACAGAGCAGCGGCACCACACCAAGTGGAAATGTGTGCTCCCTCCTTGTCCCGAAAAGCTGAAAGGCAAGGCATGCAAGCCTTCTGCCAGGACAGTGGTCCAGCAAGGCCAGTTGGTGACACATGGATGGCAGTGCTCAGAGTGCTGCCTGCCTCCAGAGCAAACAGGAGGAGGAGGCTTTGTAGAGTAGCTGAAGCCCGTGCTAGAGGTAGCCCATGCTAGAGGTAGCCCGTGAGCCAAACTAAACACCAGGAGTGTTTACTTGAACCACTAGCCAAGGCAGCTTCTCTAGAGCTGTGAGGAGGAAGTAGCAATCGCTGCAGATCTTGGTGTAGCCTGGCTGACCATGCTCTGAGTAGCAAACCATATCCTGGATCCAAGCCCTAGTACAATGCTTCCCTTGGCTACTTGCTGTAGTGGCAGGAGGTGGCTGCTAAGGCAGCACAAAAAATGGTATTTCCATGGGTATGCAGGGCTGGATACTTAACAATCTACATTTCCCTGTGTCCTGCTGCTGTACCTCATTGCTGGTGCCTAACTCACAGCACCTGAACAGCTGGATTGCACCAGCTCACATTTCACCACATATGCCAGCAAAGTTTCTTTTGCCTTTGCTTGGAGATGGTCACATGGAGGATGTGTAAGGAGTTCTTTCTTGCAAAGAGCAGATTTCACTCCCACCCCTCCACATGGCCCCAGGAGTCCTTAAGACAGTGAGTGGCCTTTCAAATGTGGTCCACCACCCATGCAAGCAGATGCCTGGGGGTCTTGGGGAAGTGGAAGCTGCCTGCCCCTCCACAGGGCACTGACAGGACCTTCCTTGTTGCAGACGAAGGATGCCATCTTCACCCTGTCGGCAATGACCTCAGGCATCCGGCGCAACTGGATCGAGGCCCTGAGGAAGAATGTGCGCCCAGTCAGTGCTCCAGATGTCACCAAGTAAGAGTTGCCCCACACCAGTTCTTTTCACCCTCTTGCTGCCCATCTGCCCTGGCAGGCAGGGACTGGGAAGACCCCTCTGGAAATCCAGATGCTCCCAGATCAGCCCTGCACTCCATGCCTCCTGAACATGGCATGAATACAGCAGCTGGTGACAGGGCTTGAGAGCCTGGTGGCTCCTGCTCTGGCACATGCTTTTTGCCTTGCTACATCAGTTTAGCTCAGTTTCTCCACTAGTGTGGCTGGAACTGGGTTGAATCCTTCCTGCCCCGTAGTGGAACACGTTTCCCTGGGGGATGGGATGCTACAGGCCAGGTTTAGCAATGACAGTTGGCAGTGCCTCCACCAGCATCCCTTCTCCTGTGCTGCCTCTTCTTCACTGGCTACCACTCTGTTTTCAGGCTCTCTGACTGTGATAAGGAGAACTTCCGTAACTGTGTCCCCCAGAAGGGCTCGCTCCAGACAGAGGAGCAGCAGCGTCTGGGCTCAGGCTCTGAGGGGAACTCGAAGGGCAGTCACTGGAAAGCAGATGGGCAGCGCCATGCCTTTGACTACGTGGAGCTGTCTCCCTTGCCGCAGGACCCTGGGAATCAGGGGTCCCCGCAGAGGACAAGAGGGAGCTTGAGAATCTCTGACCGAACTCTCAAGCATGAGGAGCTGGAGCGGGATCTGGCCATCCGTTCGGAGGAGAGGCGGAAATGGTTTGAGACCCCTGATGGCCGGGTCTCAAACAGTGATGGCCCAACAGGAGACCCCTCGCGCAAGGTCGGGGAGCAGGACCTCCCCACTCCCCCGCTTTCAGAGGACCAGCGGATTCGACTGAATGAGGAAATAGAGAAGAAGTGGTTGGAGCTGGAGCGCCTGCCCTTGAAGGATTTACATCGAGTGCCCTTGACAACACTGCTGAATCAGAGCAAGGGGGGCCAGGGAGACACCAGTGAGGCACTGAAAAAGGAGGTAAGAGCATCCTTCTCTGAAACTGGGATTCTGGTGGCCCTGTTAGTTTGGTCCCTGGAAGCAGAAGGCTCTGCAGAAGAGCAAGGCAGAGGTGCAGGGAGATGTTAGTTATTTCTGGCTCTGTTTGCCATGCCTCAAATGCATGGGGCTTTTGCAACCAGGTAATGCAAGGCCAGACACCTGCTCTCACACCTGGAGAGGTTCCTGGGCCATGTTTTGGTCCAGGACAAATTAATTGATGGCACTGATTTTGTAGAGTCTGTTTCCCAGGAGCACATCCACAGCCTCTTTTCTTTGACTGTTCCCAAGCCTGCAAGTGCTTCTCCTGCCAGCCTTTGAAGGGAGCCATGCACTTGTCTGTCATCACAGCTACATGTGCAGCAGTGGTTTCCTCCAGCATGGATGCACATCTGGAACTTGGGATGTCTCCTTTCCTCATTGCTAGCATTTGTCAGGCTGAGGCTGACTGCCGGTTTGGTCCCTTGGCAGGCTGCCATTCCTGTGGGAAGCAGATGTCTCCATTGACAGTGCACAGTTCTCTTCCTCCCTAAGTGCAGGGTTTGGATGTGGCACGTTGGTTGGGCTGTGGCACTTTTCCGTCCGTGGCTGAGCATCTCTCTTCCCTCCCTGGCGCAGGTCCAGTCACTGCGGGCACAGCTGGAGTCCTGTCGGGCCCGAAATGAGAGCCTTCGGGAGGCAGCAAAATCCCAGGGAGATGGCCACGTGCCCCGGGGGTACATCTCACAGGTGAGCAGGCCATTGGACACAGGACTCTAGGGTCACTCTGAGTCCTAAACTGGGTACTGCTGTGGCTCAGCTCATTAGTGAGCAGATATCGCTAATCATTGGGTCGCCATGGTGACCCTAACCGAGGGGGGCCCACTGTGATCAATGTTAATTGCATAAAGGCTAGTGCATTTTGCCTGGCCTTAAACTGGCCAGAGTATAAACAGGGAGGAGGAGAGTTAGAGGAGAGGTGCAGGATCTATGCCCTGCTTTGTGCGTGAGCATGATGGTGGCTTGGCCAGGGACCTGAGCTGTGCACCAGTTTGGGAGTGAGCCAGCAGGTTTGTGCCGAGCCACTTGCATATATCCTGGCAATTTACAGCTTGCCACGTGTGGTTTTTGCTAACAGGGCCTGCTGTGAATCCCTTGTTAAAAGCAGTCTGTCAGGCACTGGGGAGCTGCTGTCCCTCCCTGAAGGTCACTTTGACAGTGCAGCGAGTTCATTTGCTGGGACTGCACATGGGAAGGCTTGCAAAGCAGAGTTTGCTCATGCTTCAGCCTCTTGCTTCTCTTTGTTTATTTATTTTCCCCCACTTCATGGATTCATCCAAAGCAAGCAGGGTCACATCCCACAGGGATTTCCTGGAAAGAGGCTGCCATTCCACCACACTGTGGGGATTTCAGGATGTGCCCTACATGTTGAAAGATACTGGAGGGTGGAAAGGAAATTGGAGCTGACAAAGCCTGTTGCAGGAGTTGGTTGTACTTAGTCCAGATAAAGAAAAAGAACTCCCATGGTACCTAGCCCAGCCACTTAACCAGGTCGCTCTGTCATCTTGTTTTAATACAGTTCACAGGCCTCTCTGTGGTCAAAAAAAGGACAAGGAGTGGGGAGAAATGGCACCTTATCTTCCTATTAGCTTGGTCAAAGGTCAGCATTTCACATCTAAGTCCAAACTTGGATTTTCCCCAAAGTGCTAGTACTCTCTCAGTCTGCCAAGCTTCACAGCCAGTCTGTGAACAGATCACCAAATTGATCGCTCACCTTTTCCTCTCCTTTGGTCGATCTGTGAAGCTTCCCAGCTTCTTTTGTCTCTGTAGGGAGGAGTAGCCAGCAAGGAGTTGCATTCCCACAGCATGTTGCAGAGGCCTTTATGTTGGCCTTTGCCTTAGTACTGGGGGAAGGAGTGGAATAGCAAGGGGCTGTTGGGGGATGTGGTGGCTTCCTGGCTCTCTGCTGATGTCTTAGAGGCCCTGGCCTTTTAAAGTAATACTCTGGCATGGTTTAATGGTGAATAAATCCTTCCTGAGGGGCTTGGGGCAGTGCTGCCAGCATCTGGAGAAAGAGTGGAAGTGTAGCTCCGAAGTGGGAACCACTTTACTTTGCTATAACATCAGTTATCCACAGTGGTCAGCATTGAAAGAACCATCCCCTTGGTCCCAGAGCCGTCAGAAAGGAGGGCAAGCTCTGTAAGGGAGGATCCCTAACCATTAGGCTTTCAGGACGGCTCTTTGGCAGCTTCTGTCAGGCCACAGGGCAATACATAGTGTCACTTTTCAGGGGAAGCAGCTCAGTTTTCATTGTTTCCAGGGGATGCTACTTCATTTAAAAGGCAGATACCAAGATGCAGTTCCTGCTGTAGATTTCCTCCAGACAGGCAGTGCAGGTTGGTGGAGGATCTGGACTGGGATGTCGAGTGCATTATTCCCAGGTTGTGGGCCCAAGAGGGACCTTCTTGTCTTGCTGCTTCAGTTTTAAGAAGTGCAAGTGGAACGTTTCTTCTGCTGTAAGTCACAAGGGGTTTGCAAGATGTGTGGCCCTATCAATGGCTGTGTTCAGTAATGAAAGTGCCACCTCACTTTCAGAAGGAAAAGACTCTCCTAGGGAGTGGTCTCATTTCTCTCAAAATGGCCCTGGACTCGAGTAAGGTTTGCAAAGACAAATATCAGCCCAGCCAGGTGCCTTTCTGGCCCAAGCCCTTTCTCCTGCCCTCCTGGTCCCTTACCTGTCCTTTCCTTGGCTTGGCAGGAGGCCTGTGAGCGCAGCCTGGCTGAGATGGAGTCATCCCACCGGCAAGTGATGGAGGAGCTCCAGAGGCACCACCAGCGGGAGCTGGAGCGGCTACGGCAGGAGAAAGAGCGGCTTCTGGCAGAGGAGGCAGCAGCAACAGCAGCAGGTAGGAGCAAACATCAAGCCTTGTCCCTGCTCACCTCTCGAAGGGTCTCTTACCAGAAATCAGTCCTTTCAGTCATCTGGAGCCACACTGCTGACCCTATTGGTGTGAGGATTGTGCTTATTGGAACATGAGCTTGGTGCTTCTTGGACCTGTGCTGTGGAGGCTGTTTGGGTTGAGGGGGATGGAATGGTAAAGATGCTGTGGGAAATGGGGTCTTGCCTCTGTGGATGGGTAGGAAGGGTCCAGCACTTTCTTGTAGGCAAGCAGGATAGGCAGAGGTAGCAGGGAGCTCCCACACTGCCCTGTGTTAGTCTTCTTGGCAGCATTTGGTGCATCAGGATGATGCTGGGGCGTGGAAAAGGTGGTGGATGCCCTGAGGGCAAAAGGGAATGAGGAAGAATCTGCAAAGATGGATCTGGGAGCCTGCAGCAGCAAGAGCTTGGCCACTTCCCTAGTGTGGTTTCCCCAGATGTGCTGGAGCTGGCACAACCTGGTTTCCCATCTCCTGTTTTCCTCCCTCCATAGCCATTGAGGCACTGAAGAAAGCCCACCGTGAGGAGATGAATAAGGAACTGGGCAGGACACGAAGCTTCCAGCAATGCAACTCAGTCTCAGATGCCCTCCAGAAGCAGCACCAGTAAGAAACCACCTCTCTTGTTTTCCTTGCTTGATGCTGCTGCCCTGTGCCAGTGTCACTGCACCCATCTACAGCCATAGCCCTCAGCTGTCCCTTGTGCCACCTCTCTGGTGGTGGTGGGTGCTCAGTGGTGACTGGCAGGGCTGCTGGAGCTGTAGGGCAGGGAGGTATGTCCCCTTCTTAGCTATTTTTGTTATAGCACCTCTGTTTTCCCTATACCTTCTTCCCTCTATTTTCTTTATGGAAAGATCCTCCATTTCTCCTGCATGGCTTGAAGCTCTTCAAAGTGCCACACTCATGTGCGGGAGGGTGGGAATGGAAGCCTCGGTCCACAGGGAACATTGTTTTATGCCAATGACTGATAGGAACAAAGCCTGCCTGTGGCGTGGGGAAGGTGAAGCTGGTGGCCAGAGGCTGGCGAGGGTTGCAGAACAGTGATGAGGCAGCTATCTTTTGCAGGTTGGATGTGGATTCCCTGAAGCGGGAGCTGCAGGTGCTTTCTGAGCAGTATTCCCAAAAGTGCCTGGAAATTGGGGAGCTCACCGAGAAGGCAGAGGAGCGGGAGCAGACACTGCAGCGCTGTCAGCAGGAGGGGAAGGAGCTTCTCCGGAAAAACCAGGCAAGAGAAGGGCTTTCACCGACAGCAGTGACCACTGAGCTCACAGAGACCACAGAGCACGTTACTCCCTTGCACTGCACAACCCCTCTGTTAGAAGTCCCCTATTTGTTCATATTTCTTCCCTTCTGAGATTTTATCATCAGAAAGAAAAAAAATCAAAAGTTAGAGGCTGTAGGTGGGCATATCTTACCTATAGTGTTAAACATGAGTGTATTCTGCTGGTTATAGCTGCTGCTGTCACCTATGGGCAAGGGGTTACAAGGAGTTGTCAGCTGGCCTAGCGCTGGCACTAAGATGCAGGGTTCAGGACAGCAGAGAGGCCTGTGCCATGGCTTCTCTGATGTCTTTTGGTTTTGCCTGCAGGAGCTACAAACCCGCCTCTCAGATGAGATTGGGAAGCTGCGAAGCTTTATTTCATCACGAAGCTCTGGGGACCGCTCTCCACACAACAACGAGCGGAGCTCCTGTGAACTAGAGGTACAGGGGTCGCCCCAGACTGTTCCACTGCCTCCATCCACACCCTGTGCTGAGGGTCTCCTCCTTGCCCAGGTTTTGGCTTGGAGTGGGTAAGAAGAAGGTGCCGGATGAAGCAGTGAGGCAGGTGCAGGAAGCCCATATGCAAGCTTCCTCTCTGACAGTCTCCTGGGCCACTCATGCTGTTTCCTGCCCCAGCCCTCCTGGCCCTTCCTTCCTTTTCCGCTGTGGCACTTGCACTAGGCCCCACTGGCCGTTCCAAGATGATGTCTTTTGAGTCATTTCTGGTTTCTTTTCCTTGCCTGGCCCAGGTGCTGCTGCGAGTGAAGGAGAATGAGCTCCACTATGTAAAGAAAGAGGTTCAGTGCCTCCGAGAGGAGTTGCAGATGATGCAAAAGGTTGGTGTTTCTGGGAGCCATTGGGAAAGCAGCAGGAGAGGGGAAGCACAAGAACACCAGGGCTGCATGTTAGCAGGGTTCAGCTGGGTTTGATGGGATGCTCAGGCCAAATCTTCTAGTCAACAGCGTTCCTTATCCCTGCTTGCTCCCAAGCACATAGCAGTGATGTGCTCTGAACAGAACAGGCTGGCATAGACTTCCCTTGTACAAGGGAAATGTCACAGGCACTTTTCAGGTTTCCCCAGATGTACATAGATATAAGCATGGACAAGTTAGGAAACTTTTCTTCCCATGTAGGAAGCCCAGAGGAAGCCTGCCCACTGCTCTACTTCCCCAATCACCTTCTCTTCCACTAACTGTCACTTAGCTAGGTGGATGTTTACATGGGCACCCTTGCTGCGTATGCTGCTCCCTCCACTGGCAGCAGCTCCTTCAGAGGGATTTTCAAAGACCCCTGCTGAAGGGCAACCTGAAAGAGTCTTTAAGTGGTGCTCCAGGAGTTTATAACTTTCTTAAGCTTTTTCTCATGTGAGTCGCTGGGGCTGGCCATTTCAGTGGCCTGCATCCCTGGTGGGGTTTATTTTTCCCATAAGCCTGGCCCAAATGCACATAAGCCATAGTAATGCCCATTTTTGCCTCTTCAATCTGATGCTGCAGACTCCCACTGCTGCAGGACCAGCAGCTCTGCCTTCCTCCCCAGCCCAAGATTTGAGAAGCTCTACCTCCACGCTCTTCTTCTGAACAGTTTCAGCATGGCCGAGATTGGGATGGGCTTCAAACCTTGGGCTGGCTCTCCCCTCCACACCTGCTGGCCCTCCTCCTGCTGGGCTCATCTGGCCACCCCCTTCTCTATATCAGTCCTAATCTACTAACCCCTTTCCGTCCCCTGGCAGGATAAGAGATTTGCCTCAGGGAAATACCAAGACGTCTATGCAGAGCTGAATCACATTAAGGTGCGATCTGAGAGAGAGATTGAGCAGCTGAAGGAGCACCTGCGCCTCGCCATGGCAGCTCTGCAGGAGAAGGAGTCGCTGTGCAACAGCGTCCATGAGTAACGGTGAGCACCAGGGATGCTGTGACATGCCCTGTGGGTGTAGGTGGCAGACCAGCTTTGCCATTTTGGTGGGGATGGAAGCTGCCTATTCCTTCTGGTCCCCCCAGTGCTGAAGCTTCAGGCTTAAATTCCTCCTTCTCTGCTTCTTGTATCCTCTCGTTCTGCAACCCTAGCCCTCCTGTTGTCCCTGACATTCTCCCAAGATCCCGAGCCCTTTTCTTACCATGCTGCTTTTGGTGCTCCTGCAGCCAGCACCAAGTGCTGCTCAACCAGGCAGAAGGTAGGAGCTGGTCATATGCTGGCCTCTGTCCCGTGGCTTGAGATAACAGCATGGGGCAGTTGTGCACTACCTACGTAGGTGATGTTTCTACTGTGTTTGCCTTTGAAGCGGTTTCCCTGTCACAGCACAGAAATTTTGGGTCTACATCAAAACAGTCCTGACTAGACACAGCCCTCCTCCCATGTTTGCCTGTGAGCATCCATGCTGCAGCTAGGAAGGGAAGCAGGGTGACAGCAACGAGCGTGCCCCATTGCGTGGAGTGCTTCTGCTTCTTGCTTGGATGCTGTGGACATTGGGCTTGAGGTCACGCTGCTCCACCAGCAGCTGCTGGTGGGTGCTGAGATGGGTGGATGTGTAGCAGGATGCCAGAAAGCCATCTCCTGGCTGAGCAGACCAGATGACATTTCTGCAGTCAGTGGAGTCTTTCTAAATAATTTCTGTTTTTGTCTCTCTCCAGGTCTGATCTTCGTTTGTTTATCTCTTCTTGTTTTGTATTTTCTCCGTTCCTCACTTTTGGGGAGGGGGAGGTTGAATCCCATCCATATCACCTTGGTGAGGAGTTTTACACAACCCCAATCTCCTCAATCCCCTCCCAAAGCTTTTTTTAAATCCCTTTTGCCTGTATCTCTGAGCACGTTGTTTGGACCGGCTCCTTACATGCACCTTCTTCAGGATTTTATATGTGAAAATTATATTTTATAGATGATTTTTTCCCCTGGGAAGGGGAAGAGGAGGGGAAAAACTTTTTACTACATCACCAGCATTTTCTAACCTGAAAAAGAGAATCTGGTTTCCCCTGTCCTCAGCCCCATTGCTCCTGGCCATACAGCCACCTTTGGCACGCATTCCCTCTCTTCCAAATGTCTTTTCGGCCCCTTTGGGATGTATGGCAAGGACCATGCTCCCCTACACTATACCACCCCCAGGGACCTGCAGAGAAGACCTGCAAGCCATAGGAGGGAGCTGCCAGGGCAGTCTGCCATGAATATGCTTGCCTGGGACTTTTGAAAGAGGAGACCTTGGCAAGAGTCTTGCGTGATCAAGCTCTCTCCGTGAGTGTCCTTTGGCTCCTTCAAGAACTCAGACTTGGCAGGAGTCCAGAGCTGTGGGGCTTCTCCTTTCCAGGGAAGAAGAGCCATGAGGCTGCTACTGCATCTGCTGGAGCCAACCCCTACCAAAGTGGCAGCTGCTGCTGCTCTGCTCCGCCCTTCGGAAAAAGCTTCGCCCTTTTAACTTAATAAAATCTCTTACCCTTTCGCTGAGAAAAATGTGTTCCTCAAGAGGAAGACTTGCTATGTGGCCCTAACACAGTGTGGCAGTAGGAGGTTGCTTTTTCCAGGTTCCTGTGTGATTTTGAGACATCCTGAACCATCTCTTCTCTCCCTTTGGATTTGGGGAGGGAAAGCATCAGGAGCATCCCAGCCCCTAGCCAGAGAGTGAGAGGAGCACTTCATTGCCATTATCCAGCTGTCTGCTGCATGTTTGGTTTTGGAGGGGGAATTACCTGCTTCACCAGACTACAAAAATCCCATGTGAACCTTGGGTCCCACAGAGGAATAGCAGAGTATGGGCTGCATTAGTAAATGCAATGTTGGGGAAGGCAGATGGCACTGCACATTACTGGCAGAGTAAGCAGTACATGTTAAACTGGAGGGAAAACAGAGGGATCACAAAACGCTTTCCTACCTGGTTTGGGGTGAAGCATGTTGCTTTTTTTTTTTCAGGATGGAGGACCAAGGGGTGATTGCTCCTCATTCAACCCTATCCTAGTGTGAACAAGAGCTGTTGCTCTGCACAGAGGCTACTGGCAATTACAGAAGAGCCGTAATTGTGCAGGCTTGTGCAGATGCTGGAGGCACGGTCTGAAGAGGGTGGTGAAGGGCTCAAGGAGGACCTTGGATGGGGGTGATGAATGCTGTGGTTGGAAGGCTGGAGTACTGCAAGACTTGGGGTTGAGAGTTGGCTATAAGGATGTAGTGGCAGCTGCAATGAGGAGAGTTAGGGCAGCACACCTTTGTACAGTATGCCATAACCTCGGTGTGTTATCAGTGGCCCCTAGGGCAGGGGCGTGCAGGCAAATGCAGACCTGCTCCTCCCTGGGCATGGCTGCTGTGACTTTTCCCTAGGTAAGGCAAGCAGCGTTGTAAGTCACAAATTCCGGGTTGCAGGCTTTTGTCATACATGTGAGGCCTTTGGGCAACCCAGCAGATGGTGCAAGAGGCCAGGTGCTGATCTCAGCAGCTGTGTCCTCATTGCACACACACAGAACCAAGGCTGCTCTGACTGGGGCTCGGTTTCTTGCTTCTGGCCTAGAAACCCTCCCATCCCTGCACTGCCTAAGGTCCGGACTTTTCCTTCCATCTCCCAGAAGGACATAGCTGTTGCTTTGAGTTTGGGACAGGGAAAGCCAGGGAGCTAAGGTGGAAAAGAAGATAAGATGAAAGACAGAGCAGCTCAGGGCAACAGCTTCCAGGCTGCAGGGTTTGGTCTTGCCATAGGGGATTGGTAGAGACCAAGAAAGGAGAGGAAAAATGGAGGGCTTAACGCATGGTGTTGCAGGCTGTATGGCTGTACTGGCTCCTGGGAGAAAGCAACCCCAAAGGTGGGGCACTGGGCTCAAGCAGAGGCTGAGTGAAGGGTGAACCACAGACTTTTGATACATGGGGCTTGCCCTCTTCTCCAAGGGGTTTGGTATCTTGTGTTTGTTTGGGTTGGTTTGTTGGCATGATGTTGGTTTTTTTCCCTTCCTGACCAGGAGCTGCTGACCACGATAAGTGTGTTATGTAAGATGGGGTGAAATGTGTGGGTGCCTGACATGTGGTCAAGCTGCCCCTCCTTGAGGTTGTGTGGCCACAGATCAGCCACCGACTGGGTAGGAGTGTCCTGTCATTGCAGGGTAGTGGGGGACTGTCACCTCCCAAACCCGCGCAGCATTAATCAGGCAGCCCCGGTCTCGCCTGCGGTGGGGTGATACGGTTGCCCCATCATCTCTGCATTGCTATCTCCCCGGTGCAGGGTAGCTGGGTGGGGAGAAAGTGATGGGGAAAAGAGGCAGCCAAAACGCCCATGGGTGGCAGGCACAATGGCCAGAGTAAGGCCAGCTCTCTGCCACACTTTGCAAAGCCCAAAAAGCATCCCAAAATGATGCCTGTATCCCATCCCCTGCTTGCAGCCGGGTTGTGGCTGCAAGAAACATCCCAAGCCTTGAGTGCCAGGTGAACCTGCAGGCGTGGGGTGTTCCAGTTGCATGAGAGCCAACATGCCAGCTCACATAAGGAGCTTGCCTTTAAATAATGGCTTGTAAATATTTTAAAACAGTGATAATGGGTCTGACAGCAAAGACAAGATGCCTTTGCCATTTATTGACACCATTAAAGGCCACTCAGCCACTGGTGGTTTTGTGCCAGGCTGACCATGCTGCATTGCACATCAGGGGCTCAGGTCTGAACCTCTCATGAGCACGGCTGGAAAATCAGCCCATTTCTCTGTTTTACCACTAAATAAGCACTGAAGTACTTGGATCTGAGTGCCAGCGAAGCCGAGTCTCACTGCTGGGGATTCTGAACCTCTTAAAGAATGGAAACCAGGTAAAATAAAATTACGTCGCTGCCATTAGTTGCCAGAAGTGCCCCAGTGTGCTCGTATGCTGATGCACAGCCGTCCTACCCCTACAAGGCAAGGGCCATTACACAGCAGATCTGTAACATGTCCATGATGGCTGTGGTTTGGCCATTTAAGTTGAAATCTGCAGCTGGAAGTGCATAAATTCCCACGGGATCTGGCTGAAGGCGGTGCAGGGAGGGAGGAGACGGTAAATGGGATTACGGAGAGGATTCCTCTGCCAGGCTGTGTCCTCTGGGGTTCATCAGAGAAGTGAAATTTTCCAACCTTTGCCCAGTAATGCCAGAAATGGAAGACAGAGGCGGCTTGGAGTAGTTGGGTAGCTCTCCTCAAGAACAAAAGGTGGTGCAGGGGGTAACCCACCCCACCCTGGGCATGGTGGCAGGTTCCTGTGGTCAAAAATACAGGCATGAGCCCAAGTCAGGTGCAGCAGTGTGGGTGGCCCATGAGAATAATTTTTCCTTCTGGATGAGCCTCCCCTTGCTGCCTCCACTACAGTGCCAATGGCACTGGACCGCATTTTCCAGAGGCAGCGGGGCTTGCATTACCTTGCAACATCTACATCCTGCCTGTAGCCCCAGCAGGGGGCCAGGAAAACCTCGATCCTGGCCAGCTCACGTTAGGGATGCACTGGAATAGCAATGCAAGGCCGGCAGCAGCCTGATGAGCTGTGACCACCCATACACCTTTCCTCTACCGAATTGTTTGAGGGCATGGGATCTTCCTCCTGTTCTGACTGGCTGAAAATTAGGAAGCTAGTCGGGATGAAAGCATTGGAACCCCCACATATAGGGGAAGGGGTATTTGCCTGCCAGCAGCAGCACCCACCAGAGGAGGCTGTGAAGCCCTGGTCGGTTGCAGCTGCTGACCAGGTGAGATTAGACCACTAATTTTCATCTGGCTACAGGTAGGTGAAGCATCTGCCCTCCTCCCTCCCTGCCTCCCTCACTTCTTGCCTCCCCATCACTGCGCTGCCTTGGTAATGGCTGCCTGGTTTTGAAGGCTGGAGGCTTTGCTGTCAGCCCCTGGCACTGTGCCAATCGTAAGGGCTCAGGGCTGATGCTTACACACCCTCTCCTCATCTACCCTCAGAGCCTGGTGCATGAGCGAGCTGCTTCTGACGGTTAAAAAACTTGGATACAAATAAAAGCAGATGGTGCCTTATCGGCACGCGCCTACGTGCAGGCAGTCGGCGATGGCAGTTAGTTCCTAGCTAGGAAAAATGCGAGGTCCTTTGGCTGGTCAAGTACAGAGGCCACCAGAGGTCATTGCCTGTGCACTCCATATGGGATGGCAAGTGATGTGTTCAGTAGGTCCTAAGCAAAAGGAACAAAACAAAACAGGGAGGGGTAGTTATTCCTCTCTGCAATTAGGAGCAATTTGCTTGTAATAAAATGAAGTGATTTGCAGATGCTGTGAAGCTTTCCCACTCCCCAAATGAAGTAGGGCATGTGAAGGAGCAGCACCAGGGAGGGAGGCACAAAGGAATGATCCTGGTGCCCGTTCCATCTGTGGGAAAACGTCAGGGGGCCAAGTGCTTCCTCCTAGGGTTGAGGAACACCGCACCTTCACAGGGTACATGTGTATGTCAGGGTGGGGCTTAAAATATTTCTATTTATTTTCTATTATTTATATTGTTTATATTTCTATGTTTAGGTATATTTCTGTATTTCTATGTATACTTCTGTGTGTCTCTGTCCAGTGGTTTTTGTGCACCTGGGCATCCAGGGCACGTTGAGGTTACAGATGGGTGATCCCTGTGTATTTCAATGCCCCACTGAAGATGGGGATTTGGAGGTGCCAGGGTTCACCTCTAAGCACAGTGCAGTGCGCTGGTGGATACCAGATGACTGCACTCATGTGTTTTAAGAAATAAGTGGGAAAACATTATTTAAATCCTACAGGCAAGATGATGATAGTGACTACATTTAACCTTCCAGAAACAGCAAACTACTCACCCAGCTGGGAAAGGACAGCTGAGCGTTGCTGTTAGATGTCCCTGCTCTGCCCCCTCACTGAGCGTTGCATGTGTGTTTATCCCCAAAAAGGAGGAAGTCTGTTATTTGTGACCCCTGCCACACATGTGTGAGGGCTGAGCTGATGACCCTGGAGCACCTGGTGGGGAGCAAAGAGGGCAGAGAAAGGGGGAGAGTTATCAGACTGTGGAGTACTGCTGCTAAGCCTATTCTCAGCCAAGTGCTCCCCCTTTTCTCCTTAGTGTCCCTCCCAGTGTCTCCTCTAGTGTCCTTCCTTGTCCCCCTAATGTCCTCTCCAGTGTCTCTCCTTGTCCCCTGGTGTTTTTCCTTGTGTTGCTCCTTGTGTCCCCCCAAATGTCCCTCCCCGATCCCCAGTGTCTCCCCTAAGTGTCCTTCCATGTGTCTCGATGTCGTTCTGTGTCTCTGCTGTGTCCTTTCCCTGTCTCCCCAGTGTCCACCTCTGTCCCTTGTCTCCACCCAGTGTCCCCCCAAGTACTCCTCCTTGTTTCTCCCATAACCCTCCAGCGTCTCCCCCTCACCCAGTGTTTCCCCAAATGTTCCTCCTTTTCTTGCTATTGTTCCGTCCAGTGTCCTTCCTTGTGCCTATCCAATATATTCCCAAATGCTCCTCCTTGTCCCTCAGTGACCCCCTTTCAGTTGGTGTCCTTACTTGTCCCCCGGTGACCTCCCCAGTGTCTCTCCTTGTCCCCACTCAGTGCCCCCTCCAAGTGCTCTTCTCTGTCCCCCAGTGTCCGTCTCTGTCTTAGCCTAGTGGGTCGGGGCGTGGTGGGGCACACACGGGGACACCGGCGGGGTGCGGGTGGCGCGCTTGGCAGTCCTCCCCAAGGTCCGCACCGCGCCTTTAAAGGGTGCCGGCAGCGGGCGCTGCCCCAGAGGCGGCAGCAGTAGTGGCAGCAGCTCTACACCGGCTCCGCTGCGGCTGTCACCCCTCACCGCTCCTTTCCTAGCCTCTCCCTGCGCAAGGGCGGAGGTCCTGGAACGGACGGGACAGGCTTTTCCCCGTGAGGGGTTAGCGGGGCATTTCAGGGCGAAGTGCTAACCATGACGGAGAGCCCGGCTCTGGTCCCGGCTTCGGCCACCAAGCCCAAACGGGCCAGGGTGGTACGGCGGCTGGCTGCCCACCCCACCTACTCGGACATGATCAAGGCAGCCATCCGGGCCGAGAAGAGCCGCAGCGGCTCCTCACGCCAGTCCATCCAGAAGTATGTGAAGAGCCACTACAAGGTGGGCCAGCATGCCGACGTCCAGATCAAGCTGTCTATAAAGCGCCTGCTCGCCACTGGTGTCCTCAAGCAGACCAAAGGTGTTGGTGCCTCCGGCTCTTTCCGCCTGGCCAAAGCGGACAAGGCAAAGAAGTCCCTGACCAGGAAAAGAAAGAAGGCAGTCAGGAAATCCACATCACCCCGGAAAGCATCTAGGCCGAGGAAAACAAAGTCACCAGCAAAGAAGCCCAAATCTGCTGCCAGGAAAGCCAGGAAGAAGTCAAGGACCAGCCCGAAGAAAGCTAAGAAGCCAAAGACTGTTAAGGCCAAGTCATTGAAGGCAGCCAAACCCAAGAAGGCAAAGCGGTCGAAACCCAGAGCCAAGTCCAGTGCCCGGAAGTCACCCAAAAAGAAGTGAGAAATCTAGAGGTGTTTCGGTGCTCTCTCTGTTGGTTTCTGTAAATAGCTTTTGCCTTTATTTTTACCCCTTTCTGTTGAGTTTTAATAATTGATCTATTCCTGTCTGGAAATAGCTAAAAAGGCAGTTGATGAGAGAAAAAAGGAACATCTTTGGTACAGAGTTCCCATTTTTAAGAGTTACTCATCTGAGTTTTTATTTTGATGTCTCAGAAATTTCTTGAGTGTGTCTGTTGTTTTTTTAAACACTGGGCTGTTTCATTTGTGTTGGGAGGAATGACAACTCTGTGTGTCTGTCAAGGCCATACAGGAATTCAATTCCTGATCCTGCCTGAGCTCCTGGGGGATTGTGTGTTTGCTGAGGCTGAGCAAAGACTCTGCCTGTGTCAGAGAGGAAGCAGGAACATACAGCTGCAAGAGCCACAGCCTTCACAGAAGGAGGAAAACAGGCTCCCTCCTCCATCAAATACAATACTCCCAAATACAGGGCTGAGGTGAGATGTGCTGGGCTGCTGAGTGTGGAGTTTGGCTGGCACTGGAGATAACTACCTGGCCAGATAGGTGAGGTTCTACCCTCCTGCTTGTGAAGCCACAGCATAACTGGGTAGTGGCAGGGATGCTTGGAGCAGGGGTGGGATAGGGCAGAGGAAGTAGAGGAGGGGCAGGGTCTGTCCACATTGAAGTGTGCAGCAAGTGGGAAGGGGTTGATACTTGGGATGAAAGGACAAACATGGCCATGAGCAGCTTTGCTCCCTAGGGAGGAAGAGGCTCAAGCACAGCAGTGCGCAGCTCCACAGGCAGGCTGGGGTGGGCAGCCAGGACAGGGTGAGGCAGGACTTGCCGGGCACTGCCCTGCTATCACCCCAGGGCTCTGGCTTTCTGCCCAGTGAGAGGTGGTGTAGCTCCAGGGCCTGCCTGGCCTCTGCTAGCACCCCTCCAGGGCAGGGCTGGGCGGTTCTCACAGCTGGGGCTGGCAGGGAGCCAGCAGGCCTGTCCTGCTGCTCATCAGGGTCTTACAGCCTTGTGCAGGAGGTACCTAATTGCCCTTGGCTAGAGATGTCTGAACTCCTTGGATGTCACAATTGCCAACCACTTGGTCCAGAAGCTTCAAAATCCCAGAGGCCGTGGGTGTCCAATCCCCTTGGGTTTGCTGTCCCTAAATCTTGTGGGGTCTTCACCCTTCTAGATGATTGCTCCCATATCCATTGGCCTGATGATCCAAAATCACTTGGGTAGATGGTGCAAGAGCCTTTGAGCCATTGAGGATCCCACATTGTGTAGTTCAGGGTACTGAAATCTTTAGCATGGAGGCACCTAGTCCCTTTGGGCCCTTGTTCCTAAAAGCCTTGTGCCAAAGGCTCCTAGACCACCTAGGCTGAAGACCTTAAACCCCTTTCAGGAGCCTGGTACCTAATCCTCCTAGATGTGAGGATCCCAAACCAGTCTCAACACAGAATTCCCCAGTCAGCTGTAGTGGAGGAGGATGATGCCTGACCCAGCTGAACTCTGTGTCTAAACCCCGTGGGCCTGTGGGTCACAAACCCCTCTGGCCAAAGACACTCAAGGTCCTTGGGCTCAGGTACCTAATCTCCTTCAACTGGTAAATCCTAAACCTCTCAGACCAAAAGATCGTTTGTCACCTCAGCTGGTTGCACACAAATCCTATAGACCCTTGGTTCATTACCCCCTATGAAACCACAGATACAAGGATCCAAGACACCTATGCTGAGGACCCCAAATCGCTTACATGATAGGAGCTAGAGGATATCCCTAATGCTCCTGACCTTGTTGATCCTTGAGGTCCATGATGGCCCATTGCTCCAAAACCCCTCAGGCCCTACTACATCAACTCCCATGGATGAGGTTCCATGAAATCCCTCAGACTCCAGGGAACATGCAAAAGACATGGACCTGTTGGAGCAGGTCCAGAGGATGGCTACAAAAGTGGTCAGAGGACTGGAATACCTCTTCTATGAGGACAGGCTGAGAGAGTTGGGATTGTTCAGCCTAGAAAAGAGAAGGCTCCAGGGACACCTTATTGTGGACTTTCAGTACTTAAAGGAAGCATATAAGAAAGATGTGGACAGTCTCTTTAGCAGGGGTTGTTGTGACAGGACAAGGGGTAATGGCTTTAAACTAAAATAGAGAGTAGATTTAGACTAGATATAAAGAAGAAATGTTTTACAATGAAGGTGGTGAAACACTGGCAGAGGTTGCCCAGAGAGGTGGTAGATTCCCTATCCCTGGAAACATTCAAAGCCAGGTTGGATTGCGCTCTGAGCAACCTGATCTAATTGCAGATATCCCTACTCACTGCAGGGGGTGGGTTGGACCAGATGACCTTGAAAGGTTCCTTCCAACGCAAAGCATTCTACGACCTCAGATCACCTGGGTTTTGGGGTGCCTAAAACCGGTTAGGACAGAGCCTCCCCCCTTTACAAAGGCGTAAACACCTCCTACCAAAAGTGCTCCTTCAAGCTGGAGGAACCCGGCTGGGGGAAGGACGGGGGTAAAGAGAAGAAGAGATATTGAACAGCGCCCCACCCCGCCGGCGAGAGGGCGGTGTCCCAGCGGCGAATGGCCATTGCCCACCGGGATCCCGCCCCCTCGTCATCGGGGCGGGGCGGGGCGGCGCAGCGGAGATGTGGCGCGGAGGGGCGGCAGTGGCTGTGCTGGTGCGGGGCGGTGGGGCGAGAAGCTTTCGGGCTGCTTCTGGCTCGGCGGTGGCTCAGCTCCGCCGGCGGCTGGAGAGCGAGTTGGAGGATATCCGAGGCGCTGGCACTTGGAAGAGCGAGAGGGGGATCGCGTCCCGCCCAGGTCCCCACCTCCGCTTGGAGGGCGGTGGAGCCGGTGCGTGTGGGGGGAGGGGAGGGGAGGGGAGGTAAAGGCGGGCAAGGGCTCTCGGTCTCTACCCCGCGGTGCGACGCTAAGTGCTTCTTCTCTCTCTATTACCGCAGGGATCCTCAACTTCTGCGCCAATAACTACCTTGGGCTCTCCAGCCACCCTGAGGTGATCCGTGCTGCCGTGGAGGCCCTCGAGAAGTTCGGCGCTGGGCTCAGCTCTGTCCGCTTCATCTGTGGTACCCAGGTAATGAGCACTGTGGTGGGCAGCACCCCTTTCTCCAGGGCAGCCTTTCGCAGGGGCTTCCTTGCTCAGACTCGCCCCTCAGTACTCACAGGTGTGCACAGCACCTAAGGTACACGCGGCCAGGTGGAAGAGAAGCCTGCCAAATCCCTGCTAGCTAAAGATCTGGAAATGAGCCAGTTCAAACCATTACAACCCTTCAGAGAGCAAAGAAATGAAACAGCCTTCTGAATTCAGAAAATGAATGTCTTTTTTCCCCTCTCTTAAGAGTTGAAATTACAGTGAGCCTGACTTGAAATGGTTCTGTCAAACCCACCCTGGTTTATCCCCACTGGAGCACTTTCAGAGTCCCACCTGGTGAAGTGTATGGAAAAGTCAGAGCTGCTCCCCTATGGGTGGGGAGCTTGGAGTCTCCCAGCTGTGCTTTTGGTGTCCAAACCCCTAACTGCATTTGCAAACACTTTCTGAACACAAATAATTTCTCCCATGCACACACACCTTTTTCTGGATAAAATCTGGCTGCTTCTTGATCTTGCCGTCAGCATCTAACAGCAGCAGGCAAGCAAGAACTTGTGCTGCCCCACCAGTGACTCCTGCTTCTCTCCTCTTTTTAGAGCATACACAAGGACTTGGAGGAGAAAATTGCACGTTTCCACCAGCGGGAAGACGCCATTCTCTATGCCAGCTGCTTTGATGCCAATGCTGGTATCTTTGAGGTTTGTAGGGCTTTCCGTGTGTTGTGTGTGGAGAAGGGAGGTGATAGCAACGTGCCTGCCATGCCTTCCAGAGGCTCTAATGTGAGCTCTGTGCCACAGAGAAGATGGCAGTGACTGGTGGTGGAGAACCCTGATTTGGTGCCCTTGGACTGGGAGAAACACATGGAGCTGTTTAATCAGCCGTCACTCCCCCTTACACAGCCAGCTCAAGGTTTTGGGGAGAGCTCCCATTTCCTAGGAGGTCTGTACTCCTCCTCGAAGTGTAGGCAGGGGGAAGGGGTGATCCCCCAGGCCTGCTAGGGAAGGGAAGAGAGATTTTGAGTTCAGAAGCCACAGACAAGAGCGTAGCCTAAGGAAATCAGGAGATAAGGTGGCTGGAAAGGAAAGCAGAAAGTTTAGCAGTGCCAGGGGAAACATGGCAGCTGCAATCAAATGCAGCCTTGTCCTCCACACCGAGAGATGCTGGAAGATCTTGGTGAGTTGGCATTCTAGAGCAAAGCAAGATCCTTTCTGTTTGGTTCCACCAGGCTCTGCTGACTCCAGAAGATGCGGTGCTGTCAGATGAGCTGAACCATGCTTCCATCATCGATGGGATCCGCCTGTGCAAGGCTAACAAGTACCGCTACAAACACATGGACATGCAGGACCTGGAGTCCAAGCTGCAGGATGCACAGGTGTGGAGATCTGCTCTCACTCCAACACAAGGGCACTCACTTAGCCGTGCTACTTGCACAGTAGCTAGGCTTAAAGGGTGAGCTCTGCCTTCTCCCATGCTATAAGTATTGGATTTGCCAATAGGCACAAGTAGGCATAAATGGGCAAGGTGGGGAGGCAGCTGGTTGCAGTACAAACCCCCCAGCTTGGTTTGATGCAGGAGTTGGACTATGTCTTTTTCTACTTTCCCAGCCATTCTCCTCAGGGTGACATCATCACCCCTGGGGATGCTTCTCTTCCCCCCACAGAAACATCGTTTGCGGTTGGTAGCCACTGATGGTGCCTTCTCCATGGATGGTGACATTGCACCCCTGAGGGAGATCTGCCAGCTGGCCCAGAAGTATGATGCCCTGGTCTTCATTGACGAATGCCATGCTACAGGCTTCCTGGGACCCAATGGCCGGTAAGTGGGTATTTCAACCCTGTTTCTCCCCTTGACCCTGAGTACTTCTGAAGCAAGGCCAGAGGTGCTGATAACCAACATATTTTTGTGGGGTTGGAACCCCTGGAGCCACCATTTCTTGAGGGCTTCAGACCCCACCTTTGGTGCACCTGAGGGGACTGAAGTGAGATACTTTAGCACTGACCCATCCCAACACAACAGCCACTTCTCTATGTGGGATTGTGCAACCACCTTATCTTCCTCTCCTGGCAAGCAATTTGACTTCTGGTTTCTGAATTCTTCTCTCAGCTGTCATTTTCAAATGTGCAGGTCTGGGGTGTTCTGTGGATGTAGCTTGCACAGTTTGATAATTTCATCAGGGCAGCTTTTTTCTCCATCCCCTGGAGATCCTCCAGGTGCTAAGCAGTGCACTCGCTGCAGGTGTTTGCTGAAAACGAACACTTCATGTGCTTGCTTTGTTTAGGCACATGAGTGCCAAGAGCTCTGTTGCGTGTTCCTTCCTGTTCCCTACTGAAAAGTAGGGACCCATGTGAGGCAGCATCTGTAGGAATAGGCAATATGTCCCTCCTCAGATAGAGGGATAGTGCAGAAGATGACAATGGGAGAAAGCCAGCTCTGAAAAAGCCAAAAGTTGCTCTATGAAGAGAATCGTCAAACCATAGAAAGGTTAGAGTTGGAAGGGACCTTTAGAGATCATTTAATTCAGCCCCCATCCTGTGAGCAGGGACGTCTTCCAGCTCCCTTCCAGCTCTTTCTTCTCTAGACAGATCTCATGTAGGAAGCTGGCAAGTCTACATCAAGATGTGAAATGAGTGAAAAGTGGGAACTAAGCCTTTCCCTTACTTGGAGGGGTAGCCATCCTATGGTAGCTATGCTGTGTGTTGAGGTAGAACTTGTTGCTCTGTCCCAGTGAACTTTCTTGTCCCAGCAGCTGTAAAAAAACTGTTTGACTGTTCTGAGGTGTGTAAGTGCATAACAGCTTGAAGAAGAGAATGGTTACAGGTAGGGCAGGAAGAAGACCGGTGTGGCTAAATAA